>OZ020197.1:45205920-45566675 GCA_963971165.1 Philopedon plagiatum
GGTCATTTTCTTTGTTATCTGGATGTTATCATGGCGCTATCAACAATTGATCATAGGAGCCCTCAACTAATCTAAGGAGGTTTGAATTAGAGTGATTGAGTAAGTCCCTTCCTTTTATTTATTTTTTAATATTTCAGGGTGCCAATCTTGGGTTAAAATTCCGGATCTCTACACCATCCCACGGTTGTGTGGCGAAGATTTTCCTCGCGTTTAAGGGGGATTAACCGCTTACGACAAAATTGGTTCTCTTGTATACCTTTTTATATTCATAAAACAAAAATAGGTTCTCTTTTATACCTTTTTATATTCATAAAACAAAAATAATAATGATAATCAACAAAACCTGAGTTCTGTAAATAGCCTAGCGTGAAGGTGATCTATTCTCGAACATTAACTCGGTTCATCAAGTTTTAAATGCCATGCGTTAATAAAGAAAATTTTCTCCCCCTCCACTACGCTTACGTAAGCTGCGGACGGTGACTTATTTCGCCTGATAACCCTGTGTCGTTTTATTTTTGTTGGGTACCTAAGTAATACTTTCACAAGTGTGCTATGTTTTACGGGTTTATGATGTGTAGTTTAAGTGTTATTGTATTACCCTCCTCGTGTAATTTTGGTTCGGAAAAATAAACCAAAAGTTAAATATAAGCCTACGGACCCTTATTATAAATAGGCGGTATTAATAATCACTAATTAAATTTATCTTTAGGTTGTTACCTAAAATCTTAATAATTGATATACTTTATATTTTCAAATCACTAATTAAACTAAGTAATCTTTAGGTGGTTCCCTAAAATCTTAATAATTACTTAATATACTTCATACTTTCAAAGAAAAGCGCGTCTTATTACCCGGATTCCGTTTGGGTGTCAAAAAGAAAAAAAAAGAATGGAATATAAATTATTGTAGGACGATCAATCTAGGTGGCTTAGTTGAGGGAGCGTCCCTCGCTACTTCAGAGTTTCCGTTGGGAGTTACGAGGAAGAGATTATCATTTTCATGGTTTTGGTTAATAGGTAGGTAGGTTGGTACTGGTGGACTAAATAAAACCATGTGGCGCCCTCTATAATTTTTTTTTTGAGCATACAGTAGAATTAAATCTTTTTTTATGAACCTGGCCCGTCTCCACTGTTTAAAGGCTAGCGGCAACCATACAGTAGGGTTAACCGTTTAGTAATTGACCATGTGCTAGTAGTTGTCCAATTTCATTTTCAACCATTAAAATAAGAAAATCACACTATATAGAAACAACCGAATTGGTCCGAATTCAACCATTAAACGTGTCCTATAGGATTGCCAACTAAAATTGTATGCTTTTTTGGTCTCAGTTGTCATAAAATGCGTGAAGTGTAAACACGTTAGTTTTGGACAACATTTTCGCCGATTTGCTATTAGCAAGGTAAGTTTACAGTACAGTTAAAATCCGCTTGTATCTTTCGAATCAAAAAAGATTAATTATATTTTTTTCTTTTGATTTGTTAAGGAGATATTCAGGAATACTTTTTTGTTTTGTTTTTTGCGAGGTTACTTTTTTAAGAAAAATAATGTACTGGTCAATAATATCGAATTAGAGGCGCCAAATCTTTAACATGTGCGATTAAACCCTTGTCAATACATAAAACCCCAGAAAAGCATATTTTGGTTCATCAGAATATAATAATAAAATCAGCCAGTACTTCACATGACTTAAGTACAAGCAGTAGTCAAAAAAATGTTGGTGTTAATAATAAAATTAGTACCTACGATATTTCTTGATCACATTCTTTGGCCTGAAATAACTCCGGAGAAGAATAACCTTGGTAATAAGCGAACTAAAGAAATACTTCCATATGCAGCTACGTCAAAAAGATGGCGTATGTCTTATGTATCATGATGAAAAGGAAAATATTAAAAGAGAAAAAGCAAAGAACCAACGCGCTATTAACAGTGCTACTCGCAAAGTTTATTTAGATCGTTAAATTTTTTAAAGATATTTTGATTATTTTAAAGTGTTCTGAAAGATTTTTGACTTAGTCTTAAGAGTTTAAAATGTTTTTTCTTACATTCTAAATAAAATATTACCTACTGAAGTATTTTTAATGTCTTGGTCAATTACTGGAAATAACTTGGTTAAATATTGAAAGCTGATGGTCAATTACCGGACAATTATGCAGTATTAATCTTGTTCTTTAATTAACATGAACTTAAAAAATTATTATAGGAATATTAGTGTTTATATAATTATAAAAACATTCCATTAATAACTACCCCGTTGATAAAACTAGTCTTAGCATTAAACTTATATTTTATTTTTGACACTGAAATAAAAAAGTCCTTAGCTGGTCAATTACTGGGCAGTTGACCCTACTAAACCTTCGAAAATCTTGCAACCGAGAACTAGCGAGATACCTCTCTATATAATTGTCCTCGTAGCGTGCTAAGAGAAGTAAGGGTGGTCACAATCGAGTTTATTACGGCCACGAAGTTCATGGTGGTCATTTTAAACAAGTAATAAGAGAAATAAAGGTATTTAAGTTTTTGTTTTTTTTATCATTTTTTAATTTTAAAGGCTTGCCTTTCAAAAAGGAATTAAGATACGTACCTCGGGGTTGCGATAAAATGTTTCTTTTTAAATACCTTTAAAATAAGGTATCACACGGCATAAGGTTGAATTAAAAATTTTTGACCTCAACTCTCTAGCGTCACCCCTCAAGGGGGTTGAAAAAAATTACCTAAAAAAGTAGATTTATTAACCAATAAGATATACCCAAAATGTGGTGTCTCTATCTTTACTAATAGCAAAGATATTTGCCCATGCTAAGACTTTTTGGACACCCTGTATATTGTTATAATATATCGTGTTAGTTTCGATTTTTGCGTTTGTTTTTTTTTTAAATCGCACCTTGGTGTCGGGAGACCCTTCGTTTTTCTGTTTTCTCTTGCGTTGGGGTACATTTTTTTATCGGCTTTTTGTCCCGCTTTTGCCTAATGGTCAGTCTAAAATACCTAAAGATGGAAAATAAACGTTTTTAATTTTAGCACATTATTCTCAATTTAAATTGATATTCGTCATTCTATTATAATTATTATCGGTAATTCACAGTGTACTTATACTTTACAAAATTTAATTTTACCAACTTTTGTATAGGGAACCTCAAAAATGAGACACGGCATCTTGTGAAATGAAATAAGAATTCTATTTTTGCAGAAAAAAATAGGGGGTGCCATTTGGAAATAAAGGGGTGAGGGTAAATTTTTAGGGGTTAAAATAGTAAAAAATATTTTGAAGGCATCATGTGAAAGCCCATTCGAGATCATAAAATATACCACTTTGGTAATTTTTATAGTGTTTCCAGCAATGGAGATATCGCTTGTTAAGAAAATTCTGGGAGACTGTATATTTCACAACATCGGCGCTACTTGACATGGTCTATGTATATTACGAGGTGCGTGTTTATTTTTAATTAGGTTTGTAATGTTTTGAAAAAATTGAGAATCAATTCTCTAACCACCTGAAAATTCCTTATACAATAAGGATTTCAACAAATAATGTTAAAACAGCTATTCCGGGCTATATGCCCCTCCGAGCGCTGAATTACATACCAAAATTTGCCGTATTTTCTTCTAACACAGTTAGATAAGAAAATACTAACGTTTCGAATGCAAGAAACTACCAGGAAGAAGGAAGCTTTTTCTTTAGCTAGAATATCGTCACCTGCAGACCGGTTTCGAACTCGTTGGTTCTCATCAGTATGTATAAAGTGGGATAAATACAGAGTTTCTTTTGCCTGTTATAACCCGTATAATTAAAGTAACTAGTAGGTTATATTATTTTATTAACAGTGTGTTTTAGTTTTGGTAGTTCTTGTGTTAGTGGGTAGATTAGAGTAAGTTAGAACATAACTTGTTAGAATGACATTACTGATATCCACTTGTGTCAAAAGTAAGTTTTTTTTTTGTTTGACTTGTAATGAAAGAGTTATTAAAATCACTAGAGTGTTAATTTTTTGAACAATGTGTACTTTCATTAAATCTTATTTGTCATTTTTTTTAGTTGTTGGTAAACTTATCCAGTTCAAATGTTTCTTGTCGTTATAGACATAGTTTTTTTTTAAATGTTTTGATGTTACCCTAAGCAGCTTTGTCTTAGAAAGTTTCTAGTTTTGATCGTTTCACTGCTTAGTAAAGACTTAGTAAGAGAAAATTGATTTCAATATTTTTGATTTTAGAGCTGATCAAGATATTTTCAGTATATCGATACGTTTTGTTGTTAACACTCAGTTTCATTCTTTGGAGAGATAGATACTTATTTAAAGAATAGAAATAAGTATAATAAATTTCATAAATTTGGTTCATAAATGGTAAACAATCAGTAAAGTCATTGTACAGGGTGTAATTTTGCTTATTGAAATATAGTTCGAATTTTATCGTTGTAAGATATAGACTACGTAGTGTATTATTAGTAGTTTAAGATTAGGACTACTTAGTGACCACTTGATAATGAGAAGGGTTTTGTTACACATAAAGTCGAAGTATTGTCGAGTCATCCAAAAGACAGCGGACATCTAGGGATGCAGGAAGTGTAGTGTTGGTTGTACCGTAGAGGGTCCCCCTTGTTAGTAGATTGTAGTTCGTAGAAGTTCATTTGTGTTTAATTAGTAAAAAAATAGTTGTTTTTATATTGTGCTTGTGTTTTGAGTATTGGTCAATGGTGGTTGTGTTTGACGAGATGAAAACATGGTGGCTATTTTCAATTTTCTTTTTAAAGATCGAGGACAGGACCTGTTGCGTGTAAGAAAACCACCAGTCAAAGTTTTACAAATACCGAATGCCGGTGAAGTCACTGTCTCCTTACAATGTCCTGTCACGGTCGCCACAAAATGTTGCTTTCCACTCAAAACTACCCGTTTTGGTGTAATCACACGGGTTCGTAAAATAATACAACTTTAATTAAAACAGCAATTATTAGAAACAAAATAAAACTTTTACTTTTGACGGCGCGCTGCATCTCTCTACATTAGTTGTCAAAAACTAAACTTAATATTAAGATATTCCTTCACCGACCTTGAATCTTCCGCAAAACACTACATATACTATGGCCCAAATACAATTCGGGAAAACAAATACAATAAATATATACTGTGGCTCTAACATTCTCCCACCTGAGGCACGGTTTGAATAAAAAAAGAGTGACTCATAAAAAATTAGAGACATGCTAGCAGCTTTAAACTTGAGTAGACAACAACAAGCTAGAATGACCTAACGTACATTTCCTGAAACCACCACTTAAATCTAGATACAATAATAAAACCCGTTCATGTTACAAATATCTTGTTGGTATTTTAGTTGATCGACCAATGCGCGTTGTTTGCACCAGCGGTACGAATTGTCTGCCTGACACTCCCGAGCAAACTCCCGCACTTTCGCGTACATTAACAGATAAGTCAGGAATGTCATGATTACTAGGACCGAAATTTGCATTGTCATCTTCTATCTCTTCAACTTCATCCAATTTTGGTTCGGCAAGGCTGTCTTCAGCGCACTCTAAAGGATATAAACGTTGAACTGGCCTCAGCAATGATCCTCCGCTAGTACGCACCCGTACAAGGCGAGCCTGTCCATCTTTCCCAGGAATTAACTCCACGACGCGTCCTAAGGGCCAGTGAACGCGCTTGTCCTTGTCATTGCCGATAAACACTATTTCTTCTAACGTTATCTGCCTACCAGGCTTCTTGGAGCGCCACGACTTCAATTGTCCTAAATATTCACTTCGAAATCTCTGACGTCTCATCTCTTAACTTTTGTTGGTGCAAACTCTTCTGGCAAAGTGACTTGCGATCGACTAAATCACAATCAGGAATACCGGACTGAATTTGTTCACGCAAAAACAACATAGGGGTAAGAGGTACTAGTTCATTGGAATCACTTGAAATATAGGTAAGGGGTCTTGAGTTTATAATTGCTTCGCAATTACATAGAATAGTCACCATATCCTCGTAAGTTATGGAAGCCCGACCCAAGACTTTGCGCAAAATCTGTTTAAGAACACCTACAAGTCTCTCCCAGAAGCCGCCCCACCACGATGCCGTCGGGGGATTGAACCGCCACGTGATTCGCTCGACACTACGGCTCACTTCTATTTTTTGCCAGTCCAGTTTATCAAAAGCGTTTTCAGTACCGACAAAGTTCGTGCCATTATCACTGTATATGGTTTTAGGCCGTCCGCGCCGGGCTATAAATCTTCGTAAGGCTTGCATAAAACTTGAAACCGATAAGGCAGTGCATAGTTCTAGATGAACCGCGCGGTAAACCGCACACGTAAACATACAGACCCATGATTTCTCTCCAGTCCTTAAAAACAACGGCCCCGCGAAATCGACTCCAGTTATCTCGAAGGCCATAGCGTGGCGCACACGGTCCAGAGGAAGTGGAGGTAAATTTATTATGAATGGTTTGCTTTGATACCTTTTACATTTAACACAACTTGAAACTGCTGACTTAATGGCTCTTCGTCCGCCCAATATCCAGTACTTTTCCCGAAGAACACTCATCAGACCCTGAATGCCAATATGGTATGACTTTACATGCTGTTCGAAGATAAGTTTATTTACTACATCATGTTTTGCAGGTAAAACCACAGGAAAACGAAAATTTTCGTCATCTCTTCTGGTACTTATTCTAGACTTTAAACGCAGCACTCCATGATCATCTTTAAAAGGGTTCAAACTGCCCAATTTAGAATCTTTTTCCCCAATAAAACTCTCGTGTTGTATCAGCTTGAACAAATGAATCTCGGCAGCATCCAATTCCTTAACACTTAAATCACCGCTCTTTTTAATAGTGGGATTTTGTATGTTATATAAAAATCTGAAAATCCATGCGAGCATACGTACTATTTTAGTGAACTTTGAAAAATAATCTAAGTGCCAATCTTCTAAGGACATGTTAAGATCAGGAACAAGAAGCGTTGCGACTAGTTTCTTCTTCCTTTCTGTATTTATCTCCTCCTCATTACAAATGACGTCATCTTGTGGCCACATATGGGGTTCTTCTGGAGTTATATAACTGTTTCGGAGAGCATAAACGGGAAGGAAGATCTGCAGGATTCAAGACCCCAGGAACAAAATGCCACATTTGACTCGAAGTGTGTTTTCTAATTTCTGATACACGATTGCCGACAAATGTACCCCAATCTTCTTTCCTCCTCAACCAAGAAATCATAGTAGAAGAGTCGGACCAGAAGTACGTTTTCATACTTGGTTCAAAATTTAGTTCATCTTTTAACGATACGTACAGCCTAGTACCAATGACAGCAGCTAAAAGCTCCAGACGTGGTATGGAAATCGTTTTTAGTGGAGCTACTCTTGACTTGGCTGCAAGAAGTTGTACAAAAACGTTGCCATTGCGTACTCCCCTAAAAAATATAACAGTAGCGTATGCATTTTTGCTTGCATCGCAGAACTTCTTACTTGTTCTATGTCACAATCATCACGATAAATCCATCTAGGTATTTTAATATCTGACAGGAAATGTAACTCTTCTACCCACTGCCGAAAATCACACTCAATATCAGGATCTACAGGAGCATCCCAGCTTAGCTTCTTTTCCCAAGTTTTTTGTAACAGCAATTTAGGGAGTAGTGAGCTGGCGACGTGAAACCTATGGGATCAAATATTCTTTGAGCGAAAGAAAGCATAATTCTTTTACTAATGGAGATATTGACAAGTTCATCTTTGTCCTTCAAACAGGCCGTGTTCACACTTAACGTATCAGTTTGAGTATCCCAAAACATTCCAAGTACAGCGGTTGGAGGCAAAGCTTGAGCTGAACTTTCATATACTTGACCAGAACTCCAACCCTCTGAGATCGAAGCTGGCTTCACTCATGAGCATGACGGACTCTTCAATAAATATTTTTAATTTATTTTCCTCTGAAACACTTGTCACACAATTGTCTACATAAAAGCTTTTTAATAATCTCGAAATGGTTTCTTTTGAATAGGGTCGATTTTGGTCATTGCATTTATTCAGAGCCTCAGAAAGATGGTGCTCTATGGTTGCACCCAACAAAAATGGACTATTATTTACTCCGAACACTACTCGTTTGTGCCGGAAGATTTTCTCATTACCGTTCTGATCAATCCACAGAAAACGCAAAAAATTCCTATCAACTTCATTCAGGCTTATTTGTAAAAAAAGCCTTACGGATATCAGCAATAACACCGATTTTATTCAGCCTAAATCTCAATAAAATATTAGGAATCAACTCAATATTGTTAGGCCCCTTTTCCAGACATTGATTTAAAGAAGGCTTTCCCTTTTCTTTTGCTGATGAATCGAACACAGGGCGTAGTCTTGTAGTGCTACCCTCTTTCACTACTGGCCGGTGCGGTAAATAATGAACATCTTCTGTAGCTGGTACCTCTTCCAATACTTCTTCGATGATACCTTCACTACGCCATTCACAAAAAACATTATTGTAGTCTTCCAAAAGACCATCCCTCTTAAGTTTCTGTACTGTATTCTGCAGTCTGTTTTTTGAAGTATTGTAACCACTTGACAATGGTGGATGACCTTCGAGCCAAGGTAACCGTACTTCATAGCGACCTTCGTCATTGACCTCCACAGTTTGTATAAAAAAATCCTTGGCAGCCAGAGCAAGTTCCTGTTGAGTTTTACTTTCTGCAGGGTCTCTAATTCCTAAGACATCCAATTCCCATAGCTGAGGTAAGGAGGCTTCTTTGACAAAAAGAGACATATCGGTCAGGACAGTACTACATGATCTTTCCAGAGGTATTTTTCCCATTAATGTCCAACCTAGAAGCGTCTCGATAGCTACTAACCCACAAGGTAGCACATGTCTCCTACCTGTATATAACTTGCCAGCAATATCAGACCCTATCAAAATATCAATTTCAAGACCATCGCTTGAATCAACCTCTTCATCGGACAATTTAATACCCAGGCTGTTCAATTGTGTTATCCATGGACCATGAAAAACCTGGGGTATTTCAGTACAAATAACAGGTTGGGCTAGAACTTCCAAAACAACCCTAAAAGAGTCATTACTAAGTTTAATATCGTAACATTCATGTCTCTGCTCAGATAAAGTACCACCAAATAAACAATCCATCACCCTGACTTGACCCTTCGACTCACAGCCGGCCAAACGGCTGTAGATTGCAAAATATAGGACTTCTGGGAACCTGTATCAATCAAAGCTCTGACCATTCGGGTCCCTGTAACACCCTCTAATTCAACTTTTAAAGTTTGCATAAAAACATGAGTACTCTTGTTCAAACAGCTGACTAACTCATTTGAAAACTGAGGATTTTCCATTTTTCCTGACGTCTTTTGCTCATTTTCTTGTTTCCTGGATGCCTCTCCTGATGACAAACCTGGACACATCAAGGCCAAATGTGGTTTGCTACAAATATCACATTTTAAACGGGTACGGCATTTTCTTGCTTGATGTCCCTCTTTCAAACAACAAAAACAAGCCCTTTTCTCACTTAAAATAGACTTTTTCCTTTCTAATGAAAATTTCTGTGCCTTAATACAATTAGCAGTTACATGAGAATTATCACAAAACAGACATTTTATAGCCTCCGTATTATAATTAACCAGACCAGCAGCTGTAGGCATCCCTTGCTCCTGATAGTCCACTATTTTTCGCCTATATGTTCCACTCACTCGTACAGCCTCTTTGACACCTGACCGAGCACCAGATTGCCATCGTAAACCAAAACCTTCAGTTGCTAATGTAATACGTTGTTCATTGTCCACCTCGTTCTGCAAAAAAACTCATAAGACCCTTTAACTTATCTTCCATTGTAGGATCTCCGCTTTGAACTAGGCTGTTCTGCGACGACCGAGGCGAAGTAGTAGCTTGAGAAAGGATGTGAGGAGAACGCTGCCAAACGCGCAATAATTCCTCCGGTAAACATGACTCTATAAGAGGGAATAGCATAGCCGCACATTTGTCTGATGTTATTCCGAGCGTCTCCAACGCACGCAGTTGAGTCTCCAATTTATCATATAAAATAGACAAGTCTAATTTATCCTGAGAAGTAGCGTTATGCAAAATTAGCTTCAGTAATTGGCGAATATAAACTTCTATTTGTAAGTCTTCGCGCCCAAAACGAGACGTCAAACTGTCCACTATTTTACTATAATTACCACCTACTGCCGGAAAACTCTCAACCAGCTGCCTAGCTTGGCTACCAGGAACTGTTGCCTGCGTTAAATACTCTATCTTATCTTCTAAATCTATTTCTGGATCGTCATGTACCTTTCGAAATTGCTACCAGAATGGTAGCCAGTCTTTTATGTTACCATCAAATACTTTAAACTGTATAGTAGGTAATTTAAATTTTCTCTTACCTGTTGGCATGCTTACTGAGGAATTACCTTGACACTGTGATACTTCGTCATCTGGTTTTGAGCCACTGTGTAGCACATTCCCATATTGGTTATGAAAACGTAAATACTTCTTCTTGTATTCTTCAGAGCCCTCAATCTCTTTTAATAAATCCTCTTCTGAGGCGTCCTCTTCCAGTAAAAAATCGTACATTTCACCATCAGCCAATTTAAGAGCATCATACCTTTCTTGGAGAATGTCCCACAGCACTTTCACTGCCGATGTATCAATCTCGCTAGTATTTAATAACTTTTCAAGCTCATTAGCTTTTTTTGTAAACGCTGCGCGAACAACTTTGCGGTGTTTTTTCTTGCCTTCCATTCTTAAGCAAAAGAGGTGCGACAAGCTGTTCAAAACAACACGGCGACAAACTGTTCACAACAACACGGCGACAAACTGTTCAAAACAACACTCGTTTGCTAAAAAAACGCTGTGGCAGCCCGGTGTAAAATCTGTCTACAAAACGAGCTCAAAAGTCAACAAAACTTCACTATCCAACACACGTTTGCCTAAATACAAGGCAGCCAGCCCGGTGTTGCTTCTAGTATTCAGAAAATAAAACAGCGCGCTGAAAACAATAATTCCGACGTGTGTAAGAAAACCACCAGTCGAAGTTTTACAAATACCGAATGCCGGTGAAGTCACTGTCTCCTTACAATGTCCTGTCACGGTCGCCACAAAATGTTGCTTTCCACTCAAAACTACCCGTTTTGGTGTAATCACACGGGTTCGTAAAATAATACAACTTTAATTAAAACAGCAATTATTAGAAACAAAATAAAACTTTTACTTTTGACGGCGCGCTGCATCTCTCTACATTAGTTGTCAAAAACTAAACTTAATATTAAGATATTCCTTCACCGACCTTGAATCTTCCGCGAAACACTACATATACTATGGCCCAAATACAATTCGGGAAAACAAATACAATAAATATATACGGTGGCTCTAACAGGACCGGACCATGGGAAAAGTCGGAGGATCCAGTTAAGATGGAGGAGATCAGCATCCATCCCGGGGAGCTACACCTCATTCCCGACGAAGGCACAGATTCTGGGAGGACGTTTGGGGGAACCAGGAACAGCGTTGGACATGGTACAACCGAGCGTATTGAGAGCTACAACGGAAGAGAGAAGACACCAGGGTTTAGTTTAGGAAATGTGTATTAAAAAACCGGATGGAGAATTTGTAAATCTACAAGGTTGATATTTCATTCTTCATCTTTTCTCTGGAATAAGAATCTTCGTTCTTAAGGGTGTGACAAAACGTTTCTAGATACGCCCCTGTACTTTGGATTCTCTTACCCAAACGAGAAGCGCGGGCTTGTTTACCACGTTTCTATTAGCCGTAATTTGGCCCCTTTTTACAATGGAGAAATATAAATATTGGTTCTCAGTTTAAATATACTCTAAAACCCCATTTTAATTTTATGGCATCTTTGAGGACCACCCGCACATAATCTGTTATTTTAATATAGATGTATCCGTTTTGTCCCAATTAGCCCCCCCTTAAGAACGAAGATTCTTATTCCAGAGAAAAGATGAAGAATGAAATATCAACCTTGTAGATTTACAAATTCTCCATCCAGTTTTTTAATACACATTTCCTAAACTAAACCCTGGTGTCTTCTCTCTTCCGGTGTAGCTCTCAATACGCTCGGTTGTACCATGTCCAACGCTGTTCCTGGTTCCCCCAAACGTCCTCCCAGAATTCGGCTGCAGGATCGCTTTCCACCAAAGAAAATAAAATGGTATGAGAAAAGACGGAACAGTGTATTTCCGTTGCAACACTGTTTATTGACAAAACGGCTAACCTCTTTACCGACTGAGAAAACTTGGCGCGGGAAAGGCATTCAGAAATTTTTAAAAATTTATGACTGGGTTTCCAGCGCCAAGTCTTCTCAGTCGGTAAAGAGGTTAGCTGTTTTGTCAATAAACAGTGTTGCAACGGAAATACACTGTTCCGTCTTTTCTCATACCTTTTTATTTTCTTTGGTGGAAAGCGATCATCGTCGCTTTTTTTGTTATAGAGTTCGGCTGCTGGTTTACTTGCGTTTCCTGGGAGTAGAGCGGCCCTTCCTTACATCCGGCCCGATTTGAAGATCACAGCTACCCCAGTATTACCACAGGACTCTACATCTGTCCAGGGCGTCTCCCACCAAGGTTGACGTACACCTGTCAGCCTCAAGCGGTTGTTGCTGGCCACCACCACCCCTCCATAGAGAAGAGGCTGAGGTCTTACCAGCTAAGGAAACCGCAAGTTTTTAACCCAATTTTATTATATCGACCATTATTTTGTTGCTCGACAAAAAAAATAATAATAATAAGAATACGTATCTCAAGATTTTTACCCCGAGGAGCAACACGGGACTTATTTTACTCTGTTCTGTCCCCCTAAATGTAAAATTTACTTTTTATTCCCCCCCTCCCCCCTTTAATGTAAAATTTACTGTGCTCTGTATATAATACTAATGTACTGATATTAGTTATGTGTTATTGAATGATTCTTTTGTTTGATAATTAACTAATGGGAATCTTATCGTGTCCCATATTATTGTTAGGTTTAAGTCAGGGGTTATAATACAGGGTGCGCGAAAGTGCTGTAACTTAGACGTGATCACGTTTGGAACCGAGCGTGCGCTGGTTATACCCCCTTAAAATTTATACGATAGTATATTTCCTTTTAATTTAATATTAATATATTTTTAATCGGTCATCAATATTACTAATTTGTTCCAAATTTTAACGGTTATTAATTAATATAACCAATTTGTCATTTTAAGCGTTGTTGTTTCATTAAATACTAGTATCGGAACAAGTGTTGGTGGAAGGCAGACTGCAGCCGGGGCTGGATAATTCGTGATTTTTGTCTTTCCTCGCACAACATCTATATACAGGGGCATGGTGTAACACATTTAAAATCACGTGGCGCTCTAAAATAAACATCTTAACTCCGACCCATCTCGCTGTTTAAGAGCTGGCGGCCACCATTGTCCCCTGGAACAAATCGTTGCTAGTCTGTGATTAAGCTTGACCTAGTTTGGTACTAGGGATAATTTTTTTTTAAATTCCAAATTATTTTTATTAGTTTTGGTTTAAAGTAAAATTTAGCGTCGCATTTTTGGCGCCCAACGTGGGGCCATTTTTATTGAAGTGGGACCATTTTAAATACTAGTATCGGAACAAGTGTTGGTGGAAGGCAGACTGCAGCCGGGGCTGGACAGTTCGTGATTTTTGTCTTTCCTCGCACAACATCTATATACAGGGGCATGGTGTAAAACATTTAAAATCACGTGGCGCTCTAAAATAAACATCTTAACTCCGACCCATCTCGCTGTTTAAAAGCTGGCGGCCACCATTGTCCCCTGGAACAAATCGTTGCTAGTCTGTGATTAAGCTTGACCTAGTTTGGTACTAGGGATAATTTTTTTTTTAAATTCCAAATAATTTTTATTAGTTTTGGTTTAAAGTAAAATTTAGCGTCGCATTTTTGGCGCCCAACGTGGGGCCATTTTTATTGAAGTGGGACCATTTTAATTGCGTGGTTGCCATTTTTGAGAAATTTCCCTAAATCTAAGGATTTTTTTTTCTCATTTTACATTTTGATGATTTGGTAGAGAATTTGGTATTTAGAGCTGTCTTAATCGCGGCGTTGCCATAAATTCCCAAATCTTCATTGATTTTTTTTTATTATTTTAATTTATAATTATATAGTGGTATAGTAGATAGATTGGTGTCGCGGGTTAGGTCTATGAGCATAGGACTAGTAGGAAAGAAGCTCATCAGGAAGTATTAGTTGGTTCGGGACCGCAGCTATACCACTTGTATTAAGGCTTTAGGTACAGATATAATTATTTTTTTTTTGGGTGTTTTGTTGGGGTATTATTTTGGGGTGACTTCGTGTCAGATTTTTGTGACTTCATGTCAGTTTTTTTGGGTTTGTGTCAGTGAAATGTGAATTTAGTGATATCTTGGAAAAATTTGATCGTGGGTTTGGTCTACTGAGGATCTTGGTTGGTTCGTGTAACCGCAGCTATACCACTCGTATTAAGGCATTACATACAGATATTTATCAGTTATTTTTGGTGACTTCGTGTCAGTGAAGTGTGGTGATATATATAGCGTGAAATAGTACAGTGGTTTAGTTACGTAGTGTACAGTGATGTAATAGTGGATAATTAGGTGTGTATCCCAGTGACTACTTGTATATATTTTGTGATTTAACTGATCAGTGATAAGTTTCCAAGATGTCAAGAAAAATTGAAATTAACAGACTAGACAGGGATGAACTTGTATACGAGCTGGAATGGAGAGGTATAGGTACTGGTACGGTGGATGAAATGAGACATCGATTGGTGTTGGCGAGACAAATGGAAAGATCTGGAGAAAGTTTAAATTATCCGCCTTACCCATTTTCGTGTCAAGAGGATATTGCAGCAGTGACCAAGGAGTTAGACGGACTATGCAATGTTGTGGATTCGTTCTCAGACACAAGTAAGAGTGGACTATTTTTGAAGTTACGGACTAAGTTGAATCATGTATTAGGAAGGATTGATCACATGGTCTGCACTACCGTAGAAGAAGGAAAGTTACGAGGTATAGTGGTAGCTCAAGCATTGACTATGATTGATCAACTTAACACCAAGGCCTCATTAGTTGACGGTAAAACTCAACCGATTCCTCCTAATCTTTCTGTACTTCAGAGCAGTTTACCACCATCGCAGACAACTACTAACCCTGCTCCTGTGCCACAACAGCAGCCTGCTAACCCTACTTCAACATCTGTAGGTCCTTCACTCCCAAGTTCTTCAGTTATTGGTCCGCAGCCTCCCAGTACTAGTACTGCACTTCCCACATCATATTCTGTAGCTGGTATTAAGCCGATTTTGCCCCATAAATGGAATTTACGTTTTACTGGTGACAGAAAAGGTATGTCAGTCATGGCTTTCTTTGAGCGAGTTGAAGAATTGCGTCGTGCCAGGAATGTAACTAAGGAAATTTTATTTGATTCTGGCATTGACTTGTTCGAAGGAAGAGCCTACGAATTTTACCAGGACTGTCGAACAGAAGTTCAGACATGGGATGAACTAGTTGCAAAATTTAAGGAGGAATATCAACCGGCTTTTTACAGTGAAAAGTTATTGGAAGAAATTAAACGAAGGAGTCAAGGTTCAGATGAGACGATAGGAACTTATATGGCTATATGTCAAAGTATTTCCAACGATTGCAGTGTCCCATATCTGAAGATGCAAAGCTAAATATCTTGCTTAGAAATATTGCACCAATATACCGGACTCAGTTAGGAGCTTTAGAGATTACGAGTTTATCCCAATTAAAGACATTATGTAAAAGGATTGAACAAAGGATGCAGTCTGGCGACTATGTAGCTCCCCCGAAGAAGGGACAATTTTTGGAACCTGATTTGGCGTATGTTGGTTTAGAAGACCGAGTTGATGACATTAGATTGTCTGGGCCAGGTTCAAGTGGAAGTTCTAGACGGGAGGTAGTTTGCTTTAAATGTCAGAAGCCATGCCATAGAGCTATAGGATGCGCGGAGCAGAACAGGAAAATATATTGCTATGGATGTAGAAAAGAAGGTTTTACGAAGCGCACCTGTCCATCTTGCAATTCGGGAAACGGGAAACGGCACTCTTAGGAAGTCGGCCTTTGAGGAAGCCTGTTCAATCCACCGGCTACAAACCTATTTTGGACTTTATTCTCAACCATGCACAAAATGACGAGCGACCATACCTTGAAGTTGATATCCTTGGATATACCTTCTTAGGTTTATTGGATTCTGGAGCCTCTGGAACATTTATAGGTCAAAAAGGATGGTCTTGCAAAATCTACACCTACCTTTAAATACAAGTAAAAAGACAATTTGTACCGTTGCTAATGGACAACGAGAAGAGAGTATAGGAACTTTGGAGTTGCCAATGAGACTTAGAGATAGATTAAAGATCATGGAAGTTATAGTTCTACCAGAGTTGCCACACTCGCTGATTTTGGGATATGATTTTTGGATGACTATGGGTATAGTACCCAATCTAAGGCACGACGAGTGGCATTTTTCTGGAAATATTGACACCATCTGTACTCTTAACAAGGAGCAACTGCAAACTGTTATAACTGAAAAATGAATGAATTAAATAAACTTGTAGAGACGCACAAAAACTTAATGGGATCAGAGATAGGTTGTACGACTCTCGTCCAACATAAAATTATGACAAATTCAGAACCGATTAGACAAAGAAGTTACAGAGTTTCACCGGTGATACAGAAACATATAGATGAAGAAATTGACGAAATGTTGAGATTGGGTGTAATTGAGCCGTCGCATAGTCCCTGGTCATCTCCAGTAGTAATTGTAAAGAAGAACACCGATAAGATAAGATTTTGTGTGGACTATCGCAAATTGAACAACGTAACACAGAGGAATAGTTATCCACTTCCACTAGTATCTGAGACCCTGGATAAGCTCAGACGCCAAATAGCTGTCTAGTCTTGACATCAAGAGTGCTTATTGGCAAGTTCCAATCGAAGAAAAGTCAAAACCACTTACAGCATTCATCTGTCACCGAGGATTGTTCCAGTTCAAACGGATGCCTTTTGGATTACATAACGCACCAGCAACTTGGCAGCGATTGATTGATCAAGTTCTCCAAGATTTAGAACCTTCAGTATTTGTGTACTTGGATGACGTGGTAGTGATTTCACAATCTTTTGATGAACATCTAAGAGTATTAAATGAAGTTTTTAGAAGACTCCGAGAAGCGGGAATCACGGTGAGTTGGGATAAATGTCAGTTCTGTCGGACTGAAATGAAATATCTTGGGTATGTTGTAGATAGGCGTGGCCTACATGTGGATCCTGATACGGTAAGAGCTATGTTAGAACTACCTAGGCCTAAAACAGTCACCGAGGTTCGCCGAGTAATTGGAAGCTTCTCTTGGTATAGGAGATTTGTCCCTGACTTCTCCGCCATCGTCACACCAATCACAGCGCTTACCAAAAAGAACAAAAAGTTTAACTAGACACCGGAATGTGAAAATGCTTTTAGAAAAATCAAGGAATTGTTAGTAACAGCACCAATACTAAGTTGCCCAGACTATAGCAAAGAATTCATAATCCAGACTGATGCTTCAGGACATGGCATCGGTGCAGTGTTACTTCAACCTCAAGAGGATGGAGAAAAGATAATCTGTTATTTGAGCCGTTCACTTACGAAACAGGAAAGATTGTACACCACCTCTGAAAGAGAAATGTTAGCGTTGGTCTACGCTATTGAAAAACTTCGTCCATATATAGAGGGTGTACCATTCACGGTTATAACAGATCATTCTAGCCTACGATGGTTATTGAATTTGAATTATCCAACTGGGCGATTAGGACGTTGGTCCGTTAACCGTTAAACTACAACAATATGACTTTAAAGTACAGCATAGACGAGGTAAAGATCTAGCTCTTCCTGATATGTTATCAAGAACGGTACCTGTCATAGATAGTATAGGGGATTATGCTCAGCCAAAGATTATTTTAGATAAATGGTATAATGGAATGATAAAGAAGGTAGAAGACATACCTCTAAAGTTTCTGAATTGGCGCTACCAGGAAGGAGTATTGTACAAGTATGTTAAAGACGACTATGCTGCACTTTCACCCGATAGTGACTGCTGGAAGATAGTAGTACCGAAAGAAAACCGACAAATCATAATCAAGGAAGCTCATGATCCTCCCACAGCAGGTCATATG
Organism: Philopedon plagiatum; assembly: GCA_963971165.1. Classification (NCBI taxonomy): domain Eukaryota; kingdom Metazoa; phylum Arthropoda; class Insecta; order Coleoptera; family Curculionidae; genus Philopedon; species Philopedon plagiatum. The sequence continues at coordinate 45,224,070 of OZ020197.1, forward strand.
GGCGTATATAAGACTCACGCTAGATTGGCAGAAAAATACTATTGGCCTAAGATGCGAAGTGATGTGGCTCAGTACATCAGAAAATGTGCCACGTGTATCGCTTATAAAAGTGACTCTCAAGGAAATAAAGATCATATGGTGTCGCATCCCAAACCTTCACGACCACACTGAGAGAAATCCCCCAATACAACTGTGATCCTGACACGAGGTTATTTGTGGTTATACAATTTTCCATACCCATAAATACGCATCTCTATAAATTTACGATACTTTTGTATTGTAGCAAGAATATCAGTTATGCTGCACCAAGGAATATAACCGTTATACAACATCCCTTTTGTTGTTAAATACTTGGCTGCCGCTATATTCTTGTTCCATAGTGCTAATATAATTAGCTATATACATGATCCATTTAGAGAGATTGTATAACCATTATACAAAAAATATATAATGGTAATATACCAGTTGTTTTGTCCCAAGAAGATCAAGTTATAATTTTGTTCAAGGTTTCCGTTTTCCAACCAATCAAAATGCATCGACATTGCAGCTCGTTTAATTTCGGTGTTCGTGCATATGATTCGCGATCGCGACTCGGCCATTTGCATTTATGTATTAATAGGTAATGCATTATTTTGGCATTTTGCGACATCGCCGGTATTGTATGTGCAGTTTATTTGTTAGATCCGTAGTTTTGCAATGATGGAGGATGGAGTTAGTTTTGACAAAGGAATAATTAGAAAGATTTAAAGGTGAGTAAGTTAATTTAAAGGTATATTTATTTTATCTAAGTATTTCTTTGCTTTACTAGCTTCACCTTCCCACCCACGAATCGTGAACATGGCGGCTTTTCTTATGAAGTCTGTCGTTTACAAGTGTGATGTATATTTTTGGTTCTTGAACACTAACGCAATGCGTAATTTTCTTCAAAAATAATATTTAACAAAATAGGGCAGTTTTCTGTAATAATATATAGTGAAAAAGTAGCGGATTATTTTATTTTCTTGCAATTTTTAATATTTTACCAGTTGAAAATAGGTACTATTTTTCCTGGCGTAGGATATTCTTCTTTTCTTTAGGCTTTTGTTGTGATTTTAGTTTGTATTATTTTTTTTTAACTGTATTGAAAGGTAGCGAGAGTGATATTATGCTTTGATCAGTGTCAAAAGGTTGAGAAGCGGATTAATAAATTAACCTAACCTCTCTGTTGTTTACTTTTTGGTTACTTTTAGTTACTAAAAAGTACAAAAGTTAGATTTTCCTCACTTTTTTCATACTTACGAGATGTGTATTTTATTACCAACAATTTTTTGTCCAGTAACTAGTAAAATGTACTTCTTAGGTTGAAAGTGACATTGACGTCAAACCTAGTGACAAGGATGATTTAATTTACACCAAACTGCCTGAACTAGCTAATGCCATCCTAGTAGCGGAGGTCAAAGCACAAAAGATATGTGTTGTTCCAGAAGAAAACATTGGTAAGCATACAATTTTGTATTTTTCTTTGTATACTTACGAGATGTGTACTTTATTACATTACCAAACATTTTTGGCCAGTATCTAGTAAAATGTACTCCTTAGGTTGAAAGTGACGTCGGTGTCAAACATAGTGACAAGGATGATTTAACTTACACCAAACTGCCTGAACTAGCTAATGCCATCCTAGCAGCAGGGGCCAAAGCATGAAAGATATGTGTGCTTCCAGAAAAAAAACATTGGTAAGCATACAATTTTGTGTGTATTCTGTATGCTTATGAGATGTTTAGTTTATTACCAAAAATTGTTTGTCCAGTAACTAGTAAAATGTACTTCTTAGGTTGAAAGTGACGTGGATTGCAAACATAGTGACAAGGATGATTTAATTTACATCAAACTGTTTGAACTAGCTAATGCCATTCTAGCAGCAGAGGCCGAAGCACGAAAGATATGTGGTTCCAGAACAAAACGTTAGTAAGCATAAAATTTTGAATTTTTGACAGGGTGGTTGATGGGGAAAATTTATTATTTTGATTTAAAAATAAAATAACTTCATGGAAAAATTTAATGGGATAACTTAAGAGACAACAGAAAAATTTTGATACAAGGGGAGGTTTTTGTTAAAGAAATAAAAAAATAACTGCTCCCGCAGATATCAACTAGTCGGAACCAATGAAACTACTGTAAATGGTCAACAAACCATCACGTTTTTTATCAATATGATCCGCAAATTCAAGATACAGGTAAAAAAACAAGGGGATTTATTATTGTTAAAGGACAACAAAAATGTTTCGTTGATGAAGAGCAGTATAAAAATCACCAATAATTCAACAAACTTTAACAGTATTCATGAGCGCCCATAGAGAGGGGCAAGGGGGGCAGCTGCCCCCCTGGGGTCGGGTCCCACGGTGCTTTTTAAAAACTGCGCAACTTCGTGACTTTGTAACATACGGTTTTTTGGCTGGTTGCCCCCCCCCCCCCTGAAATTTACTCTATGGGCGCCCATAAAAATATTGTTAATAAGATGAATGTATAAATGTATATTTTTTGTTCATTGTATTTGTTTTATTTTTCAGGTCCTCTCTTAAAAGCACTATTAACTCTGCCATAACTTTTACAATATGCTGAAGATATTTTTGAACTAAGGCGAGAATTAAACGTTCCCAAACACGTGTCGCAAAAGTCGGAAATATATCATTAACTTCTATCTTCAACTTTTTAGTTTTAAATATTATGTAAAACCAAACTGAACATTTTACGTTACAATTAGTTATGACAGTTCCGAATTATTTTTATTTATAAATATATTAGACGTTTATAGAAATTGGTGTTTTGTTTATTTGAAACGGACTGAAATCTCATCACTGGTCATTAAATTACGCATTGCAGTACTAATTATTTTACATACATTTTTCTAATGGTTATATTTTAGTTATATGACAATTATGTGTAATTTTTAGTATGTTAAGTAGATCTCTCTGTATTTTCAAACTACTATATAGATGCTTTATCATTAGTAAAGTTTTTCAGATCTTATATGTACCAAACATTTATTCATGATCAAGCACCTACTCGTATATAATAATTTGAAAATACAGAGCTGATATTTAACGCGTTAAAAATTATATAATTATTGTCATATAACTAGAATATTACCATTAGAAAAATTCATATAACTTGTTATATAGCTGATATATAATGATATTTTAATGGTATATAATTAGCCATATAGCGGCTGCATAACGAAAACTTGCTTTAGTAACATTTCATATAATCTGTATATAATGATATTTTAATTGGGTATAGTTAATCATATAGTAATTATACAATTAAAGCTCGCTCTAAAAGAATTTAATATAACTGGTTATATAACCGATATATAATGATATTTTGGTGGTATATACTTAAGCACATAGCGGCTATATAACTAAAATTTGCCCTAGTAATATTTAATATAGCTGGTTATATAACCGGTATACAATAATACTTAGCGGTAATGGTAAATTTGCTAAGTTTTTAGAAAAACGCGTTGTATAACCGTAACAAACGGTTTATTTGTCACAAATAGTATATAACTTTTGCATAGCCATTATGTAATTTTCTATAATGGTTAATATACTTTTCCCTCAGTGCATGGGAAATGATCTCGACAGACTTAATGGGACCACTGCCAAGGTCCACAAAGGGGAACTCATTTATCTTAGTAGTGACAGATTATTTTAGTAAGTTTTCACTTGTGTTTCCCCTTCGCAAGGCAACATCAGCCACTATCATAAAGCGTATAGAAGAGGATGTATTTTTGATGTTTGGAGCCCACGAGTCCTGTTGTGTGACAACGGGCCACAGTACAGAAGTACTGAGTTTAGAAGATTTACGGATAAGTACGATTGTACTATTAAATTTAATGCTAATTACCATCCTCGTGCAAACCCGACTGAAAGACAAAACAAAACCCTGAAAACAATGTTGGCCATGTATGTTCAAGAAAACCATAGACTTTGGGATGCTAATATACATAGTTTGGCTTTTTTTTCTTTCTGACAGCTGTTTGTTTACTTTTGATTCTGACGTCTATCACTGTCATCTGATAGCGTGACTGTTATTCTCGGGCGTGACTTTATCCAGACAGTGGTGCCAGCCTGTGACTTAGTCGGACACACCCATTTCCGGCGCAACTGCTGTTATCAAGGCCTGATAGCCTAGAAGCAAAACTCGAGGATGCCTTTTGGTCAAAATCTCCAAAAGTAATAAGCTGAATTTCTTCGGGAAGTTCTTAAAAATCCTGTTTTGTCTAGAGAAAACTTTTCCTAATTGCATTTAACTTCGTCTTAGTTTGGAAAATCAACGATAGCTATGAAACCTTGCTTCCTGCGCATGCGTAGATTTAGAAAAGACGCTGGTGGAGACTTCCGATTTCGAAAATAAGAACCAGACGCAGATCAGACCTTTGACTAACTAGACACGTTTTGGGTGTGGGCTGAGAAATAGAGTTTTTTTTTTGGAAAATTTCACTAGTTGGTGTGATTCAACCAGTACCCTTTGTTAGGGAGTATCTCTAAAAAGACTCGTCGTGGCTTATGTCATTATTGGATGTTAGTTGTATGGCGTTTGACTAGCCACACTCATTGTGAGGAACAAAATTCTCAATGCCCACGTGCTATTTGATCAACCCCATTTAACATCGAAAGGTAATCGTATATTTATTGTGTCGTAGATAGTGTAGAAATATTGATGATTAAGGTTTACTGGACAGAGAATGTTTATGCTGATTGATGTTTCTCTTTTCAGGGGTTTCTATTTTCTAGTTTTATTTTTGGGTTTTATTACCACATGTTAGTTTGGTTTCTGCAGCCGAACTCTGTAACAAAAAAAGCGACGATGATCGCTTTCCACCAAAGAAAATAAAATGGTATGAGAAAAGACGGAACAGTGTATTTCCGTTGCAACACTGTTTATTGACAAAACAGCTAACCTCTTTACAGACTGAGAAAACTTGGCGCGGGAAAGGCATTCAGAAATTTTTAAAAATTTATGACTGGGTTTCCAGCGCCAAGTCTTCTCAGTCGGTAAAGAGGTTAGCTGTTTTGTCAATAAACAGTGTTGCAACGGAAATACACTGTTCCGTCTTTTCTCATACCGTTTTATTTTCTTTGGTGGAAAGCGATCATCGTCGCTTTTTTTGTTATAGAGTTCGGCTGCAGGATCGCTTTATCGTTTATGCTGATTGATGTTTCTCTTTTCAGGGGTTTCTATTTTCTAGTTTTATTTTTGGGTTTTATTACCACATGTTAGTTTGGTTTCTGGTTTATTTGCGTTTCCTGGGAGTAGAGCGGCCCTTCCTTACATCCGGCCCGATTTGAAGATCACAGCTACCCCAGTATTACCACAGGACTCTACATCTGTCCAGGGCGTCTCCCACCAAGGTTGACGTACACCTGTCAGCCTCAAGCGGTTGTTGCTGGCCACCACCCCCCCTCCATAGAGAAGAGGCTGAGGTCTTACCAGCTAAGGAAACCGCAAGTTTTTAACCCAATTTTATTATATCGACCATTATTTTGTTGCTCGACAAAAATAATAATAATAATAAGAATACGTATCTCAAGATTTTTACCTCGAGGAGCAACACGGGACTTATTTTACTCTTTTCTGTCCCCCTAAATGTAAAATTTACTTTTTATTCCCCCCCCCCCCCTTTAATGTAAAATTTACTGTGCTCTGTATATAATACTAATGTACTGATATTAGTTATGTGTTATTGAATGATTCTTTTGTTTGATAATTAACTAATGGGAATCTTATCGTGTCCCATATTATTGTTAGGTTTAAGTCAGGGGTTATAATACAGGGTACGCGAAAGTGCTGTAACTTAGACGTGATCACGTTTGGGACCGAGCGTGCGCTGGATATACCCCCTTAAAATTTATACGATAGTATATTTCCTTTTAATTTAATATTAATATATTTTTAATCGGTCATCAATATTACTAATTTGTTCCAAATTTTAACGGTTATTAATTAATATACCCAATTTGTTATTTTAAGCGTTGTTGTTTCATTAAATACTAGTATCGGAACAAGTGTTGGTGGAAGGCAGACTGCAGCCGGGGCTGGACAATTCGTGATTTTTGTCTTTCCTCGCACAACATCTATATACAGGGGCATGGTGTAAAACATTTAAAATCACGTGGCGCTCTAAAATAAACATCTTAACTCCGACCCATCTCGCTGTTTAAAAGCTGGCGGCCACCATGGTCCCCTGGAACAAATCGTTGCTAGTCTGTGATTAAGCTTGACCTAGTTTGGTACTAGGGATCATTTTTTTTTAAATTCCAAATTATTTTTATTAGTTTTGGTTTAAAGTAAAATTTAGCGTCGCAATTGTAAAACTGAAAAAGCTCCTGGGCTCCTTTAAAGATCTTACCACCTTTAAGATTTACACAGGGATTCTTGTCGATTGGTAGACTAGTTGAATTAGTCAGACATACATTACTTTCAGAGGATGGTACCATCATTTCTCGGCGACTATTTAGGTTAGCCTTTACTCCTTCTTCTAACCCTTCGCTCCCGTGTGCATCATTTGTGCCACACAAAACCTTCCCAACTTCCTATCACCTCTGAGTATACGCCACTTTGCGTCATAGTCGCATACGCCGTTAACACTCCCTGTGTTAAGCGCTAATTCAACTACATCGTTGCCTTGGTCGACAACGAGGTAGGGTCGTTCTAGATAGCCATTCTGCAGGATGAAACTATACCCACAGAGCTCCACAGTTTCTGAATGGAAATTAATTATTGGCTGAAATTTCTCTAAAAAGGCTATACCGAGTAAACCATCGGTAGAAAACTCAAATCCTGTTCACAAATAATAAATGTATGATTAAATATCTTTACAATCGAAGAATTACCAAGCACTAGAGATATGTTCATATTCTCAAAATTTTCTAATTTTCTCCTGATATATAGTTGTAATGTTACACTGTAAAGGTTCGATTTTTAACATCATAAGCTTTTCCACATACTATTTTTAATAGGTGATACCGAGGCACCCCTATCAATCAGCAAACTTGCTTTTCCGCTGCTCAGAATCTTGAGTTCAATGTACCTTGAATTGTCTCCGTTTATCGCTAAAATAATGCTTGGTTTGCAACTCAAGTACTTGTTTCTGCAATTCTTTCCTTTCTGTCTTACAACCATTATGGTTATCCATCCTATAAAATACTAACGGAATCTGCTTCCTGATATAGTTTTTCTAATATCCACCCGGATATCTGAGAAAGTAAGAAGGGAAACTAACTCTCTATTTCACGAGTTAGTCACTATTTATTCGCCCTTAATCGCATTAATCACGTAACGGAAATGGCTTAAGCACACTAGCTTTTAGCCTACGTCATCTAACATAATATAACATAACATAATACATGTAACCTATTCGCTCAAGCACTCTCGCTTGCCGCGACATCAACATAATATGCGTCGAAATTGCACGCAAACTATTCAAACCCATAGCTTCTTATTTTATTGCACTATCTCTGCCACGTAAAAGATACTGTTTAATTACACCTAACAGACTTTTGACGAATACAAAAAACATTCAACTTCTAACTTCCCTCGTATACATACACATCCCTGTATACCTTATTACTTTACATGCCAAAATTTAACTGTCAGTCAAACCCAACATGAACAAAAATGTATAGCTTGGTACTACCTGCTACAATACGTTAAAACAAAACATTACAATGACATATTAAAAAAAATTACCTGTAGTACCTACGTTATTTTGACATTAAAATGTTTGGCGTTTACCTCAGTAATCCAATATGTCGCTTTACTTTTTAGTTACATCCCTTTACCTCATATATACTCTCTTATTTCTTTCACTTCAATTAAAATTCCGTATGAATTTAAACAACTTCGTTCTGTTCTGTCGTTGGGCAATAATTGTCCGCCCAAGATATCTGGAACCGGCAGAAGAATTTAAAGAATGCAAGGAGAGGCTTAAACAACGTTGCCACTTTGTGTGTAAACCAGTTTTAAAAACTGTTTAATTTTTCGTTAATAAGATTTAAACTTTTCTTACCGCATCATAAAATGAGTTCTATAATACCTGTCGTTAAGAATTAGATAAATCTTCTGTTTTCAACAATTAATTTCCGGGGTGTTATTTCCCCACAAAATATTTAGCAAGAAATTACCAACATTGCACTATTTCCGTGTCTTCTTCGCCTCGTCGACTGAACGGTGACTTGGCCCGCGTCGGTAACACGCTTATTGAATAGAAAAATAATAGATAGAACTTATTTGGCTGATTGCGAAGTCGGTCTCCGTCTTTGTAAATGATTTATTGCCTCTCCGGGTCAGGATGTCTGTGAGTTGCCTCATAGCCGTCTCATCATCGGTCGAGAGTCGTGGTGTTTAAAAATGGAAAATTTGAAGGGAAAAGTTTTGCACAGTCAGGCGCGTGAGATAATTGCAAACGTAATTAGGGTTTGCGATGAAGAGGCAGGGAATAATATGATAAAAATTCCAATAAAAAATAAAACAGAAAGGGCTATGTTGTACACAGGAGTAGGAAGATCATCTATAACAAGAATTAGAAAAGAAGATGCTCTTAGACAACAACATAATCCCGCAAACTTATTATCTTCTCCAAGAAAAAAACGGGAACGAACAAAAACGACCCCGATTCTGAGTAAAATGGACTAAACAAGACTTCATAATCATTATAGGTAATATAAACAGAACACATTTTTTCCACCAAGTTTTCTTTTATTTTTTTAGTTACATTTTAAATCCTTCAAAGAAGGTATTGTGTAACAATTTATTTGAATAATTGCCACAGATTTATAAATATTTAAGTTTTTAAACAGGTTAGTTTGAATTTGTATGATTAAATTAATAGAACGCCGAAGCTGAACCCCCAAAAACTTTTTTTGCCATCTATTATATTATGGAAACAAAGCATTAGCGAACGCTTACTAATCAGGTTTTTTAACCTATTTTATAAAAGAATTATTCCCTACATTCTTTAACGGAGTTTCCTACAAGTCTTTTATATATTAAACGAACCTGATTGTCAATACATTTTAATTATTTTTTATAAGGACGGATAAGTTGACACTACGCCACTGAGTAGTGCTATTTTAACATAGTTTTTATGCATTTTTATGACTTCCTTTCCCTTTCGTCCCAGTTACAGGGAACTTGGGCGGACTTTTTTTTTTAATATTTATGTTATAAGGATCATAATAACGATCATTATGGTACTAGCCGTGAGTATTATTGGACGAGGCGTCAGCCGAGTCTAATAACACGGCGTGTACCATAATGATTGTTTATGATCCGAATTTCATACAATATTTTATATTCCGACGATTTTTGTGTTTTTTTTTGATGAATTTTAAGTTTTCGTCAGTAAACTAATGTAAATGTAGCTTGATTTTAATAAAACCAGGTAACTATAGAAATATTTGTTTGTATTGTCATTGTCAGAATTGAGTTTTTAATTTTAACGTTTATATAATATAATATGGATAATCTGCCATCAGAAATCGAAGAATTGGCCAATAAATCAGTTGTTGGTTTGTTGCCCGAAAAGTCTAAAGGCATATATGAAAAAACTTATGCCAATTACGAAACTTGGTGTTCCCAGAAAAAGGTTGTCAATATCGTACACGAAAAGGTACTTTTGGCATATTTCAAGGAAGAATCAATGAAGAAAAAGTCTTCGAGTTTATGGAGTTATTACTCTATGTTAAGGAGTACACTATTAATTAAGAAAAACGTCGACATAAGTAAGTTCAATCAATTGACAGCTTTTCTAAAACGAAAATCTGATTCTTACACACCTAAAAAATCCAGGATTTTGACTAAAGAAAATGTTGCAAAATTTTTACAAGAGGCAGACAACGAAACATACTTGCTATTAAAAGTGTCAATGATAATAGGTATAAGTGGAGCATGTCGAAGAGATGAGTTAAAAAACTTAAGGATAGAAGATGTACACGATGAGGGGGTTGTTTTTCGAATTTTCATACCTAGTACAAAAACCAACGTTCCCCGAGAATTTTTCGTAACGCCTGGCGATGTCGAAGGAATAAATATGGTGCAGCTTGTTCGGACTTATGTAGCAATGAGACCCCCTGATGCCGAAGTTTCTCGTTTTTTTCTATCATTTAGAAACAACAAATGTACAAAGCAACCAGTGGGTATCCATACTTTTGGAAATATGTGCAAAACGATCTCCGCTTTTTTAAAGTTACCCCATTCCGACGAATACACAGGTCATTGTTTTCGGAGGTCTTCAGCTTCACTGCTGGCTGATTCAGGAGTCGATCTTCACACTATTAAACGCCATGGTGGTTGGAAAAGTGACACAGTTGCTGAAGGATATATAGAGAACTCTTGCGAAAACAAAAAAAGAATTTCAGCAGCCATTCTCGGGAAGAAATCATCATCGAGTGTTTCATCGACTGTCGTTCTCTCAGAAGAAACAGAAACCATAGAAATTAAAAATCACAATAATGCAACAATTTCAACTCCTATGTCCAACATCAATTTAACGAATTGTAATAATGTTACTTTTAATTTTAATCATTAAATTTTGTTCCATTTTGTTTTAAATATTTTTTTTAGTTTTTCCGTCTATATTTTTTCCATTTTTGCGTCTATTTTTCATTATAGTACTCAGTACTATAATGAAATCATTATAGTACTCAGTCCTATAAAGTATGTCATTTTGACCCTGAAAATGAAATTCATAATAATGTCATTATGACACGTCGGAATATAAACTATATATATGGTATTCTCTAAACTTGGATTACTTCTGACCTAGATTTATATGTACCTGAACAAACTTCCGCTAAACATATCACTCTAATTATGTTCAAAGATCTAAAACATAAAAACATAATGGCCGTTCTGGATAAGGTGCTATTTATTCGTTTAATCACATTTAATTATTCAATTAAGAAATAAAACTTAGAAAAACCCAATATAAAACCCCTTTATACCTGCTATAGTCACATTTCCAGATAGGTACCATTATATTAACGCTGTGATTAGAGTCCCGACTCGGGACCCAACTCCAGTCCCGAATATCGTCATTAAATTACGTCATTAGTAGTTTTGTCGGGACTGGTGTTCCGCCCCGACTCGGGACCCACATTCAGTCCCGAAAAACCTCGTCAAATGACGTCATTATTAGTTTTGTCGGGGCTGGTGTTCCGCCCCGACTCGGGAACCACATCCGGTCCAGAATTTTTAAGACGAATCGTACATTCACCTAAATCACCAGCTACAAACATGGTCCGTCTACTTAAGTTGGCTACGTAGGAAAAACTTTTTTATTAGTAATTTTTCGAAAAAACTTGATCTTTAAAAGAAAGTTCTGCATGGTCTAAAACTTGTGATGAAATCATCAGACATCAAAATGTATCAGTCATATACAAGGTGTGTAACAAAATATGAATTTGGCGTAAGTACAAACTACCTTAATTTTTTTAATTTAAAAAAAACAGTTATGAAAGAAAGTTGTTTAGAATTAACAACTAGGTTCAAATATGCAGTCAAGTTTATGGATTTAAAATTTTTTTTTATTTTTTTTTTCATTTATTTGTTTATTATTTTAATTGGGCGTTTGGTGTAATTCAACGCACTGGCGTACCTAGGGGACAAAAGGGCATTTGCCCCCCCCCCCCGCAAATAGCCATAAATATCTGGAAAATTTTACTGTGGCGTTTTCCCCTAGGCTCCCTTCCCTCATGTCGCGAGTTCCACATTTTCTGCCCCCCCCCCCGCCATTACAAATTCCTAGCTATGCCAGTGATTCGACGAAATAAGTTTACCATCACGTTTCCAAAACTTAGTATATACTCGTATATTGTTTTCATATTGATGGATGACATTCTTTAAATCAGTATCAAATAAGAGCTAATGTTTTCTTCCAATTTCTAACCTATAAATTGAAAAGAAATAGGTGCAAAAATAATGAGAGCAGAAATTAAAGACACACTTATGTATACATTTCTAGTTGCGCCATCTAAACGTCCCACTATTAATTATTATATACAAATGCACACCTTCACATGGTCATTTATCAAGTAAAGTAAAGCACTTATAACTTTATAATAACCATAGCATTATGCGAACATAACCTTAAAAGCCTTCTATTAAGTCGGGACCGGATGCTGGTCTCGAATCGGGGCGGAACACCAGTCCCGACAAAAGTACCAATGACGTAATTTGATGACGGTATTCGGGACTGGAGTTGGGTCCCGAGTCGGGACTCTAGTCACAGCGTTATATTAAACCAAAACTTTACGTCGATAAAGTGCTAGATTGGTGTATGGCTTACGTAGCCACCCCGAAATATCACAATAACAAAATTTAGCAAAAATAAGCTTTCAAAGTTGTCTCTAAACATTGTGTTCCCAAATAAACAGAATCAATATAAACACAAATTGTCCCCATCTAGCATTCTATCTCCATAAACAAACTTTTGTTTTGTGCATGGGCTTAATATTTAATAGAAAACAGGCTACATCTACCTAAACAAACAAAATCTAAGAAATATCGTAATAACATCTTATTGTACGAAACTTCCTCTATAAACCTTTTAGAACCTTTTCTTTAAAACTTACCGTTTACCATATGTCTGTTTTATGAATACAAACAAACACTTTTGTAGGATTGTATATACCAATTCTCAAGTAAATAAAATAAATAGTTTTCAAATTACGAATTAAAATAGCGCCAAATCAACTGATTTAAAACGAAACCTTATACCGCAAAACACAAATGTAAAAACGTACTACCCTGTATTTAAACTGATATATTACCTGAAAGAAAACCATTACGAATTATTTAAATTAACCAATTATACAAATTACAGTCTCACTATTGATAATAAAATGGGCGCCTGAACACTACCTGAACTTGCAAAATGTACCTACGTGTTTGCAAAGGATAAAGCATTATACCTGGTGATAAAATAAATTATTTTACTGAACTTTAAATTCTGTTAAAGCTCCAAAAATTCGCTTTACACTCTTGTAACAACCAAACCAAATCAACACGGTAAGAGTTGATTAAAATATGAATCTTAGAACAAAAAATCAATCGCAAATATAATCTCAAACAAATTCCATACTTTTATGGACCAAAACGAAAATTATTCCTCTGTAATATGGCATCTTTTAAATTAACAATCCCTAGCGAAAACAAAAATTCATACTCCCGTTCTTGTAGCTACTTTGATTCTCTGAGTCGCGACTTCAGCTGCTATGATGTATGTCGTCTGCTGCTGTAATGTATGGCGTCTCGCGTCGAATCTCTCGATTTCTTCCGGCTGATGTAATTGCAAATGCTTTTTCCTGAATTAAAACATTCTAACCTGTTAAAAAAAACTACTTATGTGGCCTATGGACTCCACTGTCTCTCTCTCTTTCTCCACTGTCTGTAATTGGTTCTAATGTTGCCAAATAGGTATTCCACAAAAGCTCGAACACCAAAAATAAACTAACAAAAGACCTCCCTGAAAACAATATTTACCACAATCCCGCATAAAATTCAAATTGCAAATAATTTCAAATATTTCCACTAAAATATTGTTTTGTTAACACAATAACATTTTTAAAATCACATTGTATATACGAAAATATAGCATATAATATAACTTTCCTAGTAAATTATATCAAATTAAACAAAAAAACTCTACATAAAATTTCAACCTCTGTCTTCCAATTAAATATCAAAGCATTACTTTAATACAGTCTGCACAATGTTACTGCATTAAAGGCGTTCTAACCGTTAGTTCTAATCAAATCTAATAAAAGTTGTGTCTCGGGCCCTTAATTTATTCCCTTTTAAACAAATCATTCTTCCCTTAAACTTTAAATCTCGTAAAAACAGATTTTTCCCAAAAATTTCGCGTTGCCACATCTTCTATTAGTGTTAGTAACTACAAATTTCATGCAATTTGTTTTTTCTTTAGCGATCTTCTTCCTTCGGCTTCTTCCTTGTCTACCTGAAAATCCCTAGTTTTTTTTTCCTCAATAAAAATTTTGAAAATACGAACTCAATTTTTCCTAAAACACTTTTAAAACTTGTCGGACGTTCTTTAAATTTTACAGAAAGAATGTAAGATTAACTCTTTACCATTAAAATAAAATGATAGCGCATTTATTTACTTGCAATTTTATCACAAAAAATCAAAATTTGCTTTACTGACATTAAAACAAAAATCAAAGATACCGGAATTTAGGTTTCTCTTATCGATTTGGAACGATCGCAACAATATAGAATAAAACTGCTAGTGTACACCACAAAGTTTAGTAAAACAGTGTTAAAACAAACTCAATTAATTACCAATTCAAAAATTAATATACTCTAAAGAAAAACTTTTTTACTCTTTTATTACAGCTTTTCAAGACAGAAAAAAGAAGTTTTAACAAAACTTATTGGAATATTCTTAAAAACAGCTATATAGCATATAATAGTACTGCTATAACAAATTAAATGCACATTTTTCACTTTAAAAAAAAATATAAACAAACATAACTGAAAAACAAAGCTTTTCGAAGGAAAGTGCTTTAAAGGTTCATGGATTAATTAATCTGTGATAATTCAATATTGTGGCAAAACAAAATACAATGCCCAACAAAGCAAAAACTTAAATCAATTGAAATTTTCTTTATAGTTCGAAATTTCTGTGCAACTCTATTACAATTACTTAAAAACAATAAAATTATAACAAATTCTTAGAACACAAAATCAATTGTCTCTAAACATAGTTAAGTGAACCTTTTTCAGACAATTTGGCAATTAATATGAAAAAAAATCATCATACTCTAACATATGAAAGAAAAACAGTAAAATATCGCAACAAAATACACGAAAACGCATCTCTACAATGAAAAAACTAGCAAATTCATTCCTATCGTCTCTCAAGGCTTTAAACTAACCCTTTATGGCCTTATATTATTACTCTCTATAACAACACAAATTAAGCTTATAAAAACGCTTTATGAACACAAGAAAAAACTTAGTTACTGCATGTTAAATGATATAACTCATAAAAAATTAACTGACGTTAAGCACCTGATATTCTCTCTCTTGCGCAATTACTTTTATAAAGAAAATCTAGACAATTTAATAAATTCTGAATACGTCGCAAGCTATGCGCGATAATGGTAAAAACGTATCAAAATTACCCCACACCTGACACCAATATTCTACGATACGAGGGTTCTTATAAATGATCTAGATTATATTTCGCATTTGTTACGATGCCTTCGGTAGTCGTAGTAATATTCATAGGAAAGGAAGCTATAAAGTTAGTGAATATTGTCACAACGGGGGTTGTTGCGACTGAGACTAAGTAATAGTCTCTGGGATCGTATGGAGGGAATGAAGTTAAAACAGGTTATAAAAAATATAACATTTAATAATTAATCAAGAATAATAGCAATAAAATAAAATTTGGCTTTAAATAAATGAAATAAGGCACTTACTTATACACTTCCCTTACATCTTATCTATAAGGGCGGCTCTTCTCCCGACCAACGGGCACATGTCTCCTCTCGACATCTTCAGAACGACTACCTATCACTCCATTATGCAGTTATCGACAATCGGTGCATTTCTAGGTCAGCATACCTTGACTTACTCAATAAAGTTTAACAAAACCAAGCTGACCTTCAATGTCTTCACCAAGTACACCGAATAACAGAGTGCCTATTCATCGTTATTGTCAAAATAATCTTTATATAAACAAAGTGTGATTTTAGAAATAATTAATAAAATAATCCATAATAACATAACTATGACATATGCCCCTCGTTCGCGAAAGCTGGACCCACAGCTTTACAAAATTTCCATCTTACTATGCAACACAAATATGTTGGTCAAGCCGCCAGAAGTTAAATAAATTTACAAAAACAAAATACGATTTTTAATAAAACTTATAAGTTGATGAGAAGTTGTAAAAATTTCTATCTAGTATTGATCAAAACAAAAAAAAAATCTTAAATGCCATATAGAAGGCTCAATCTTATCAATTTATAAAATATTACTTTTTATTCTAAAGAGACAATTGTAAAAGCAAAAAATATAAAATAAAATAAAATTTGTTGATACTCATAACATTTCTTTTAAATATTTACATAACAAAACCTCAAAAGTAGCACTCTTTGAAAAATGAGATCGTGACACGGGCATTTATGGCAACATATAAGAAGTCTTTACTGAAGATTTGCCTAATTTTAATAACGCCGAACAATGATAAACTATGCACAACTATGAGCCAGAAGTAGTTTAGTTATATTAAGGATAATATAAATTTCCTACGAACTTAACATTCACCACTTTTTGGATGGATTTTCCCTATCCCCCATTCTTCATCGCCACAATTCTACAAGATGATGCAATATGGATGCAGCTGAAAGCGGCTTGCTTTGATAAGGTCATCTCTACTGAGCCCTGGTACCTAGGGCATTTTCGAGACACAAGATACTGTTAGGTGTTAGGGTACCTAACGTGATGGTGCAACTGCCTTTTCTTTGCTTGCGTGCGTTGTGGTGACGTTGAGTAACAGCTTCTGTTTGCTCAGGTTTAGGTATGATGGATATATTCTGGCTCCCCTTTGTTGTAGGAAGTTGTTGTGCATGATATTTGACTCATCCCCAATCGCCACTGCCATTGAGCTATTGTGTCCAGGTACATGAAACATAAAGAGAGTGCGTATCAACACTTATGAATATATAGTCCTACTTTTACATGCTTTAATTATTTACAAAATTAAAATGAGAAAATACATTTCTCTTTACACGCACGTATGTCTAATATTAAAAATCCCTAATATTTAAACTAGTCTATAAACTAAACTTAATTTGCACATAATTAAATTACAAATTCTTGTAAATTCAAATAATACATGTATGTTTAAAATAATAACATAGCACTCGTATAACAGAACAACTATCCCTGTTTAGTTTCAGTTTGCTCTTTTTCTACCTCCAAGTATAGTGAGTTATAACGTTCGTCTAATTTTTAAAATGAATCTTTAGTGTTAGGCTTAGAGTATACCTTAATATTTAACTTCTAGTATACCTAGGATTTTTAATACTAGAATAAATAAAAAAGCAACTCTTTAGTACAAAGTTGAAAGTCTAGGTTAGTACTTGCTAATAAAATTTAAAATGTTTTAGGATTATTTGAAAAGCTTAAATTATATCAATTTACTGAGAGTTAGTAGGCAGTTTCATGACAAAAAAAAATTACTTTGTGCTATTGTTTTTTCAAAAATATGTCTGACGATATTTTACATGCTGTCAACAATAAGTAATAACCGTACGAACATTTGAGCAGTTTTAGCTCACGCAGTATTTACAAATACCAGAAACTCTTAAAAAATCTGTAAACCTTCCCTAAGGAAAATAGATAACTTCAGGCTTATCTCACCAGGTAACATCCTGTACCACTAAACATCATCGATTTGTTTAAACATTGTGCTCAAACACTAGCGTCACCTTTTATGAAGACAAGATGCGTAAATTTTTAAAACAACTACTCCCCTGGCTACGTGCCACGCAGGGTATTGAATAACACAAGACATTCACTTGTCTCTTCTTCATAAAATTTGTTACACTTGAAAACCATTTCAAAATACCTTACTTGTCAGTAAAGTTTAACCTGCGAATGACTTTTTTGCAGTAGGGCTATAGCATTATTTTGCTGATTGCTAATTCTCTAGCTGCCCTTTTCGTACCACTTTTTGTGTGTACCTTATTGTTTCCTAACATATGTACCTATATCTTCTTTGAGAAAAATGAATCGTTCTGTACTCTAGAATAATAAATACATATATACTCGTGTATTTAACTTAAGAACTTGGGCACGATGCTTTAATATTGGATTTGAAAAAAAAAATCTCTATATATTTTGATTTGTAACACTCTTACTTTCTTACGTAAGTTTATTATAAGTTTGGCAATCATCTCATGCCTATAAAAATTGTTTTGTGCCTCGATTAACTAGATAATAATTCTGGATAAAAAGTACTCTGGTTTTGCACGCATAAACCCTTTTTCTGTTTCCATTTAGTTTTTCATAATTCCTTTGATTATGCATAAAAATAAAATATAAATAATATGAATGAGTACTTATACTACTTATGCCATTATTGTATAATAATATAAAATTCTTGGTACCTGCCATATCTGGGTCAGCAGTGTTTATTATGATTTATTACGAACTTGAAATAAAGCAAAATTATGTAAGCTTTTGATAACAAAAAATATTTTTTAAACCTTGGACGTATAACAATTACGTCGAATAATATTTAATATTCCTTTAAGCGCAAGCAATAATAACAAAATTTTAATTTGTTTACTGGTTAGTTATTTTAAAACAAACTTCTGAATTTGAAAAGAAAATTATCACTGGCTATTATGTTAAAAATACAACACATTAATGCCCTTATTTACCAGTGGTCTTCGTTAATTACGCGAAACTTGATTTATTCTTTTTTTTTTGCATGATAAAACACATTTTAAAACTTGTAACTAGTACTAAAATTAAATTAGTACTAAATTAAAAATAAAAATCTAATCAAATTTTTCTGTTATTTTTCTTGCATAACGCCTATGTGCATATGTTTAATTGCAAATAAATTACACATCAGAAGTAGATTTTCTACGGCACAAAAATTGAAAGTATAAACAAGCAATAAAATTTTTATTTTGTCTTCCAACGTAAAAAAACATAGAAAATGTATCAAGAGAAGACTGATGAATTGTACTGTGGACATTAAAAAAATTACAATTTCTGCGTAAAAATATTGACTTGGAACTAAAGTAGTATGCAATGTTAGATAAATAAAAAATCAATTTTTTACACTAAATTTTGAGCCAAAGAAAAATCAGTGCAAATTAAAACGAGAATAGGTTTAGAGTTTGTATTTCATTTACTTAAACTCATAATACTTTGGTAAGCATACTTTCTTAAAATCTTACATCCAGCTAGAAAAATTATTTATAAAAGAAGCATTTTCCGGTATAACTAATCACCTTTTTTGCTAACGTATTTGGTATTCTGAAATAAAAGTTTAGCAGAGAAACAAATGTGAAGAAACGTAGATTCATACATACGTACGTACATATGTATATGTATATATGCACACTTTAACAAACGCTTTGATTTAGTTCTTTGTTACTGTAATACAAAAAAAAAATTACTTCTTGTAAACGTCAGGATACAATAAATAGCATTTACTTAAAACAAAATTTTCAAAAAAAAACTCTTTGTGGATACTATTTTATGTAAAATAAAGGTATGTAAAAGAATAATTATTAGGTTTTTCTTCATTTATTTTTCCCTTTGACCTATTTCTTTTTAAACAAACAGACTTTGCGCCGTTAAAGGGTTTTTCGGTAATAAAAAGCGTCCTAGAGTTCTGTTTTTAAATATAGTAACTGGTTGGTTCGAGTTTGTTGTGAGGTCAATTTTGATTTTATTTCTGTCAATGTAAGGCCATTTATGTAATATAATATCCAATTTATGAAAAAGATTTGTATTTACCGCAAAATTATCTGGTAATTGCTTCAAATATCTAATATCGTGTTCTTTAGTTTTCAAAATAATTGATTTAATTTTGTTGTTAGTTAGTTGATGTTATAGTTTTAGCCGATTTTAAGAATGCTGATTTAGAAGTTGTCTCTTGTTTTAAGCAGTGGTGTAAATTTTCATTTGCTGCGGCCATTATAGTTTCTTTCTCACTTGTACTGTAAGGTTGAGTAGGGTGTAAGAATAAAACGTTTTGATTAAATTGTACATGGGTGCTGGTTAGGTATTGTAAATTACATTTTTCATTGATAATAACCCGGCGGTTAACCGTTAGTTCCCATATGTTGTGCAGTTTGAGAATAAGCTGATTAAAATCATTTTTTGAAAGACCTGGGTCGTACAGAAATTTATAATTTGCTTTAAAGGAAGGATGTAGACCTTTTTCAAAGTATCCTATAATTTTATCTAACGGCATTTTAGGATCAATAATGTCGCATAACATGATTGTATCGTAATAATAATCTTTAATACTTTCATTTTGCTGCTGTTGCCTATTTTGCACTTTGATTTCAAATTTTGAAACTTCATATTTCCCTCCAAATTCAAATAGAAAATCTCGGGAGACTTCCTCCCAATTTTTCATTAAGTTTTCCGATTGTTTAATATAATTACTATACCAAATGTAGGCAACACCCTCTAATGATGATAAAAAATAGTAAATTTTGTCTTTGCCAGACCAGCGGTTTCTTTCAGAAATTTTATTAAATTCTCTGAGAAATAAAACACAATTATTACTCTTAGGACAGAAAATAGGTGCCTGAAAATATGGAGGTAGCACTGGCGTAATACGGGTATTTAAAGCTTCTTCCAAAATCATTTTTTACTTCTCTTTAAGGGACAAGCTTGTATATTATATTTAAAATAAACACTAAACGTGGAAAAATGTATCGCAATGTAGTTTTAGTTTGAATAAAACCAAAAATTGTATATAATTTTCAAATTACCATCAAAATTTCAGAATACTTTTTGAAGAGGCCGAAAAAATTAAAATTAACTTGCATCACTTATTCTATTATAGACGTAAAGTAAAAATTGCCAACTCATATTTTATACAATTTAATTAAAATATACCTCATTCCCTCAGGTTCTAATCAAATGTTTATCTATACTTAAAGAAAATTTATGCCTACTCTCACACAATGGACAGAATTTATTAAAGAATATTTAATTTTTGCACCAAAAAAGTTATAATTTATTGTGTATGGAGAGTAAAAACGGCGCCTCCACCATATGTCACAACGGGGGTTGTTGCGACTGAGACTAAGTAATAGTCTCTGGGATCGTATGGAGGGAATGAAGTTAAAACAGGTTATAAAAAATATAACATTTAATAATTAATCAACAATAATAGCAATAAAATAAAGTTTGGCTTTAAATAAATGAAATGAGGCACTTACTTATACACTTCCCTTACATCTTATCTATAAGGGCGGCTCTTCTCCCGACCAACGGGCACATGCCTTCTCTCGACATCTTCAGAACGACTACCTGTCACTCCATTATGCAGTTATCGACAATCGGTGCATTGCTAGGTCAGCATACCTTGACGTACTCAATAAAGTTAAACAAAACCAAGCTGACCTTCAATGTCGTCACCAAGTCCACCGAATAACAGAGTGTCTATTCATCGTTATTGTCAAAATAATCTTTATATAAATAAAGTGTGATTTAGAAATAATTAATAAAATAATCCATAATAACATAACTATGACAATATTAGTACATGACTCTACGTTACTCAAACCTAGTTCTAGCAGTGGATCTAGAAGACAAGTTGTCGCCCATTGAAGATCGAAGCTCTGGAAGTGATCATCTATAACGATTTCTCTTGTCGCGCCGCACAGTGTTCAAAATTGATGAAAACATGATCGAAATTAATTACGTCTAAATTGTAAAACCAAGCTAACTGAAAAGTTGAATAATTTGATATATACTGTAGAATGAAT
The DNA here is from genome assembly GCA_963971165.1 of Philopedon plagiatum. NCBI lineage: Eukaryota > Metazoa > Arthropoda > Insecta > Coleoptera > Curculionidae > Philopedon > Philopedon plagiatum. Next base: position 45,245,615 of record OZ020197.1, read on the forward strand.
ATAGAAAAATAATGTATTGATTTTTTTTGGAAGTTTTGAATGAGGGGCGTTCTTTTCGGTTCCCACCCCTTAGAGTGTAAAATATTTTTAAAAATGTCGTAAATGTTTAAGAGCTTTAATTCCTCTGTTATTTAGCTAAGAAATGTTTTTGAAAGGCATTTAGTACGGTTTATATTCCTTATCCTTTTAAGTACTGAGAGGATGTGACTTAAATGTAAACCAGTTTTTGCTTAATTATCAGCACCTTTTTATTGTAGGTGGCAGTATTACTATTTTATTTATACAAGTATAAAAATTAAGCATCTGAGTCCTCCGATATTTCTTCCCCATCATTTTCATCGTCGACATATTCATCCTCTTTGAGTTCACGTTGTTCCGTGTCTGTAAGGTCTAGCAAAGGAAGCATGCTCTGGTCTATTTTTTGATGGGCTTTTTTTGAGGGCTGCAACGAAGACAGAAGTGGATCTGAACTCAATAAAAGTCTATTGAATAAGTCCTCATTGATTTTACTAGGACTGATTTTTTGCGTGTGGCTGTCACGGTATTTCCTTATGTCCTTATTTTTTGACTCCTGTGCCTCTTCTGACAGTTCACCGATGGGCAGTAGGGCTTCCTTAATGACCACAGCACCATGCATGAGAATTTTATGTACTGAAGGTGGCATATAGTACCAGTTGTATAAGGATACATATAATTCTGCAGTGGCCTTACAATATTCTTCAAACTTGCCAATATTAATAGAATATCCACTATTTAGCACACGCAAAATGACACCAAATCGTTGAATCAGTGTCTCATCTATACCTAAAAGAAATGGTAATATGGATTAATTATATATACCTTTAACTTGAGACATCATTACTAACCCGTAATTTGTGACGATAAAGTTGGATTTGAAAAGACTCTTCGAGCAGTGTTACCATTATTAGTGGATCCAGCTCCTTGTTTAGGTATATCCACTAGGAGTCCCATTTTACTTCTAAAGTCTTGCTGAATTTCCTTTTTTCTTGAATCATACGCGGCTTTCTTCTCTTTTGGTACCTACAAAAAATATTGTGTGTACTTGTCTTACACTTTAAAATAAAACATGCTTACCTTCCAACTTTTGATTTCAAGCCTGTAAGCCACGTGTAAAAGACATTCGAAAAATCTTATATATGCGTGTAGCACTGAAAGTCCAAATTGCAGACCTTCTTGATGGATTGGGCGCGGAGATAAAACATTCATCTTCGATATTTTGACGTCACAAATGTAACATGTCATGCTGGAGGTTTCTGTCAATGCACTACATACTTTTCCATCCACCATTGTAAGTTTTAAGTCGAACTTAATGGGTCCGAAATTTGAGAGGTATGGTTGTAACAGTCCTATTTGCTGCTCAATCTCCTCTTGCTCTAGCCTTGATATTGCATCTGTCTCGTGCACCCATTGCAGTCTTATTGGACGACAGTAACTTTTGGAGGACGGCCGGGGATTTTTCCACACTATTGCATTTGAACTTTCATCAATTACTCGCAGGGGTACTAAAGATGTGGTGAACAAGCCTTCCTCAGCCCTGGTGCTTTGTCCTTCTCGAAATTGCCTATACGATGTATACCCAGAAGATCCGTCAAAATCCCATTTGCAAATTAAACAAAATGTGCTTTTCTCCGATATAGTTACACATTTCATCAAACTTTCACAAGTTTTGTGCAACAGGTTTTGCAGGGGAACTTCACATTTCGTCTCAGACACAAAAATATCACTCGGGTAAAGTTGTTTTTTGACTTCCAGTATTTTATGGTATGGAGGATATAGATCGAACCCATGTTCTTTGGCTCCACGTCTTAAATCTTTGTATAAATGTACTGTCATATTTTTTGAAATAATTAATGCTAAGGCTTCATGTAAGGAATAGCTAGACAGAGAACATTAGAATATTTTTGCCAACAAGTCAGAATTCTCTTTGCTCTGGTGGGCGTAGTCGTAGTTGCCTCTGTTACCAATTTTGCCGCCGACACATTTCCTTCTTCACGCAATTTCATGGTCGCAGCAAATGATATTTCTGCTGCTGTTTTTTGCCGTCGAATTTCTTCAGTCTTTCTACGTTTAATAATGTCTGAACTCTCTTCAAATGTTTTTGATGGACGACCAGCTATAATGATTGAAAACTTTAGAATTCATGTCTATAAATAAATGAATATTTCACTAACTTATCACCACTTGTAGATGCTGAACCTCCAGGAATCGCAAGTTGTTGTTGACAACGAAATACTTCATTTGGGAAAATAAGTTCCACCCGTAGCCAATCTTCATACCTTGACGAGAAGTTTCTCTCCTTCCTTCCAGCAGCTTTCCACTTTCTAAGGTAGTGCGGGAAAAACGATTGTCTCATAAAATTACTAAGCGCAGTGGTTGCAACTTCATCTCCGTTTATTTGAAAATGTTCTTTTAAGAAGTCCAAAACACGAATTTTCTTTACAGAAAGATCTTGGCCACGTGCTTCCATCATTTTTTCATGGAGATGCAGACGTGTAATTGCCATTGTCACCAAATGCCGAAAATGTACTTACTACACTTAAAAAACAAAACGCAACTCTCTTAACGCCACCAAATAGCACAAACCACACTCAAACGAAACTTTGCACAAACTAAACTTATGACCGCACTGAATACGATCTACTAAAAGACTGAATACGTTCGGTACTCGGTGCAAACAAATGCCTGCTACGCCCTGTTGCGCACCTTTGCGCAGGTAAAACCATAAGTTCTTAAATTCCCTACATTGTAAACATTCATTTGCTGTATAATTCACTAATGAGCAAGCATTAGCAATAAACATGAAGCGTCAATAAAATGGCATTCCTTTAAAAATTGTATAGGATTACAAGCAGCGGATTCTACCTGAAGATAAAAACACCCTCCTTTATGTTATTCAGGTTACTTGAATCTTTAAGGTATGTACTTTTCCCTGGTATAATTATTTTTACACCAAAAATGATACCTGCAGTAGGTAACACCGAAGCAAAAGAAAACAATTTAGCACTAAAATATGCCGCATGAAAATTTAATTAATTTTGTAGTTTTTCGTTATCAATATCTATGACCCTGACAAAGACAGAAAAGCGGTTCTTGGTAAAAAGTTGTATGACGCGTACAAACAAATACATAAATTTCAACATTCTCAGGAAAACTTAAACTTTTTAATTACGATCACTTTTTTGCAAATTTTGAACACTGTGCGCCGTCTTCTTTTTGACACCGAGCAAGTTTGAACTTAATAATTAATGACAATCTGCCATTAATTAAAACCCTGGACTTTGTAACACAAATAGATATATTATCTGATTAAATGAAAAATTACTGCACAAAGAAAGATATAACAATTGATAAAAAGATTATAATAATAATAAAGAGATAAAATAACAAAGAACCATTTAACGATTGTTAAATAATGAACTGGACAAGCGTTTACAATAAGACTCGAGTTACAAAAGATATCAGAATAAAAATCATTGTTCTGTGATATATTAATTCCCCAATTACTCATAAAAATAAAGTTAGAAATTTACCCTTACAATCGTTAACCCCGTGAAGTTATAAAATACCCCTTTCTACATGTTAATTATGTTCGCACTCCCGCACGAATCACGCGAACGCGACTTTAAAAGAAGTTACCGACTTCCTATTTCTTACACCCGACATCACTTAGAACGATTCGATCAGAACTGTCTTTCCTCTCTTCCTCGGTACCTAGCCCTTGCTAAATATTTTCCGTTACGCCCCTTTTTAGGTTTAATCTCCAGTCGGTACCATAGACGGAGTATGCCGAGTTTTATACCAAATAAAATTGAATCAAATGTTTCTTTGTTTAATGGACGGTTTATCCATTGTATACAGGTTAAAACACTATACTACTATCCATTTCTAAAGTTTTGACCCCTCAGTCTGAGGGCCAATAACAAAAAAACCACGGGGCAGAATAAACTGAAAAAATTACAGCTTGTTAGCACGTTATCCAAGAGTTTCTTCCAAAAAATGTATTATTGTAGTGTAAACGATATTGAACTTATTCATAATCAAATAGAAAAAAACAACGATTTTACTGCGTTAATACTGATAAACGATTTTCTCATGTCTATATATTGGTTAATTTTTTCCCTATTTAAATGCAATTTTGAAGGTAGATAGAAAAATATCTATACTTTCGCAAGAGATTGGTAGTATGTGTCTAAAATTCTATTTTTTTATTTTTTAATGATGTTTGTGTATCAGCTGTACTGTGGACAATTTAAAACCTTAAAAAAAATCTTTACACTCGTAGACGTAGTTATTATTATACAAATGTATTTTATTTCACAAAATTAAAAAAAGCACCTTTAGTTCTTGTAAAAATTGTAATAAATATTAAAAGCTACATAAGAAAGAGATGCAAAGTGTTAAACGCCTTTACCGACATAATCACAGTACGGTGGCGTCGTCGTAAAGGTCGTCTGTAGTCCGTAGGTCCATGTATTTTTATTTGTTGAGAATTTAATCTATTTCTTATGTATTGAAAAGATGTGTAAAATAATATTATTTAGTTGATTGTGGTTGTTTATATCTACTTATTGTTGATTTAAATTTTTGGATTCAGTGGTAGATAGTAATTTTAAATTATTATTGTTTTCACACGATTTTTAAGATTATCTTGTTCGAATTTATATAAATACCTGATGTAATCTGAACCAAAAATACTGTACCAAACTACAGTCTAATAAGTTAAAATGTCTCGTCAGTGCAACGAACAAATGAAAAATATTATATTAAAAGTCAGAGCGTACTTTCAACAAGAGAAAGACAACGGTTTGGAAAATATTTTGATTGAGCAAGTGGTTAAAAGAACAGCAGATTGACTGGGTATTAGTGAAAGCACCGTTAAACGTGTTACTGCGGAAGAAAAAAGTTCCGGTATTATTATACCATCAAAAGGGAGAAGTGGAAGGCCCCGACTGGAATGTGATGAGATTTTGCAGGGCGTCATAAGGAGAACAATATTAAATTTTTACCTGGAGCGTCGGTTTCCTTCTATAAAAGAAGTTTACCAGAAATTGAAAGAAGATGTCGATTATTTACCAGAATTTTCAGAAATGACTTTGTACCGATGGATTAAAGAACTTGGGTTTTCCTATAAAAAACTAATTAATAAACCAATTTTAATGGAACAAAACACAATTGCTGCCAGAAGAGCGGAATTCTTATACGCCATAAAGAGATATCGTGAAGATTCTTGGCAAATATTTTATACAGATGAAACATGGTGCGGTACAAATCATTGAAGGAAGTTTGGCTGGGTTGAAAGAGTTAATCCCACAAAACGGGATAATTTTGATGAATACAGAGGTGGTATACAGGAAATTAATGGCTTTAGAGGTGGAATAAAACGGCCATCAGGATGAGGACAACGGGTTATTATCTTACATATTGGTAGTAAAAATGGGTTTTTGGATGGCTGCCTGAAGTGTTTCGTTGGAAAAAAAGTGCGGCGTCAGGGGATTACCATAACGAGATGAATAAACAACATTACGAAGAATGGTTTAGAGCAGTGCTTTCCGTAAAACCTGACAAATCAGTAATCGTAATTGACCAAGCACCGTATCATACAATGTTGGATCCTAATTTTCGAAATCCTACAACTGCCTGGACACAACAAAAAATAATAGAATGGATGTCCCAGCGAAAAGCAACATTGCCCGATGGATTTACAACGTTTAATGAATTAACCAAACCAATGCTTTTAGATCTATGCAAGAACTATCACTTTCCAAAAACGTATCTTTCAGATACAATTGCAAAGGAGTTACGTAATGATAATGTAAAGCTTCTATGGTTGCCAGTTGCACACTGTGAATTCAACGCAATTGAATTAATTTGGGCATATGTGAAAAATAAAGTGGCAAAATTGAGTACTACGTTTAAAATCACAAATGTACTAAATTTGTGTTTGTCGTTGGACACGCGAATAAAATTGAGGAATCCTACAGAGAAAAAGACCACTTAGTTGATGTTGTTGTAGAACCATTAATTATAAATTTAGATGAAGGTGATGATTCAAATGAAGACTTTATTAATGATGAAGAAGGAGAAAACGATCCATAAGTGTAGGTATTCTTCGGTAAAAAAGAGTATTGTAATCCAATCAGGTTATTTTTAGTTTTAGGTTTAACTACATTTTATCAGGGCTTTGTACATTAAATCAGATGTGATTCTACGTAAACAGGCCACTTTCACATATTTTTTTATTATTAAGCAAAGGCAAATGCAGACAAACTTACCACAGCATTTGTTACAATTTTCCAAATATGCGAATCATAAAAATAAGGGAACATCAAAAATATTGTTTTTCTTTTAGGTGAATTATAAATAAATAAAGCTAATTGGCCTATTTACGTTACTCACTTTGAAGTAATATTTTGAATTACTATTGTTCTACTACACACGTTTTGCCTATTTTATAGATCTTAATGAAACAGTCGAAAATCGTTAAATACAAATAAATGTAAATATTTACCAATGCATATACTTTTTTTTTCTTAATTTTACCAGTTACCTAATTTATCATATAGAGCACAAAAAAAAACCGTCACTATATTGCATTACTTTAATGATTATTACCTTAACACCCATACTATTGCACCTTCGACGCCCCGCTCCATCCCGCAAGCACAATGCTGCTATCCTTTACACAAATTAATTGTTTGTATTTACGTTTATGACAACTGCCAAAACAAAATTTTCGTTAAACGTAAAGTTACATCTCTTGATATGTAATACAAAAAGACAAAAATTTTTGCTCTAAGATTACTGGTAGTAATTACATCACCACAATCATTTTTTGAATATTACTACCAAACCTAAGAAAAAAAAATACAACTAATATTTTTTGGGACTAAAGTAAGGTTCACTTTATCGCCTGTAAAAAATTAGTTAGGCCTGGGAGTACCAGTAAGGCACAATAAATTTTTACAATTGAGTAATTGATGACATAGGGAAAAATGGTGACAATTTTACACTTACCTTCCCATTAGAAAAGCACCAAGGCATCTACGGTTACAAAGTTTTACATGTGTAATAGAGACAAGTAACTTGACCGAAATATGTGAAAATTATATTTTTTAAAATTGTACTTTTTACTTTACAAGCTTCCAAACTGAGGGGTCAAAACTTTAGAAATGGATAGTAATCTATGCTAAGGCTCTCGAATACGTGATCGAAAAAAAAACCTTTATTGTCACTTCTTAAAGGTAAAAAAAATCACATCCAAAAATCCTGTACAGAAGGAGCTCGAAATTGATAAATCTAACCGTTATCTGTCATTGTCATTCCATCTTTCCTATAAGAAGAATATTCGTTATTTTGAGATAATTAATAAATCGACAAAACGTTTCTAGATACGCCCCTGTACTTTGGATTCTCTTACCCAAACGAGAAGCGCGGGCTTGTTTACCACGTTTCTATTAGTCGTAATTTGGCCCCTTTTTACAATGGAGAAATATAAATATTGGTTCTCAGTTTAAATATACTCTAAAACCCCATTTTAATTTTATGGCATCTTTGAGGACCACCCGAAAATAATCTGTTATTTTAATATAGATGTATCCGTTTTGTCACAAGTACAGGATAGATGAACATACCAAGTGTCAGGGGTACATATAAATATGAAAAAATTGAGAATCAATTCTCTAACCACCTGAAAATTCGTTATACAATAAGGATTTCAACAAATAATGGTAAACAGCTATTCTCCGGGCTATATGCCCCTCCGAGCGCTGAATTACATACCAAAATTTGCCGTATTTTCTTCTAACACAGTTAGATAAGAAAATACTAACGTTTCGAATGCAAGAAACTACCAGGAAGAAGGAAGCTTTTTCTTTAGCTAGAATATCGTCACCTGCAGACCGGTTTCGAAGTCGTTGGTTCTCATCAGTACAGGACAGACGTACATACCAACCTTCCGAAAAAGTAATCCCGTAAAGCTACAATGTCGTACTGCATAAGCAGTGAGTCACAGGCAGCGCCATCCATTAACAGTTTCAAGCAGTCAGAGTAGAGTTTACCGTAAGGTAAAATTTTTAAAAATATGAATGAAGTCTACTTGTCAGGGGTACCTACATATAAATATGAAAAAATTGAGAATCAATTCTCTAACCACCTGAAAATTCCTTATACAATAAGGATTTCAACAAATAATGGTAAAACTAACAGCTATTCTCCGGGCTATATGCCCCTCCGAGCGCTGAATTACATACCAAAATTTGCCGTATTTTCTTCTAACACAGTTAGATAAGAAAATACTAACGTTTCGAATGCAAGAAACTACCAGGAAGAAGGAAGCTTTTTCTTTAGCTAGAATATCGTCACCTGCAGACCGGTTTCGAAGTCGTTGGTTCTCATCAGTACAGGATAGACGAACATACCAACCTTCCGAAAAAGTAATCCCGTAAAGCTACAATGTCGTACTGCATAAGCAGTGAGTCACAGGCAGCGCCATCCATTAGCAGTGTCAAGCAGTCAGAGTAGAGTTTACCGTAAGGTAAAATTTTTAAAAATATGAATGAAGTCTACTTGTCAGGGGTACGTACATATAAATATGAAAAAATTGAGAATCAATTCTCTAACCACCTGAAAATTCCTTATACAATAAGGATTTCAACAAATAATGGTAAAACTAACAGCTATTCTCCGGGCTATATGCCCTTCCGAGCGCTGAATTACATACCAAAATTTGCCGTATTTTCTTCTAACGCAGTTAGATAAGAAAATACTAACGTTTCGAATGCAAGAAACTACCAGGAAGAAGGAAGCTTTTTCTTTAGCTAGAATATCGTCACCTGCAGACCGGTTTCGAACTCGTTGGTTCTCATCAGTACAGGATAGACGAACATACCAACCTTCCGAAAAAGTAATCCCTTAAAGCTACAATGTCGTATTGCATAAGCAGTTGTAAAGTTGAAAGGTGGCCTGATTGTTACCTCACAAAGAAAGGTCTGATGTTATGCTCGAAAAAACGCAATGGTAACTTTATCTCAGTCAATACGGGGCGAGGGAAATTTTCTACGACTAAATTCTTATGTTTTTCTACTGGAGAATCGTAGTCACTGACTTTTCAGGGCTAGCTCATTCGCCGGTGAGTGGGCTGGGTAAAACTACCAAATAAAAGCGCCACCTGTTTTAATATGCCCCTTATGGATAAAGGCAGTGACTGCAGATGACCGCAAAAACAGAAAAACCCTTAGGGACTCCTAAAGAAAACAACCTCATATTTTCCCATTTATTAAAATATTAAAATGTATTTAATAACTCGGCCCAGGATGGGCATAAACAATAACTTAAAAAGGGGTGACGTTTCCACTTACTAATATTTATAAAATTAAGTAAACATTCTTTTCAAATGAATTAGCTCATTCTTAACGGGAGAAAGGGGAACCGCGGCTAACGCCTAGAACATCTCTACTCGGTTTGATAACAATCAGCTGCTTTTGAAAGCTGAAAGATGTATAAAAAGTGCAGGTTAGGTTAGAGAAGTTTTCAAAGTATGAATTCACTATTAAACTGAATAATTGGAGTCATAGCTTTTTATCTTGGTAATTATTAGTTTGTATACGTGTTAAAATCGTGTCAAGAATAATGCCAAAAAGAAAAGAAAGTAATTTACTAGTGTGCCGTGCATAAACATATATAGATCGGTGTGAACTGTGAAGTTTTTAGAATTATGGTTTGTTTCCATGCCAAATTAATAAAGTGAAGGTATACACCGAGTGTTAAAGCCGAGTCGCAGGGTAAACAGGGCGTAAACCCTATAAGAGTTGCATCGGCTAAGCAAAAGTGAAGGGGGCACTCGTAATGTATGGCTCAATGACTGTGAAACTGTGTCTCCATTATTGAGTTAACACACAAAACTTAAGTCTATCAAACCTGTGCCCTATGGGGATCGTCTGAGGTCCACTGTGGCTGCCTTACTCCAAGGAGTGGTGTCCGTTGGAGCCCTGCATGACAATTCTTGGACTCTCTCGGAGCCTGCCAAGACGAAGATGATAGGACATGGACCAGGATAAAAGCTTTCCAAATGAAGTGCTCCAGGAAGTGGTTCTTCAACAACCAGGACACAATAGGAGGGAAAATAAGACGTAAAAGAAGAAAAAAAGGCCCATAAGAAAAGCAGGTTTCAGATCTATGACATTGGCACAATCAAGGTATGTATACATTATATTAAGGTAAGTTAGGAATAGACAGCTTTAATGTTTAGAAATAATGAGGAAAACTTACCTGAGATGTTAGGTGGCCTTTTCCAAACAGGAATGTGGGGGGGGGGGTTCCATTATAACGAGAAAAAAAAACTGACACACTACAGATTCTCTGGTGCAAAAAAAGAGGATTTTGCCACCAAATTCAAGTTAGGGACCCCCACAAAGAAATCGGCAAAATTGTCAGGACTTGCCTCAATACACCACGGCAGGAGGTTTTTGTCCAAATGACACGTTTCTTACCAAAAAGGCGGCAAGTTTCCTTGTCAAAAACCTTAGGAATTTTTGTTCTCAACCGACTGACATGACACTTGACAAATGTCCAATTGAAATAAGCAAAAAAGGTAAACAAGAAATTAATTAAACAAATACTTATTAAACAAATATTAGGTCCCAAACAAATTCAGATAACCAACCTGTCCAAAGACAACCCCTATTTATTATATAGATTGGGGAAATGACTAACTAAAACTTTTATAACCTCAACTTCTAGGACCAACTTTTAGTCAATCGGTGACTATGAACTAATGCTGTATTTTCTTATTTTTAGGTGAACCGAAGATGGCTGCAAGTAAGACTACTAGAGGTTTCTGTTCGATGTATTACAGTCACTGAATTTTACCATTTATTTATATAAGAAAATAAAGATCGAAATAGGAAATTGGTACTTTTATTATTAATTAAGCAATAGGAAACCGCAGCTGGTAAGTTTTAAATTATTATTTTACAAGATTACAGGGTGGGAAAATTAAAACCGTAACACGCCTCCCCTTCCTCGGAGAAAAATTTTTCTATACAGACCTTAAAACTACTAAATGTATATCTACAAAAACATAATACTATATGCCGCACTTAAAAAAATAAGCATAGGTTAAGCAGGATTACTGCATATGTACATAATCTTCAATGTTCAGGCAAGAACAATCAAATATCTCGAGATGAAGAATAACTGCAATTTAACTTTTAATATTGTTATTTTTTTTTCGGGGTTTATGTACAAGGGATATTTACAAGGAAGGCAATGTTCAGGATGAGTCATCTGGAGGATGGGCTTTGAGGTCCTTGGCATGCCATACCCCAAGGTTTCGGCCGTCGTTGTCGACCAATTCATACGACCAGGGTGACACAACTTTTGCAATCGTGTAGGGTCCGACAAATCTTGGCGCCAGTTTGGAAGTAAAATGCTTAGAGGCATCCGAAAGCGTATAATTGCGCTTTCAAACTTTTTGCCGCAGTTGAAATTTTTCGTCGCGTCGCTGCAAATCGTATACGCGTTTACTTTTTTCGCACGCTTGAAGCAGTCGCTTTTGAACATCGCTGAATACCTTCTCCAGCGCCAGCGACTTACCTACGGGATCTAAAGGCTTATCATCGGCTGATGCAGAATCAGGATGGACCGGCTGGTCGTTATGAAAATGTATTTGACGACCAAACATTATGAAGTTAGGGGTCATACCGGTAGCTTCGTGCTTTGCGGATCTTATGGCCGCTCCGACTTTAGGAAGTATTTTGTCCCATTGTTTGTGGTCCTTGTCGATATAACTGGACAACATGGTTTTGAGGACACGATGTACCCGCTCTACCGGGTTTGCTTGTGGATGATAATTAGCAACATATTTGAGGGTTATCCCATAGCGCTCCATGCACTCCTTAAAAATTTTACTACGAAATTGAGTCCCATTATCAGCAATGATCTTTTTCGGAGCACCATGGATCAAAATAAAGTGATCTTCCAACCACTTGACGATGCCTGAGGCAGTAGCCGAACGCAAAGGGAAGAAGAGGACGAACTTGCTGAATATGTCGCAAATGGACAAGATATATGCATATCCAGACGATGATCTAGGTAAGGGTCCAACCAGGTCAATACTGGCGATCTGCCAAGGTTTGGAAACTGTCGGCTGAACGCTTAAAAGTTGACCAGCAGGGGGCTTTTGTTCAGGTTTTACTTGCAGACAGATTCTGCAGTGTCGAATATATCGGGCAACGTCACGGCGCATGTTTGGCCAATAGTACTTTTGCGCGATTCTTGAAAATGTCTTGAAGACACCAAGATGCCCACAGGTCGGTGGATTGTGATGAGCCTTAATGATCGCGGACCGCTCTCCACGGGGTACCACCTTCAACCAAGCCTCGCCCGTTTCCAATGCAGGGTAGAGAAGCCTAGCGCGCTTGTAGAGGAGTCCGGAATCAAGCCACCAAAGTGGATATTTTTGAGGATATTTAGCGACCCGTTTACGCATACCTAAACACCAAGCATCAGATGGTTCGGTGGGCGGATCAACAGTAACAGGGTCATCTGACTCGTCTTGCACCAAATCAATGGCCGGCACAGAGCGCGAGAGAGCATCGGGAAGCACGTGCTCCTTACCCTTCCGATGGACGATCTCAAAGTCATACTGTTGCAACCGGAGTGACCATCTAGCAATCCTTCCAACGGGGTCCTTTATGGAATAAAGCCATTTAAGGCTATAGTGGTCAGTAATAATCGTGAATTTAGAACCCTCTAAATAAGGTCTCAGTTTTTCTACGGTGAACAGGACGGCTAAACACTCCTTTTCGGTCGTGCTGTATTTCCTTTCCGCTTTGGTCAAGGAACGACTGAGGTAGCAAATGACGTGCTCATCGCCGTCCTGCACTTGGGACAAGACAGCGCCCAAACCATAATCACTGGCGTCGGTCTGGACAGAAAAGGGTAAACTAAAATTCGGGCATGAGAGCACCGGAGCTTTTACCAAATTTTGCTTAATAGCCTGGAACGCTTCCTCGCACGTTGAACTCGACACGAACTTAACATTCTTACGGGTAAGAGAGGTGAGAGGTGCTATCACGGTTGAAGAATTTGACACGAAACGCCTGTACCAGGAAGCTATGCCGACAATTCTTCTCACTTCGGCCACATTTTTGGGAGTTGGTATCCGCAGAATGGCCTCCACTTTTTCTGGGTCAACTAATAGACCAGATGCGTTGACAACATAGCCGAGACATTTTAGTTCCGACTTACAGAACTGGCATTTTTCACGGTTTAAAGTGAGTCCCGCTTTTAAAAGTCGCCTAACAATTTCCTTTAAAACGCGTACGTGATCATCGAAAGTAGGTGTACAAACAACTACATCGTCTAAGTAGACGAACACGTACTGCTCCAAATCTACTCCGACGACACGATCGATGCCATACGGCCGGGGCATTAGTGAGCCCGAAAGGCATAGGTTTAAATTGAAATAGGCCTCGATTTGGCACTGTAAAAGCCGTTAAAGGACGTGATTCCTTGGCAACGGGGATCTGCCAGAAGGCCGATTTAATGTCAAGTGAAGTTAGATACTTGGCGTCACGAAGCTTATCAAGGGTAGCGCTGATATAGGGGATGGGATAAGTATCGGGGACGCTTACCTGATTCAGAGCACGGTAATTAACACAAAACCTCCAACCACCAGATTTCTTTTTGATCATCACAATAGGCGACGACCAAGGCGATTCGGAAGGCTCAACTATTCCATCAGCAAGCATCTGCTCCAGCTCGGCGTTCACCTCCTTCTGCAACGCAGGTGAGAGAGGATAGTAGCGTTGCTTGATTGGGGCTGCATCCGTCCTAATGACGAGTTCCACCAAGCCCGTGCATCCCAGTTTGTCTCCCATAGCGGTAAAAGTTTCCTCGATAAGGGATTCCAATGTATTACGCTGGTCAAGAGTAAGAGAATCGAAGGAATGAATGGCGGAAATCTGCGGATTGCGGTCTACTTCGGTACCAAAAGACCACTCGCCAGCATGGAGATCGGGTACAAGATTCATTTTTGACCAGAAATCCACTCCTAAGATGAGGCTATGAGGAATGGAGGGTATAACCAAGGTTTCTACAAGGACAATGCGATCCCGCATTCGAAATGGCAGTTGAACAGCACCCAAAGATTGACAAGTTTGTCCGTTCGCCACCGTACACCTTAGCATTACGCTTTTATCTAAGTCGCTGAGGGGCCGAATAATTTCCCATCCGGCTCTGCCGATGATAGTTCGTGATGAACCGCTATCAAGCAAACCCCGGAATGTCTTACCAAAAATTGACACTTCCAAATAAGCGATAAGATATAATCGAGAATTATTTTATTTTTGCTTAGTTCTGCTTGCTTTGGACAAAGGGAAGACTCTGAAATTAAGACAGCCCTCCCGGATTCACGTTTTTTGTACAGTTACTACATGTTCTCGCGGTAACGTCAGGCTTACCGCAGCGATAACAGAACCGACCACGAGGTTTGTTACATTGCTTGAATCCGTGACCAGATTCTCGACAATTCCAACACAAAAGAGTGGACGAGATTGCGTCTAGATTAGGAGAAGTGGTAGGATTATTAGCAAATTGATTCTGTGGGGGATCATCCGAAAAAGTGGGCGAAACATCAATGGCCGCGGCTGAACAAGACGGCCTATGGTATGCTAGTCCAGGTTCCACCAGAGAACGATAATTAGTGGGAGGAGGAGCAAATCGACGAACTCTCGCTTCAGTCTCCTCGATTGCACGACTATACCCAACAAGTTCTTGTAGTGAGGAAATGGATAGCGTTGCTAGACGCGATTGTATATAGGGTAACAGGTTACGACGAATAATTTGGAGACGGTTAGACTCCGAAGGCATAGTGGGCAGCTTTCTAAATAAATTCTCCATAGCTACCACGAAGCTCATAACTTTTTCTTGGACACCCTGGGTTCTGTGCCTGATTTCGTCCCACAATGCGAATTCGTAATCGAATGGTTGAAATGACTCCCTCAATTGACACACCAGGTCGTCCCAACTGGTAAAACGACAAGTACGATACCACAGTAGAGCATCCCTCGCAAAAAGCTCTGGCGCCGAACGCAGCAACTGCTCTTTCGACACGCCACCGGATAAACGAATCTCTTCTACACGCTCTAGAAAGTCATTCACACTAGACTGTCCATCGTACGTAAGATTCCAGCGGCTAATATCATAATGGTGGGGTGAGGCACTGTGACGTAGTGACGGCTCGCGACAGGAACCGCGCAGAGGGGAATACTGAAAGTTTTGTAGACGCTCTGCCATATCTACAAAGGGATCTGGGTAACTCAGTGTCGCGTCGCGATAAGTCGAGTTGGCATTAGCTGCCAGAGAATCGGGAACATCGTCAGAAAATCGGGCATGAGAACCCATTGATTAGGAAGCCGAGTTCAATCTGGATGTGGCTAAAGAAGGTACAGGTCTAACCTGGTCGACAAGAAATGGACGTCTGGTTGATTCAAGGTACACCTTGTGGGAAGTTGAGGATCAGAGCTCTCAAAAGTGAGACGAGACGGTACGGGAATCACACGTCTGCGATAGGGATTCGGTGGGGGTTCTGGAGCGTTATGAAAACTAGGAAAATGTTCTGAACCATTATTAGCAGATGTGTGTGTGATTGTTTAGTGCTTCATCTCTTTCACCCCGCTCCAACTTTAAAGCCAAGTATTTTTTTCTTATTGTATTGGATGCTTGAATTATTCGACGCTTAACATCTTTATCAAGCTTACTAAATTGTGAAGTCATAATAACAACACACAACAGTAATAATAGACTCGTATAAATAGCAAAACAGCCTATTTCGTAAAAAAAACACCCTGTTTTTGAATAGCAACAGCAGTTTCAGGAAACAGCTATGAAACAGCTACTAAACAGACCCTGTTTCTAGAGACTTAACACATCTTGCTTCTAGGACGCCAAGTGTCACACTGAGTCTCGAGGGTTTAGGGTATGATATGAGTATAAAACTTGTTACGATATCGGCTTTAGCACTGTCATTGTCTTTTACGATTACTAGGAAACCCTACCTATCTTTCCAACATTCGGAATACTCCCTTCTTACCGTTAGGGCACTAATATGAACGTCACATTTTAGCCATTAAGACCTCTAGCGACGATCTTAGTCAAGATTTTCGTAAAGCTTTTACATCAGTCGGGAGTTCTTTTCAACCTCTATCAAACATCCGAATTTCATCTACTCCCTTCTTACCGTTACGGCACCAATATGAAAGTCACGTTTGAAACATTAAGGTCTCTAGCGATGTTCTTAGCCAAGATTTTCGAAAACTTTTTTTCATCAGTCGAATCATCTTTTCAACCTCTATCAAACATCTGAATTTCATCTACTCCCTTCTTGCCGTTAGAGCGCTAATATGAAAGTCACATTTTAGCCATTAAGACCTCTAGCAACGTTCTTAGTCAAGATTTTTTCGAAATTCTCTCAAGATTCATCGACTGGTGAAACAGGAGCATGCCATTCCTTAGTAAGTCCAAGAATGAGACCACATCTCCTACTATTACTTCTACTAATTCTACACTCACCCCATCTTTATCTGAAAATATGAGCAGTATTTCTAGTTTACTTGTATTCATTGCTATAACTTGTTTAATATTATTAACTAATTTTTTATATAACGTTGCTAAATATCGATATATTTTTTGTTTTATTTATTAGTATAGTTCGATTAGTCTAAGTAGAAAGACGTAAAATGATTAGCTGCAGTGTAGATTGTACTGATTACTTAGACTCTTAGACGATGGTCTTGGCGTCATTCATATTTTTGAAGAAAGACTGATTACGTTTGCAAATTGGACCAATAAAGTTAGTCCTAAAGAGTTAGTGCAGGCTGGTTTTTATTACGCCCAACGATTAGATATAGTGAAATGTGCATTTTGTCATTGTGAGTTTGCTGACTGGAAGGAAGGAGATGATCCGTTTGCCGATCACTATAAGTACTCTAAACATTGCCGGTTAGCTAAAGTATTGTGGAAGTGTCGACAAATGAAAAAGGTAATTACACCACGAAGCTTGAAAAATATAAAACCAGAACCGCTCCGAACTCTCCATGTTAGTTATCTGTTCTTATGGTGTTATTAACCAGTGGAATGATACACCTCTATGATATTATAGATCTCTATTCTTCGACGATTTAAATCATTTTGGCCTCAGCCATGGCTATGTTAAGTTCGTCCTTCATTCTGCTGGTTGCAGTAGTACACAACGTCTTCTACGTATATCGGCCTTTAAGTGTTAAAAACGCCTCCGTTTTGTTGGATTTTGGAGATTTTAACGCTACCAGACCATGGATTCCGATGGCTTTCAACCTTCAGAACACTGGCCACATGCCTGTATTCTCCGTCACGATACCTCAAACAGCAGCAGCTCTTTTCGCTACAAGGTTCACTTTCTCGTTCAAGATTCGACGACTGGTGACACAGGCTGGATGATGTTCCTTAGCAAGTGCAAGAATGAGATCGCATCTCCTACTATTACTCCTACTACTAATTCTACACTAACCCCATCTTTATCCAAATATATGAGCAGTATTTCTAGTTTACTTGTATTCATAGCTGTAACCTGTTTAATATTATTAACTAATTCTTTATATAAAGTTGCTAAATATCGATATATATATATATATATATATATATATATATATATATATATATATATATATATATATATATATATATATATATATATATATATATATATATATCTGACGGTCAAAATGGCATCCGCCCAAAAATAGCACAAGTTAGCGTCCACCCTATATACACGAATATACTCCCTGTATATTAGGGTTTCGTGCAAAGGTCTGGTTAGCCTCCGTACAACAGACGGTAAGGTTGGCATCCATCCGTATACTCTACATAATTATTCACAATTTGGCATACTTTGGCTTCTGTATATACCGTTTTTTTGGTAAAGTGGGTTCCGTACAGTGTTGTCAGACTGTAAAAGCCAAGCACAGCATTTATTTTAGATTAATGTTACTTTGTTATATCTGAAGACCGACAGAACTGGTTATTATTAATGAAATTTGGTATACAGGTACAAGTAATATAGAAGATCAAAAAATAACGGACATAGATTTTTTAACTACTAATATTTGTTATTCAAGAAGTAGAAATTGCCCTTGAATTTTCGCAATAAATCACATTTCTAGTTATATTTCACAAACAAGAGTTGTAAACATAGGTGAGTCCAGGGGCCATGGGCGCCCGCAGAGGAGGGCCAGGGGGACCGTGACAGCCCCTGAGATTGTCGGATTGTCATACTTCGTACTTTTTGTTGGACGAATTGCCAGATATCTATTATTTTTATAATAAATATCTCTTTTTATGATAAATGTTGTCTAATTTTCTAATGATTGAACACCTTTATAATGCCACGTACAAAAAAATTCAATTAGAATTAGGAATATTATTTAAACCCAGTCTTAACTCAATGCAGCTGGCAGCCAAATTACTATGCATTTTCTGCAGGCGGCATGTTTATTTTATGCGGAAGTTTTAAACATGTTTTTTTAGTGTTCCGTGCTAAAATTAGCAAAATGGAATCACTTCGGTGTCCGTCTGTCACAGGCGATTTTCTCTGAAACTATTCGCCGTAAAAATTTGAAATTTAGCTCAGACATAGAGTGTGGTGACCCAATCATAGATGTGAAGTATAAAAAGTTGAATTTTGATTCTAGGGGAGATTGGGATATGAAAAAAAGGGCATCGTGTGGAGTGTCAAATGAAAGCTTATTGAAGCACGAATTCAACGATATACATGATATCTTTTTTATGCATTTTTTAACAATTTTCGGGAGAAACGCATAAAAATTGCTGTCCCCACCCTCATGACCAAAAGAATCGCTCAGAAAAATCTGAAAAAAATCATGAACATTAAGAATCAGGTGTAGATTGAGCTAAAATTATCAAGTTTGAAAAATTCTTGCGCGAACAATTATTGTTATAAACAATTAAATTGTTTATTTTCTTATAACAGCTGAACCATTGGTTCTAGAGAAAAAGTTTTCGACAAAAAATATTTCTCACGATGTAAGGAACAACTGTTTTTGTTACACGTTGTTTAAAATTTTTAATTTGGCTCACTCGACACGCTTAGCTCCGTGCATACGCGATGTGATACGGCGTGGTGCCGTCGGCAGCGGGTAGCGCGGCAGATGGACGGATAACGGGCGGCCAAGATTTGCTCAGGTTAAGTTGGGGGCTGATGGCACGGAATACTAATTGTGCAGGTATAGCTTGCACTTGACCGAATTCTGTCTGTTTGTAATTATTAGTGTATTTGTATAAATCAGTACAAATAAAATCTTTAAAAATATATAGGTATTATTTTTTTATTTTGCCCCCCCCCATGAGAAAAAAGTCTGCGGGCGCCCATACCAGGGGTGTCTCTACACTATTTGTAAATAAAATTTGGATCCGATTTGAAACTAAAATACAAATATTTATTTACCTAAGTACATTGCGTAATTTGAAAATGTGAAAGACGAAATGCCTTCGGTTAAAGTAATATAATATACAGGGTGTCTAAGAAGTCTTAGAATGGACAAATATCTTTTCTATTAGTAAATATAGAGGTATCAAATTCTAGGTGTATCTTACTGGTTAATAAATCTACTTTTTGGTGTTTCGTGAAACGGAACACTTATGGAATCACTTCGGTGTCCGTCCGTCTGTCACAGGCGATTTTCTCTAAAACTATTCAACGTCAAAAATTTTAAATGCAACCCTATGCTGTGTGGTACCTCATTTTAAAGGTCTTGAAAAAAGAAACATTTTACCGCGAACCCGATGTCTGTATCTTAATTTGTTCTTAAATGGCAAACCTTTATAAATTAAAAATCGTGAAAAAAATTTAAAATTTAAATACCTTTATAACTCTTGCAACTGTTGTTCAAAATGACCACCATAAACTTCTTGGCAGTAATGAAGTCGATTTTGGAACTCATTTTTGAGAATGGCAGGTGTTATTTCTTGGCAGAGTACCAAAATCGACTTTATTACTGCCAAGAAGTTCATGGTGGTCATTTTGAAAACTTTTAAATTTTGAATCTTTTTTTCAAGATTTTTAATTTCTATAGGCTTGCCATTTAAAAAAATTAAGATACGGACCTAGGGTTTGCGCCGCGGTAAAATATTTCTTTTTTGAATGCCTTTAAAATGAGGTACCACGTGGCATAAGATTGCATTTAAAATTTTAGTTTTCTTTGCTGTGTAATACAGAGGGGGTCTAAATAAAAAACCGTTAATTTATGATTATAGGATAAATTTGATTGTTAGTCATTGTCAAGATAATGACAACAATCATTGTTATCGACTATCTTTCATTTTATAATCATGTTAGAAAAGTTAAACATATTTACCCAGTTGCACAGACAATAATTTCTCCAGACCAACGTCGAAATCGTGTTATCATTGATGACTGTCCGCTTTCTTCACGTGACAAAATGTCACAATAAATGCCAAATAAACATATTAGTGTCTGTGTAGTGTTTTGATATATATCAAACTGTGACGTGTCGAGTACTTGCAAACGTACGATTTTTGATCCTCGGAGGCAATGTGCCAAAAATAAGAAATAGAAAATCTTAATAATTAACATTTTAGAAACATAGAAATTGAATCGTATAGAACTGAAAGTCAATAAATCTTAGAAGTTCTTGTTCTAGGAGATACAGCATTTAAATAAACTTAATAATTGTTAATTAATTTTTGTTTTACTAACTTTACTTTCAGCGAAAATTTTTTTTTTTTTTCAAAAATTCACTTTGTAATAAAATTATCGTATTTTTTGTTTCACCGTATATACATTTCAGTTTAGTTATAAGTATAGTCAAATCTCCCTTAAGAGTTATCATCTCTACTTTTTTGTTTTTCTATTTACATTGCTGCTGCTTAGTTATTTGCTATCAAAAACCAATGACTTTTGCCCATAAACACACAAAAGAGACAAAATTGATCAAAAGAAATTAAAATTTTGTTTTGTACTTTCCCTTTTTGTACCGTGTCCCGCAAAAATTCTATAAGTAAGTAATGGAAAATTACCAAATAAAACTAATTTCTTTAATTAATTATGTTAGGTCATGTCTCTTTTGAATGTTTATGCTGAAAAGTTTTTTTTCCAGAACAGCAAGGCTAAAAGAAATAAAATAATAGGAATGGAAACTCTTAGGCCGGCCGCACATCAAAGAAACTTGAAACGCGAAACAGGAAACATGAAACTCTCCTGTTTTCATGTGCGGCCGGCGCCGAAAAATAACGATTTTAAAGCATTTTATTTAGCAAAGAATTTAGTATTTTAAAATATCTTAAAAAATAAAGTTAATCGAATGCATCGGACAAAATTATTATTTTTTTTTAATTTTAATAAATTAAATATTTAATAATTTTTTCTGGTCCTGTGGTTAATATATGTAGGTTTCTAAATAACAGAAAATTCATTATGTAGACTGCCAAATAAATCTCTAGTAACGGATAAATTCCCCTTGTCAGGATATTATGTTATGCGGGAGGGGATATTTTACTGTACAAGGTGGTATTAACTATGTAGAGAATATTTCAGAATGTGATTCCTAGGCTGATTGTAAGTTAAAGAAGTCCATATGTATGTCCTAAAATGCTTCGTTTTCGGAATACAGGCTGATCAAGACCCTTTGACTATCCAAAACTATTTTTTTGGAACAGACTTGAATACCTTGATACTTGGCTATATTCTGCTCTTTATTTAAAAACATTTTTTCTTGCTTTTTGTTTAATAGGACATCGCCTTTTATATATAAGTATTTAGCCAAATATCCGTTGGTATTTGCCGTTTTAAAACTTTTTAAAAAGGGTAAACGAATGACTAATTTATTACATAATTTCAAAACGATGCAAGATATGGAATTTACCGAACAATAAATTTAAGAACTAAATAGGCGTCCTAATTTGTTAATTAAAAGTAGTTAGTGGTACAGTAAAAAAAGCTTGGCATAACTAGCTTTCTCCCGCGACTTCGTCCGCGTGGTATAGGTGATAATAGTGTAGTTTTGATGTCATGATTATGAATATATGAAACATGAGTTAGGTTAGGTTAGGTTAGTTATACTCGTATCTAGAGAAATTTCAATATAACATGACGCAAAATCGGGGTCGAACACAGGGAACTGATAGAAAAGGTAGGTAAATGCAGTGGCGGCACCTGCAATTTTAGATTTGTCGTATCTCAGTTCCTATGCATGGGACTTACACTAAATTATAGGATTTTACTATTGGGTACTCTATAAACATTTTCGTAAAACAATATTTAGATTTAAAATTTGCGAAAAAAAGTTAATTTTTTGGGCCGCTTCACCTGAGATCTGAGAAAGTTCTGAAGAAAACTTTACTCACAATATTTTTTCATAAAGTATCTCAAATTTTATCGACAAATTGCAAATTTGGTGAAAATGTTCTAATTTTCCTTAAAGAAATGACATTTTAAATTATTTCTTAGACAAAATATTTTAGGGTCAAAATTTTAAAACCTAATTAATCAGGATATTAGAGGTAATTCAATGAAATTTAAATTCTACCGATAAAATCTGATTAAAGTTATGAAAAAAACATGGGAGTAAAATTTTCTTCAGAACTTTCTCAGATCTCAGGTGAAGCGGCCCAAAAAACTAACTTTTTTTCGCAAATTTTAAAATTAAATATTTTTTCACGAAAATGAGAGTACCCAGCAGTAACATCTTATAATTTGGTGTGGGTCAATGCGTAGGAACTGAGATAAGACAATCTGAAATTCCAGGAGCCGCCACTGGACCGTAAATGAAATGAAATTAATATTAGATTTTGCCACGTTGTATTTATGATTTATTGCTCCTAAAAATATTTTTATTTTTTCACAAAATGAACCAACTTCACCAAAGGAAAAGCACTGAAAAGTATGAAATAAATAATATTCGTCAACTTAATTTTGTTCATTTTTGTAAAATATTTATTTTTTATTTTTAGTGCACCCATTCTTCCCCTCTCCCTTCATCTTATCTCCCTCTCTTTGAATTTGTAATAGTCATGTTATATTAGACATATCAGTTGACATTTTAGACGAAATTCCAAACCCCCGCCCCGCAGTTAATTTTTATAACATCTGTTACACAAAATTAGATTTTCTGATCTAATAGCCCCGAAACTGTTACACTGGTTAACATTGTTGGACAAATTGCCAATCGCACCCCCCCCCCCCATTAATTTTTCTTAACATTTTTCTTAACACATAATTATGTTTTTTGACCTTAATCTCCCCAAAAATTACAACATTTTTAGAAAAAATGTGAATCGCCCCCCCCGTTTATTTGTTAAATAAAATTAGATTTTATGACCCCAATAATCCCAAAAATGACACGTTTAACAGTTTTGAAAAAATTTCCAGCTGCTCCATTTTATCCCCCCCCCGTTAATTTTTTTAATATACACTAAGCAACATTACATTTTATGACCTCACTAATCAAGACATTGATATTTATCACTTTTGGAGAAATTTTCAGTCGTTCCCTTTTATCCCCCCTTCCAGATATTTTTTTTAACATCTGTTAGACAAAATTGGATTTTTGACATCTATAACACCGAAAATTACACATAAGTTAACGTTTTTGATAAAATTGCCAGTCGCTTCTTACCCAACCACGTTAACTTTCTTAACGTCTATTACACAAAATTAGATTTTCTGACCTTAATAACGCCGAAAATGGCATATTTTTGGAATAAATGGTCAATCGCTCTCTTTTTATCCACCGCTTTCCGTTGTTTTTTTTTTACCATCTGTTAGACAGAATTAGATTTTCGGACCTTAATAACCCCAAAAATGATACATCTAACATTTTTGGCGAAATTCCCAGCAGCCCCTTTTTATCCCCCCCCCCCCCGCCCCCCGTTATATTTTTTAACAACCGTTAGACAAGCTCAAAAACCCCGAAAATCACATTATCCGGCCAATTCCACCATTTTCTTGTTACTTGTAATATTTTATAGGCAATTATGAGTTTTCAAGTCAATGTCAAATTGGCCTCCGTCTACCGGAGGCCAATGTGCCGCGGAGGCCAGTCTTACCGCGATTTTTACATGGAAAGCGTCACCTTGCTCGCTATATATATATATATATATATATATATATATATATATATATATATATATATATATATATATATATATATATATATATATATATATATATATACAGGGTGTAACTAAATAAGTGTAAAACATTTAAGGGGGTGATTCCTCATCGAAAAAAAGATAGGATCTTTCATATAAAGAAACTTTATTGGAGCATCCCTTATTAAGATACAGCCCCTTAAAGGGGGTACATAAAATTTGTTTAACAATTTTTTTCACAAGCACAAAAAAAGTTACAATATTGAAATTAATCTGACATTTTCTACTACCAAAAAGACACTTAGCCAGTGATTTATTTGGTTTACCCCATGGTTGGAAGGGGTGGAAAACGCAACCCCTAAAATTTATTTCCAATGCAACTTTTTGTCTTATTATTTGTTTACCATTTAAAAATTTATTTCCGATAGCCTGTTTCATTCTAAACAAAAAATGTCTCTTTAATTTTTTGCCCAAAATAAACCAGTTCGCAGCAAAAAATTATTTTACGATCAAGATACATATCGCCATGAAACGAAAATACGAAACTAATTTATCTAGTAGGTATCAAGCTGTCAGTTTGTAAATTTTTGAAATTGAAGTAATACTAATTGTGTATTGTTGTTCTGTTCTTAATTTGTTACTGTAATAATTCACTTGTTATTAAAATGGCATACACAAATGAGGAAATGGCTGATATGCATTACGTTTACGGTCTGTCGCAGGGGAATGGGTTAGAAGCTTCTAGAAGATATGCTGAAATGTATCCTCAACGGCAGCATCCTTCACATAGAATATTTGCCCGACTTCATCAACGATTACGAGAATATGGTTCATTCGACAAAAGAACGCAGGATTGTGGTCGCCATCGAGAAGTAAGAACACCACAGCTTGAGGAGGCAGTACTTAATTTGATTGAAGAACAACCTACTACCAGTACTAGAAAGATTGCTTTCCAGCTAAATGTTGATCATATGACGGTATTTCGAATTTTAAAGGAACAACTCTTATACCCTTACCATCTGCAACGAGTACAGGCACTGTTACCGCGAGACTTTCCGAACCGGCTTGAATTTTGCAATTGGATGCTGGAAATGATTAGAAGAAATCGTGACTTTCTGAAGACGATCGAATTCACAGACGAATGTAATTTTTCTCGGAACAAGATTATTAATTTTCATAATTACCACATATGGGCTGATGAAAACCCTCACGCTATTGTCGAAACTAACCATCAAGAACAGTTTTCTCTTAACGTGTGTGCCGGAGTTATTGGGGATTATTTAATTGGGCCTCATT
The DNA here is from genome assembly GCA_963971165.1 of Philopedon plagiatum. Taxonomy (NCBI): domain Eukaryota; kingdom Metazoa; phylum Arthropoda; class Insecta; order Coleoptera; family Curculionidae; genus Philopedon; species Philopedon plagiatum. The sequence goes on from OZ020197.1 coordinate 45,271,097, forward strand.
TTCTACCTCCTCGATTAAATGGTGAGGCATACGTTCAATTTTTAAGAGAAGTGCATCCCGTACTGCTGGAGGACGTTCCTTTGGGCTTTAGAAGGGATATGTATTTTATGCATGATGGGGCTCCCGCCCATTTTAGTCAAGTAGCACGTCAGCATTTAACTGAGACATATGCAAATCAGTGGATAGGTCGAGGAGGACCACAGAATTGGCCCGCTCGATCCCCGGATCTCAATCCTCTCGATTTCTCTACTTGGGGGCATTTACAGCATTTGGTTTATCGTACTCCTGTTCGCGATGTAGAGGACTTAAGAAACCGCATCATCGATGCGTGCAGGGTAATAAGAGATACTCCAGGAATATTTCAGCGAATACGTGGCTCAATGCGCCGACGTCTAGACGCATGCGTAATGTCTGAAGGTAGACATATTGAACATTTAATATGATTAATAAATGTTGTATGTTTTGTTATTAATAAATTAGTTTTGTTTGTTCCCCTTTAATCATTTAATGCAGGTAGTAACTACAAAATAACAATAAACCCAGTTCGCATTTATGACGATGTATCTCTGTAGTTGTTCGTAAAATAATTTTTTGCTGCGAACTGGTTTATTTTGGGCAAAAAATTAAAGAGACTTTAGAATGAAACAGGCTATCGGAAATAAATTTTTAAATGGTAAACAAATAATAAGACAAAAAGTTGCATTGGAAATAACTTTTAGGGGTTGCGTTTTCCACCCCTTACAACCATGGGGTAAACCAAATAAATCACTGGCTAAGTGTCTTTTTGGTAGTAGAAAATGTCAGGTTAATTTCAATATTGTAACTTTTTTAGTGGTTGTGAAAAAAATTGTTAAACAAATTTTATGTACCCCCTTTAAGGGGCTGTATCTTAATAAGGGATGCTCCAATAAAGTTTGTTTATATGAAAGATCCTATCTTTTTTTCGATGAGGAATCACCCCCTTAAATGTTTTACACTTATTTAGTTACACCCTGTATATATATATATATATATATATATATATATATATATATATATATATATATATATATATATATATATATATATATATATATATATATATATATATATATTGGGACTGTTTCTTGGGGACAGGTTCATCATTTAAACGACAAAATAATACTAGTCTTATCGGACTGTGGAAGTGTGTTCTTCACTTGCATCAAAGTACGGGGAGTCCAAGAATATGGACAACCCCGGGCCGGGCAAACTATGACAGCTGTTTCGTCCTTGTTGGGACTCATTCAGACAGCCATAACCCAGTCGCATCGAGGCAATCGACGCTACTGTATCTTAAATCCGTTTTGCAAAACACAAGCAGGAAATAACATACCATAACGCCACCTAGCGAATGCTGGCTTTAATGCAGAGAGCAGAAGGACGAAACAGCTGTCATAGTCTACCCGGCCCGGGGTTGTCCATATTCTTGGACTCCCCGTACTTTGATGCAAGAGAAGAACACACTTCCATAGTCCGATAAGACTGATATTATTTTGTCGTTTAAATGATGAACCTGTCCCCAAGAAACAGTCCCAAAAAATATATATATTTAAAATGGTTCAAGAAACATGAAAACTATATATATATATATATATATATATATATATATATATATATATATATATATATATATATATATATATATATATATATATTGTGGCTAAATAAATAATTTTTTATAATTACTAGTTTTATTACATATTCATACCCCGAAATACGTGTCTTGGCAATTAAAACCACGATTGAGCTAGTCTTGCCTCGTATCGATTGATTAGCTCGTTTGTATTAATAATTTTCCCAGTGATGATGCAATCTTTATAGCATGTAATATTGTGGTATGCGAGGTATATAAATATTAGAATATACGAGGTATATCTTACTAATCATTGACAATGGCCACTGCATAATATGCTTTGCCATTTAGGCATTAGCAGTGTTACAGGCTTTAGCAGTAATCTAAGTGAGGGTAGTTTTTTTTAAACAGTTTAACTAATAGAAAGGCCTTTTTGACTTATAACCCCCTGATCGATTGGCCTCGAGTTTTTTCCAAACGACTTGTTACGTCACGTTGAACACGTGACGCATATAAAATATTAATTTTAACATTTAACAAATGACAGGTGACAGTTGACATATCGAAGATGACAGGTGACAGTTGACATACTTTACACATGTCTTATAACGTCATTCTCAGCACGTGACGTATGTTAAATTTCTAATTGAAAGTTAGGGCTCTTCTAGCTGCAAGCCTATATGTTATGAACTCAATATTTTATTGGAACGCGATGGCGAGATGGGCTAGAGCGCTGATATTCCAACATTCAGGTCCCCGGTTCGATTCTCACTATGGGTAAAATAAATAAAAAAAGATTTAACTTCATCTTTATGAAATACTTAATAATAATATTTTTTAAGGAGTAGTACTAATGTCCGATGTAGCTAGGTCCCAAATAGATAATGCCCAAGTAGTTGATGCCCAAGTAGTTAATGCCCAAGTAGCTAATGCCCAAGTAGCTAAGACCAAAGTAACTATCGCCCAAGAGTGTGACATTTGACAGCTGACATATGACGTATGACAGTTGACAGGTGACAGATGACGTATGACAGGTGACAGATGACGTATGGTGTTTTTTGGTTACTTGGGAACAACAAACAACAATCATATAAATATTTTTAATTCAAAAAATGTTTTATGAACTTATGAACACATATACGTAAGTACATTAAAACAAAGATTACAAAATATGCTTTAGTAATTATTATTTCCTAGTTAAGTGTTACTGGTGTCAAAAATATTATATACAAAAACAGGAATTACACTATGGCAAGATATACGTATATCTTAACTAAAAAAGACACAAAACACTTTCACCATACCTAAAAAAGTTACCATATAATAGTTTTTTGTAATTTTTTAAGCTGAATGGCAGTTCCGAAGATTTTGTCCCAAAACACACTGCTAATTCCATAACCTAAAATTTAAAAAGTGACATTAAAGCGACTATTTCCTTCGCTGTAATTCTGTATAATCACAAACGAAAATTTTGTTGTTATAGTTTTAAGTGGAAAAGTTGTTTAACAGCTCCTGTCAGAAATTTATTTCATTTCTTATCCCCAGCAAAATTAGACAAGCAAATGTCAACAAAAATTACAGAAAAGTAATGTTATAGTCAAATTCACAAATAATTTCGCAACATTGTTTACAAATTAGGTCATTAATGTTATATCTATCTAATTCTGGTGTGCTTCACTTTTTGACGGTTGGCGAGAATTTCAAGTATTTTTTAGCATATCCAAAATTAAAACATACAATGATAATTTCATTCCCGTAAAACACTACACAAAAATTAACAGCAAAGCACGTCAGAAATAGATAAATAAAAGATAAACATCAATTAAAATTTAAACCTGGAGATATTTTAAAGTCACTAAATCACGAAATTAATGCAACTCATCTTTCTGTCATCTTTCAGAAACCGAATTTATACAAAAATACATCCATACAAATGCATGTTGTGAATTCAGGAAATTGTCTTATCAGATACCTTTCGTGCATCTAATTTTTCCTGTAAGTAATTTTTTTTATCATATGGCATGTATGCAAGTGACAAAAATTCTCGACTTCAACTCAGATTTTTACAGCCACCAGGGCTCATACTATTTTTTAAAAAAGTTGCATAGCAACTCATTTTTTGTAATTCTTTCGGAAAAATAAATGCACTTATGAAATATCATACCTTTATAATAATAAAGGTACCAAATATTGAAGAGAAAAAAGACGAAACTTTATTTCTGTTAAGTTGCTATTCCATAGTTACTTAAGATAAACATAATCTAGTTTTCTAAAGTTTCATTACTAATCTTGTATTGTATGAAATATCAAGGCCTAAACTTCATTTTTTTTTCTCTAACTTAATCTTAAGATGGAGAAAGAAAAACTGATTTTTTGAAAAAATTATTCACTTGTATGATATATCGAAAGTGTAGCTAGTTTTGTTAACAATAACTGCCTAGGAACATGCGCAAAATAGAAAATACTTTTCTTAGGCAAATAACACTAAGTAAAAATAGACATAATACCTAATTTCTATAAGTGGTCTAACCTGTATGTGAGGTATCAAACTACCCTTTGCTTGGCAGAACGGTAGAAGTACGCAAAATATAATTTTTATAAAATAAATTGTATTTGAGTTTGGCCAAAAACAGATAAAAATTGATTTACCCTATATCTGCCTTACCGGAAGTGTATTTAGTTTCAAGTCAGGTTGAATTCTGGCACCAATAGACAAACTGACAGACCCACAGATAGGCTGATGGATATGGAAGTCCATGCCCCCTCAAATTATGGTCTCAAAACATTGTAGAAATGTCAAAAGGGTATATTTCACGATAATAATATTTCTTTGAAGGGAGGGAGGTAAAAGACTGGTTTCCTCGCATGTCCTCAGTGAATTAATCACATAATTCACAAAGCTTTAAGCTTAAAATTTATTTCTTGTGGTATTAACTCGTGTTGCGAAAATTATTTATTGTGTCATTCAGAACTTGTGCTTTATTCTGTTAGTTCTCTTTGCTTGATTTTCAAATAAATTCATGTATTGGAAAGTAAATTTGTAGTACAAAACTTGGTTGTCTTATTTCTACACTTATTAAGTTGTATACAAACACTTAGCTAATTGAATACTTGTAATGTAACAACCCTCATGTTAATGTTATTGCTAAAGGTGACTCTAAACATCAATTAAGTGAATTTGGTACTGGATTTAAAGCTTTGAGCAACAGACTGTTAGGAATTGAAACCCTTAATATTCAAATTAGACCTTTTTTAGCCAGTGCTTTCTTCGCTAGAAGGGAGTATTGTAATCGTAAAAAAATCACCTCTTGGCATTTTTAAAGATTTTCAAGTTTTGAAGTTGATATATTAAGAAAAACATGGTTTCTTACTTCCCTCGGTTTTTTTCTTGGTACGTCGGCATCGGTCTGTTGACACGAAAACTCAAAAACTACTGGATACACAAAACATTTTGTAAACAGATCGGGCTTTTGCATAGATTAAAACCGGATACACTTCGGATCAAATATATGTAGGATGGGCACCTTAAAAATATATTTCTTTTTTTTTTTACTTCAAATTAAAAGTTCTTCGGTTTACAAAAATAAAAATTTGTAGGTGAATTAGATTTTAGCCCAGCCAAATAAATTTCGGACCACACACATATCAAGGATGTATGACGAGTATTTAAAAAAATTACATTGATTCATTTTTGCTTCAACTCGAAAATAATAGAGTTTACAAAAATAAAATTTTGGATAGAAAGAATAAATATAAACCAGAAGGGTAACTCGTCTTGCTGTCAAGCGCGACGATCGGTGGCCTCCAAATCATGGATGCCTTAGACAAGGAAAGAGAGAGGACGGGTAGTACTCATTTAAGTTGGCGCATGGCGATTGTGACCGAAATTCGAGACGACGCCATTTTTTGGTGTAAGACATTGCTGGTGACATTAAAGTTATTTTGTGGTGTTTCGAATAAAATTTTGATCAAAGACTAATACATTTTTAGTGATTTATGATGGTGGGTTGTTCTGCTTATGGCTGCAAAAGCCGAATAGAGAAAAAGGAGTCTGGAATTACCTTTCACAGGTAAAAAGTTAAATGTTATATAGTTGCAAGACAAATACTTTTCGAAATATTTTTGTTACGATATAATTTATCAACACAATTCGAATACGATGATTTAGGCATCTTTAAAACAGACTATTTATGTTTATTTGAACAAAGTGCGTGAATGTTTTCATTCATAATTAACTCATTATATAGATATAAATTATTATAATGGAAAGCTTTTTTCCATTGGCGGGTATGTTTTTATTATAAAAAATATTATAATATTGCATTGACTATGTGTGCTATTAGTCAGTATGTAACGGGTAAATTTCCCATTACATTGAGTTTGGAGAAATGTTAATTCCACCTTCCGCTTGTTTATCGACGCGCCTTACATCTACGGACCAGTCTTTACAGTCTGTTTTTTCGCTTCGAACGTTTTCATTGTGCCTACGCTCTGGAGTAATGCACTCTAGAATATTTCTTTTTGTAAATTTAGTTTATAATTAAGGTAGTTTATATATTTTTTTTTGGGCATGATAGGATCATACATAATAATAATAATAAAGATGTTTATTTATGCCAATAAAAATAATTTAAATATAAATATAAAATTGATAAAAGTAAAAAAGAAAACCAAAAAATGACAGTAGTATACTAGTTGGCATAAATAGGTAGGATTTTGATTTATAAGGAATCATTCTTCCAATCCTACCCCTACTAAATAATTTTTTATATTATTTTTAAAAGTTATATAGCTTAAGCCCCTTAGACTAGAAGGAATATTATTAAAAATTACAGAAGATGTATATTTAAACGAAGACTTATATTTTTCAGTATGATGTTGAGGTATTTCTATTGCGTTCTGATTTCTAGTATTAACATTATGAATATTATTCCTGAATTCAATTTTTTCAAATAAATACCTAGGTTTCTGAGTTAAAATTATTTTACATATAAAACAGGATAAGTGGATTTCGCGTCGTTTTTCTAATTTAATTATGTTATGTTTGTTAAAGGTAGGTGATATGTGATCATATTTTTTTAGTCCTATTGACAAACGAACACAGTTATTTTGAAGAATTTGTAATTTCTGTTTATCTTCGTTACTGATATTTTTGTGATAAATTATATCACAATAATCTAATCCACTTAGAATAATTGAATCAACCAGCCTAAGTTTAGTATCGGTATTTAAGTAGTCCTTAAATTTATATAAAATTCTTAGTTTGTAGTATGCTTTTTTAACTATATTTTTTATATGTTCATTAAAATTTAAATACTGATCAAAAATTACTCCAAGATTTTTACCATATTCGATTGAAGTAATCTTAAAATTATTGTTAAAAACAATTTTGAAATCAGAATTATTTTTTATTTTAGTGATTAGTGTTTTAGGACCAGTTAAAATTAGTTAGTTTTATTTTCATTTATTTTTAATCCATGATCATGATCAGTTACAGTTTTTGAAATATTTAAAAGATCCTTATTGATTAAAGAAATACTATTTTTTAAATCTGTGTATTTGATTGAGTGGTATATTTGAGTATCATCTGCAAAAGCTAAAAGATTGCCGTGTTTAATTGATAAATGAAAATCAAAAGTGTATATAATAAACAATAAAGGGCCTAATACTGATTCTTGTGGAACACCTCTAGAAATCGGCAGTGAATTTGAAATGTCACAAATGTATTCGTTTGCAATTTTTGTTACCTGTTTTCTGTCAGATAAATAATGTTTGAACCACTGACAAGATTTTTGACTAAAACCTATATATTTAAGCTTTGCTAATAACATTTCATGATTTAGAGAATCGAAGGCTTTAGCCAAATCGAGAAAGACTATATTAGTAGCAAAACCTGTAGCCCAATTTTCTAAAATATCATCTTTAAGTTTACAGAGTAGGTAAAGTAGATGTACTAAAATTTTCTCTAAAACCTGATTGGTTCTCTGGTAAAATATCATATTTTTTTAAATACTCTATTACTTGGTCAAAAACTATACGTTCTAAAATTTTAGATATTATAGAAAGTAGAGAAATGGGTCTAAAATCATCTACATTTTCTGCGCTGTGAATTTTAGGAATCGGTATAACTAAACTAGTTTTCCAGATATTAGAAAAATAATTATTTAAAATAGAACAATTTATTAGGTATATGTTTAATAGTATTTAAAAAATTATTACTTATACACAGATTTAACATGCGTAAAGTAATACCATCTGTTCCACATGATTCTGTTTTAATTTTTGATAATATTTTAACAATATCATAATTCGTAATTGGTTTTAAATTTAGAAACACATCTTTATCAATTTTAGAAAACTTATTACTCAACTAAAAAGATAGTAAATTTTGATTTGGTGGTCCATTTTTTACATAATTTATAAAATGATTATTTAGTACCTGTGCACAAGGATATTCATTTACTGATTTAGATTGTTTTAAATTAATATTAAATTTTTTCAAGTTTTTCCAAAAAAGTGTCGGATTATTTGGATTTATATTATTCTTTATAAATGTTTGCTTTTCTTTCTTTATAAATTTAGATAGAAAGTTTCTTATTTCTACATAATCTTTCCAATTTGATTCAGATTTATGTTTACCATATTTATTGAAAGCTTTTTTTTTTATTTTGCAAAATTTTTTATATTTCAATTAATCCATGAATTTGTTTTTTTATTTTTATTTATTTGAACTGGTGCATGTTCCCAGATAACACACTTGGTTTTCAATCTGCCGATATTGCGTCGGCCGGCATTCGAAAACGAAGTACTTATTTCGAAGTGCTTAAAAACCACGTATTATTCGCTAATTTTGTCCAGCTTCGATGAACAACTGCTTAAAAAGGTTCGGCCGTCATTCGTAAAATAAGCACTCGCTACAGTATGCCTAAGAAGTGATTTTTTTTACATTTCCTTAAACCTGACTGTTAAAATCAGCGCATGAGGTGCACGTCGAATAATTACATTTTGTGCGATTCAAACCAAGCGCTTCAAAAACGTTGTAATTCCGAATGCAGCCAATTGTTCAATGGAAAGCGCCTTAAAAGCGAAAAAAGTGCATAGAGCACGGGTCAACTGACTGGCAATACGGGATTCTGTTTTATCGATTGCTGTGCAGCCAATCAACAAATAGAATTCTCAGCGGCCGCGGCCGTCCGCGTCGGCCATTTCCATAAAAAACGGTAACACAACACGGTCACGGTCGCTTCTGTTTCTTTGTGGTGGTGCAAAAAAATAAAAGGGTTGTGGTGCTGTTGGTAGCAGAACATATTGAACATGAGGTTAGTAAAATTTATTAGCCCTAAATTAAATGATCATGCACGTTACGCCGGCAGTAATGGGATATGTTTGAGATATGGCTTGATATACTTGTTCCTGCATGGAAACCACCGACCCACGCCCCATAAGCTTTTTATACCTACTATTTTTTTTAATTTTAAGGAACCTTCGAATGTTTTGATAAAATTTAAGTACTCGTACAGCATACAAATTCGACATAATAAACATATCTAAAATAAATCAAATCCTTACCTGTAAGATAAATAAATTCCATATTTATAAAACTGTGAAGTGCCAGTCAAGTCCTGTTGCTTTTTTATATGGACGTTATTCTCAATTATTAAACGAGACGCAGGGTTGGGAAAATGATATTTTGGCCTATTGCATAGTGAATGCAAAAACCTTTTTTTTTTGTTAGTATAATATGTTTAATGACATGGAAAATGAAGTTTCATAAGTTAGTAATAGTTGTGTCTTGGACTTCCCTTATCTTTATTTTATTCTAACACGACGTTTCGCCTAATGGGTATTTGCGAATACTCGAAAACGCCAGGAGATATCACACCATGCGGAATGTGTTAGAATACAGTAAGCACAATGGAAGTCCAAAACACAACTAATAATAATATTATTATTATTATTATTACGACATTTATTGGTTTCCCAATATAAATGGGCTTTTATTTTTAAATAACAATAACACATAAAATTAATAATTATGATCCTAAGATAAAGGCGAAGTTTAAATAGATCTAAGAGAAACATCTATTCTTACACTTAACCCTTATGGGTGGGATAAGTATACTATTTTTGTAAACTTGAGGAGTGCTTTTTATATATCCACCTCAATTTCAAATTTTATTTGTTGCTTAAGTATATGAACAGCAGGCCTGGCAAATTTTTAATTTACTAAGTAGGCACCTAATATATATTTTTTTTTTCCAAAGAACCTGTCCTCAATCTTGTCGTTACAGGGGCATTTTACAGACCTGTAGTGAGTGATGTAAAAGATATGACATTTCTACCACAAAAACGCGGCACCTAGTAGTAGAATGTTTTTGTTTCTAAAGATTTGCGCTTGATTGTCCTTTTCCCTTCATACCATCGGTATTATTTTGCATGGTACATACCGAGACTGGCAGAAAGGGTACGAGAATTTTTTTTTACTTTTACATGCCTTCTTGTATTTTAGAGTTGTTGCCCGTTTTGCTTGCCAAAATAGAAGCAATGGCAGATGATATAAAATATCTTCTACTATGCCAGCAAAGCCATACTGTGTCTGATATGGCATACTTGGAGGAATTTAATACAAGTCAAAGCTTAGACGACCTTAATTCCTTAGAAGATAAATTAAAGGATCAAGAATATTTTTTGAAAGTTGTAAGTATTTCGGGTTTTATTAAGTGATTATGCAATTTTAGATTTTTTTTTATTGATAATAACAAACTCCTTCTTTTGTCTTATACAATTTCCAAGAAAATATCCAAAAAACATCAAAAATATAAATCAGATAACCAAGATATAAGTCAAATAACACCAAAACTAACAAACCAAAAAAAGGATATTTGCACAACATTGCAATTTGTTATTCGCTCCTAAACAGCGAAACGCTGGTAACGGAATTTAACGGATTTATGAGTAGTTTACAGATTTATATTCCAGTTCAGTTTTAATTCTATAGTAAAACTTTAATTTTAGGTCAGAGTATTTGAAATAGTTGGTGGAAAAGACGCAGTAGACACAACTCGAAGAATCATATGTAAACTTTTAAGTGCAACTTTGCAAGTGGAGCTTAACTGGACTGGGCACCTTTCTCCAAATTTGTCGAAATTAGGAAATTAATTTTGGGTAAGAGTATATATTATTATATATTTGTTCATTGGTTCGTATTTAGGGAAGCTAAAATCCGTTACTTTAAAATAAAATCAGTGACGTCGAAATATGTAACCCTATCGTTGTAGGCGGTATATAGATATTTAAAAAAATATATTTATATGATTAATGTTCGTTTTAAAAGTTAAAAAGGATTCAAAGTACAAAAATGACGTATTATATTTTTTTCCGAATATCGACACAAAATTGAAGAAACAAATTTATTTGCATTGTGTAATACTTCGCCTGGTGGCGGTCATAATTTTGACGTTATATGCGCTTTTTGATTTAATTTTTATGTTCTCGACGCGAATATCAACCATTACATTCGGTTTATTCAGGTGGATAATAAAAGATCCGAGTGCATAAGTGATGGTTAGAAACTTAATACTTTGTTGTCAGTCCTCCTCTATGTAAACTTTATTCTCGACCGATTTTAGTTAATTTTACAATTTTAATAAGCTAAATATGTCAAAAATAGATCTGACTTCCTATTGTTAACGGTAAAAAATTGATTTCTTTTGAAATTGCATCACTTGTACTTAGGGTTGCCAGGTTTAAATTTGAAAATTACAGAACAGAAATTTGAAAAGGGAAGGACAAATACAATAAATAAATAAAGAAGGAAATTTTTTATTGAACTCAAATATTTATTTTTCTATACAAAAATTTTAAAAAATTTTGTTATTTTTAACATTGTGTGTAATAAATGTTTAAAAAATCTAAAATGATGCTTTAACAAAATTATTGTTCGATGAAAAGGAATATTTTTTATCAGACTTGACAGCTTCCAAGAGCTTTTTGTTCTTAATTGCCGTACTGCAAAATTCTTTACAGGTTCAATTAAAATTTGTTTTAATCTAAAGCTCTACTTTTACATGGTCAACCAGGAGCCTGTTGCGGCTATCGCTCCAGGCTGCATTGCATAGAGAAAAAATTCTTTCAGAGTTGCCATTTCAACCGTATATTGAAAAATCAGATTGTATTACTTTCAAAAAATGTATAATTTCGGCATCATTTGTAAAATCCAGGACATTGGGCGTCCTGGAAGAGGTCTTCGCAGGACGCTTAAATTCAAGCCTCAAATCCAGGACATCCTTCGAAATCCAGGACACCTGGCAACCCTACTTGTACTGGGATCTAATAACCATGTGGCATACCTTTTTGCTGTAATGAAACTCTGATAAGTACATGTTTTGTACATTAAAAATTAAACTTCTACATCAAGCTTGTTGTGTCCTAAGATTAGGTAAAGAATAAACAAAATGTATTTTTTCTATAATTCAGAAGATTATGGCATTTTTCAAATTACTCTTTAACATTTTTAATGTACTTGTCTCTTTAATATGATACACTAGCATTTTATGTAATATGACCCTAAAAAGGTTATGGACATTTTGTTTTCTATATAAGTTTACTTTTATTTTTAGTTGCTGTAAGAAAAAATTGTTTGTCAAGGAATGCTACTGAAAAAGAAGTAGAAAGTGTTATCAAATTATATTTACGTAACAGCATGGACAGGGAAGGTGGAAGGGGAAAAAGAACATAAACGTCAAAAGTATAAACATATTATGTACTAAAAAATCTGTTATATGACTATATCCACATACATTAAACGTTCATGGAATCCCAAAAAAACTTTTTTTTACATTTTTTTTACTAGCAGGTTATGAACTATAAGCGCCTAAACCCGTTTAGTGGGATATTTTAATATTTTTGCATAAAGGCGATCGAGGGTCACTAGAACTTGAATATAATATATAAAACTCGATCAGTGCTTGCAAAAGGTCATAATTTTTGCACACAACACAATACTGTAACAAAATTTGCCATAGTTTGCTTTTGTATATATATTTTTTCTACTTCCAATGTTTTTGCAACGCTCTTATATAGCAAAAATTCTTACCAAATGGAAAACTAAATATTGATTTTACGAAAAAGTTATATTTTATAAAACGTTCTGCTTCTTGGCAAAATATAACCCATAAACTTGAAAAAGCGTGTAGTGGTCAAGAAACGAAAAAAAAAATCAGGAATTGATCCTAAAGTCTAAACTTACACGCGATTTTTAGTTCTAAGTAACATTTCCTTATTACATTTTGCTCTAAAATAAACTTAAGGCACTTTTCTCCTAGGTCGTCAAAATGTCAGATTTTTCCATTTATAGTATCTGAACTTTTAGGTCTATTTTTTCAAAAAGCCGAACTTTTTATGAAACATTGACTTTCTAAAAGCAATACCAAAAAAGTTTCCCATTGGTAAGAACTTTTCTGAACACGCTGTATTATAAAAGTGCCAAAATTAAGATCTAAAGTACTGAAATTCCGCCGCTGTAGAAAAGTGCAGATTTTGCGAAAATTAGAAGTGCATAACATCCATTAAAATAATTTGAAAATGCGGCGCAATAAAAGTGCGTATTTGTTGCTTTGGAATTGCTATCTTACAGTGTAATTTAAGCGCATTAAATATGTGCTTCACAAGAAGCGTTTTTGAAGCGCTTTATCTGCAATCATTACACAACGACGCGCGGCCATATTTGCTCGAAAGATACCGCTTATTTTTCAACGGCCGGACGGACGCCGGTACGCTTGGCAAGCTAAATTCGCAAGTGCTTCTCCGGTGTCACACTGCTAATAAGCAGTGATTTTTAAGCGCTTGTATATACAATTTTGGCTATCTGGGTTTATTAAATAAATTTAGGATATTATTGTTAAATATTTCAATTTTAGTATCAAAATTATTAATGTTTTCAATTGCATTCCAATCAATTTGCGCTAAATCTTCATTAAATAAATCAAAATTAATATTTTTAAAATTTCTGTAGTACCTTAATGAACTCCGAGATTTATTTTCTAATAAAAGTTTACAAAATACCATTGAATGATGAGTTAGAGAAATTCCCCAAGAATTTTTTATTAATTGTGTTTTGAATATACCAGAATCTGTGATATTGATATTCTCATCTATATAAAGATGATCAATTATTTTTGGTGACGTTTCTGTTCTTGTAGGCTCTGAAATAATTTGTTTCAAACTGAAAGTTGCAAATCAATTTTCAAGAAGATAACCATCTTGATTTTTATTGTACAGATCAACATTAAAATCACCTGTTATGATCAGTCTATATATAAATATATCTATACATGTTTGGACTTAAGGGAAACCCTTTATATTTTTGTATTATTGTTGCCAAATAATAGTTCGGAGTAATTCGAGCAATAGGAGTAAACCCGCTAGACGCTTGGGTAAAGGAGGACGGTTGACAAGAGTTTTAGATAAGTCAAAGTCAGAATGGTGACTAATAAGAATAAGAAATTTAGAAAATCAATAATGTGAGAAAGGTCAGGGTTTGTTTTGAATTTTAATCGGGAAAAAACAATAGACTTCTGAAATATTTATAGTGTCGGGGGGGTTCCTTTGGGGCAAAAACGGGTGTGATTTTGGTATACATCGTACAGACGGCTGTGGTTGGTTGATTTTCTCATGGTAAATAAATTATAATATGTAAATTAGAGGGCGAGGACTCACTGTTGCCAAAACTCACGATTAATCGTGAGATTACACGATTTTGGGAATTATCTCACGATTTCACGAATCACGTAGCGTTTCTCACGATTTTTATTTTATGTCAAATATAAGCAACTTACAAAAAAATCATTGTTTATAATGTATTGTGTTTACCCCACTCAAGTGCTGCTGTAGAGAGAATATTCTCTCAAATAAATTTAACAAAAACACAGTTTCGAAATAGGTTAAAAGTTGATACTATCGAAGGAATTTTGCATACAAAACGTTTGATGGGAAAGGATACGTGATATGATTTTGACATAAATATAAATATGATCAAAAAGTTAGGAACTAAAGAGTCGTATTTGCATAGAAAAGATGATTCTAGCGATTCGGATTCTGACTAACTACCTACTACATTTTTTAATACTACGTAATAAGTAATAACGCAAGCTTTTTTTAATTTTTAAGTTTTTAGAAATGTGTTTGGTTTTTAAATACAGAAAATAAATATATATTTGTTGTTTATAAGTTTTTATTTTCCTTCAAACTATTTTGACCCCTTTTAAAGAATTTTTAAAAATCTCACGAATCTCACGATTTTTAGTATCCAATTCTTACGATTTATCTTAGAACATTTTGGCAACACTGGGCGAGGTCCTCTTTGATCTTGAGACCTCTAAGGGGTAGCTTCGAACCTGTTGGAAAATGCTGGAAGCCCTAGTAATTTCAGATACCTAAATTTGTTAGCTAGGAGCTCAAAAACATTCCAGGTAAATTTCCACCTATTATGCATTTAAAGGTTGGTTTATGCAGATCACTTTAAATTTAATTTAACTCTAATTTTACTTTACATTTAATTTAGTGGGAGTTAAATACACATGAAGGCATAAGATCGTTTATCCACAACTTTAATTTAATTTTGCTTTACTTTTGCTTTAATTTTACTTTAAGAAGTTCACCAACTTTTATCTTCTTAGGGTTAAATTAAATGAAAATGGAGTTGCGCATGTGCGAGCTGACCTGGTAATATAAAATGCCCTAGACCGAAATCGGAACCGAATTCTAACCCTTCTTTTAATGATTATAACGTTTTTTTTCTGTTAGAAAACTTAATTTTATCCATAATTTACAAGCAATAAAAACCACGAAACGATAAAATGCAGCAATGGAAATGACAGCTGACGTAAAAATTTCCCAAACCAATGCCAACCTTTCACATTTTTGGTATTATGTGCGCCTGCGTAAGTGAACATAAATAATCTGTATAAATGCCCTGAAATTTTCTTAAAGCAAAATTAAAGTTAAATTAGGGTTAAATTCAATTTAAAGTGGTCTGCAACCAACCTTAAATAATACACTCTGTATTCTAAATTTATAGTTAGATTACCTTTTATTTTGCTTTTATCATGAGAATCAAAAAATAAGGGAGTGGCAGAGTGATTTGGGGGTTTTCTTTGTTTTAGCTCGCCACGCTACCCCAATGATAGTGCCTAAAGAGCGTCCCCAGTAATAGTGCCAATGATAGTGCCTAAAAATCATGCCTAAAGAAATATACCTGAGAAGTAATGTTCCTATGACCAAAGAGTCCAGTTTGTCGACCTGTTATGGTCAACAGCGGTTGAGCACTATATAGGTAATTGTATCAGTTTATAGTGTAGTGTCCTTAGGACAGTTTCAGTTTGTATCGTGACTTTTTATTGACCACAGGTCAGATTATAGTGCGGTGTCCAGAGGACAATTTTAGTGTATATCGAGACAGTCTGCTAGATTGCAGCTCGACTTGTATTGACCACAGGTGTTAGGCATTCCACCCACTGCAGACCGACAAGATTGCAAAGTCAACCCAGTGTGTGTGGAGTATTGCCGACTAAGCATAACAAAAACCTATATTGAAGTACTTCGTTTTGGCGAAATGGAGATGAGATCATTCTTTTCTTTGTTAAGCTCTCAGATTGACATTATTCTATGATTATACTAATTATTATTGCACGGGCGTTTCATTTAAGTTAGTGCCTAACGTCTTAAGTCAGTCCCTAACATCAGAAGTGGAGGATTTAACGTGTTTCTTTGTGTGTGTGGTGTGTTGTGTAAAAAGGAACAATTTTGAACTTTAATTAAGTATGCCACGACGCAAACGAAAGCATTCATCCACGTCCAGCTCGTCGGATTCTGACTCAGCATCTACTTGTTCCACTTGTTCTTCGTCCTTCAGTGACCAGAGCCGTAAGCGTAAGTCGAAGAAGCGTAAAAATACAAAGAATAAGACACGAAAACGTTCAAAGAGTACAGATGTAGCAGGGGTAAGTAAGACAAATTCTTTAAGTTCGCACCCTGTGGTAGCACAGCAATTCAATATTTCGGCAATAATACCAGCGTTTAATCCATTACATGAAGATGTTTTACGCTGGATTGAAATTATAGAACATAATGCACGAATTTACGGATGGTCAGATGATCACGTTGTCTTTCAAGCTACCAGTAAGCTAAAGGGTACTGCACTAATTTGGTACCGCAGTTTAATGTCAAATGATATGAATTGGGGACAATATTTATGGAAAGACTGGCATGAAAAATTAATAGACACTTTTCACTGTAGACGAGATATTTTTTCTCTATTTCAAGATTTAATGAGTCATAAACCGTTAATAGACAGTCCCTTTATGAATTTTTGTTCTTACATTTAGCTAAGATAGAAAATCTACGATTAAATATTTCGGAATATGATAAAATTTCCTTAATTTTGGGTGCCATAGGGGATACGTACATTAAAACTGCAGTAGAAGCGGCTCAGGTTATAAACATTAACGATTTAGCCTCTTATTTAAGAAACAAAAACTTCGGCGCTGCATTTTTATCACAGCCAGGCCCAAGTAGACTGAATAATCGTACAGAGTTGAACACAAATTTTAAAGGTAATCACAATAACTCTAAAACTAATTTTAAAACAAAATCCGAGGTAAGACCTCCGACTGTATGCAATTCTTGCGGAAACACCGGTCATAAACGAGACCAGTGTCCCCATAGACATAAAGTATGTAATTATTGCAAAACTTTGGGTCATATTGAGTCGGCTTGTCGCAAAAAATTTAGTAACAAAAACGAAAAAAATGATAGGAAGGTAGAAAATATTAAAATAATAAAAGAAAAATCAGCAAAAAGATTTCATAAAGTAATACAAATTAATAAGACACACGTTGCCGCTTTTATCGATTTAGGCAGCGATTGTTCGGTTATTCAAAAAAATTTAGCCATAGAATTAGGTCTAAAAATATCAAAATTTGAAAACGATGTCCTTTTATCAGGTTTTACTGGACAGACGATGCAAATCCATGAGTGCGTCTGTGCTGATGTTTCAATAGACGGTTGTTCTCTTTCAAATATTCAAATTTATGTTACTGATGAATTCTTGGATACCAAATTGATAGTAGGGCAAAATTTTTCTGAAAATAAGAATATAGTTTACGAAAGAATAGGCGACGAATTCGCTTTTAAAATGGTCAAATTAAACGAAGTTGCGCTTACTTGCAGTTTTGATGTATGCCATGGAGAACTTAACGATTGTGAAAAAAATACATTGTACAAATTAATTAACAGATATGATTCTTGCATGTATGTTTCTATGAATAAGTTGGGAAAAGCACATTCTGTTGTACTAAAAATTGTTACGACAACGACTACACCAGTATGTTCGCGTCCTTATCGATTATCGGATAGTGATAAAAGTATAATGAGACACCAAGTCCAAGAGTTATTGTCGGCAGGTATAGTACAAAAAAGTACTTCAGAGTATGCTAGCCCCGCCCTATTGGTTAATAAAAAAGATGGTGAAAAACGCCTTGTAGTAGACTATAGAGCCCTTAATAAAATTTCGGAAAAGCAGATCTACCCATTACTACTAATCGAAGACCTTATAGACTCTGTAGGTAATTATAAGTATTTCTCAACGCTTGATTTGGCAGCCGGCTATCACCAAATACCCGTCAGTTCCGAGTCCATCCATGAAACAGCTTTTATAACCCCAGAAGGTCTTTACGAATACTTAAGAGTGCCATTCGGATTATGCAATGCACCCGCCGTGTTTCAGAAAATGATGACAGAACTTTTGGAACCTTTACGGGAATTTGGTGTAGTGCCATATTTAGACGATATTATAATTCCTTCCAATTCGATAGAAGAAGGTCTAGTTCTTTTAGAAAAAGTGTTTAAAATTGTGCAAGATTTTGGCTTAACCATAAAGCTATCGAAATCAAAGTTTTTGCAAAAAGACGTAATGTATTTAGGATATTCAATTTCACAAGGTAATATTTCTGTAAATGATGATAAAGTCCAAGCAGTAAATAACTTTCCTGCACCAAGAACTGTTCATCAGCTCAGACAGTTCTTGGGCTTGGTAGGTTACTTCCGCAGATTTATACCCAACTATGCCTCCAAGACAAGACCATTAACCGCTTTATTAAAGAAAAATTCTAAATGGAAATGGGAACGTATACATTTTGAGATCGTGAACGAATTAAAGAAAATTATAAGCTCTAAACCGATTTTATCTATTTTTGATCCTAATTTAAAAACTGTCCTCTATACCGATGCTTGTCAGGATGGTATGGGGGGGGGGGGGGTATACTTATGCAGGTAACAAACGAGGGGGAGAAACCAGTAGCATATTTTAGTAAACAGACCTCATTAGATGAACAGAAATATCATTCTTTCGAGTTAGAACTCCTAGCTATTATCAGATCCGTAGAAAAATTTAAACATTATTTGTTAGGGTTAGAGTTTACCATTGTGACGGATTGTAGTGCTGTAAAAAACGCTGTATCAAAGCAGAAAATAGTGCCAAGAATTGCTAGATGGATTTTAAGTCTACAAGAATATAACTTTCAAATACAACATAAAGCAGGTACACAGATGCAGCACGTCGACGCATTAAGCCGTAATCCAGATAACGTTATCGCAAAACATGATGTATTCATGATATCAGAACAAGACTGGATAAAAGAAGTCCAAGACCAAGATGAAAAGACACGTGAAATAAAGGAAATATTCCTTTCGGGAGACTATGATGAAAATCGTGCTATTTTTAAAGAATACGATCTTCGAGGAAATATAGTTTACAGGATAACCGAACGAGGAAGAAGATGTGTAATACCAAAAAAATGTAGATGGCAAGTGGTAAAGTTGAACCATGACGACATTGGCCATTTTGCACTTCAAAAGACACTTGAAAGATTGAAGGAACGATATTGGTTCCCCAAAATGAAACGTTTTGTAAAAAAGTACATTGCTTCTTGTCTTCACTGTCTTTATCATAAAAATACTGGTGGGAAAAAGCCTGGATTTCTCCATTCTATACCAAAATACGCCAAACCATTCCACACGCTTCATATGGACCATGTAGGTCCATTTCTAAAAACAAAGAATGGAAACAAACATCTCCTGGTTATCATAGACGCCTTTACAAAATTTGTGTTTTTAAGAGCAGTGCCAAGTACTAAGACAGTATATGTAACTCAAGAGCTTAGTGATATTTTTAAAATATTTGGAAACTCAAAAACAATTATATGCGATGCGGGGTCAGCTTTTACCTCCGCAGAATTTTCCAAATAATGTGAAGAGAAGGGCATAAGATTATTTAACACAGCAGTTGGTATGCCACGAGGTAACGGCCAAGTGGAAAGAGCCAATAGAACCGTTATTGCTGGCTTAGCTACAATGGGTGCGAATACCTCGACGGATAATTGGGATGTTAATCTCTCTGCTTTGTAACAAGGCATCAACAGTACTAGACACAATATAACTGAAGCTACTCCTGCTACACTACTATTTGGAGCATCCTTACGAATGGATGGAGATCGTTATGCAGAAAGTGACAATGAAGCAGTAGACGTTGCAACATTAATGCAAATTGCATGTGAAAACATGGAGCGAAACAGAGAGAAGCAAGACGAACGTTTCAACGCCAAGAGAAAAAATTCTAAAGGATTTGAAGTTGGAGACCTGGTTCCAAGCATCCCGAGCAGCAACGATAGTTAGAAACTCGTAGAGACATATAAAGGCCCGTTCAAGGTGGTTGAGATTTTATCCAATGACAGATACAAAGTGAAAGAGGATATCCATGCTACGAGATCCAGAATTCCATACGAAGCAGTGGTGTGCCTAGAGCACATGAAACCATTTGAACTCCGACATTAAAGACAAAACAAGTGCAAAAAAAAATTCCTAAGACCGCTGTCCAACTGTTAACAATATACGACTTTTTAGACTATTTTTTTTTTTGGTTTTTTACCTGTTCAAGACTGCCCGCTTCTGACAAGTTTCACAAAGACTGTCCGTTTGCTGACAACCTCCGAAAATAAGATTGTCCGTTTGCTGACAATCTCCGAAAATAAGATTGTCCGTTTGCTGACAACCTCCGAAAAAAAAAGATTGTCCGTTTGCTGACAACCTCCAAAAAACCAGATTGTCCGTTTGCTGACAACCTCCGAAAATAAGATTGCCCGTTTGCTGACAACCTCCGAAAATAAGATTGTCCGTTTGCTGACAACCGCCGAAAATAAGATTGTCCGTTTGCTGACAACCTCCGAAAATAATATTGTTCGTTTGCTGACAACCTCAAAAAAAAGTTTGTCCGTTTGCTGACACCCTAAAAAAGACACTGTCCGTTTGCAGACAATATCCAAAAAGACTGTCCGTTTGCTGACAACCATCACAAAGACTGTCCTGTCCGATTGCTGACACCCGTCAAAAAGACTGTTCGTTTGGTGACAATCTTAAAAGAAAAAAGACAGCCCATGTGCCAGCAACAATACAAAACAAAATAAAGAGGGAGAGATAGACTGCCCTTACAGGCACTCTCATATCCTAAACTAGACCTACAGACTTTGCTACTAGAATGTTATTTGAACATTAATCTTTTTTTTTCTCCTTACTTTAGGTAGGCACGATCAGGGACGATCGGCATTCAGGATGGCCGAGTGTTAGGCATTCCACCCACTGCAGACCGACAAGATTGCAAAGTCAACCCAGTGTGTGTGGAGTATTGCCGACTAAGCATAACAAAAACCTATATTGAAGTACTTCGTTTTGGCGAAATGAAGATGAGATCATTCTTTTCTTTGTTAAGCTCTCAGATTGACATTATTCTATGATTATACTAATTATTATTGCACGGGCGTTTCATTTAAGTTAGTGCCTAACGTCTTAAGCCAGTCCCTAACACAGGTCAGTTATATTGTGGTGTCCAGAGGACAGTTTTAGTTTATATCGAGCCGGTCTGCTAGATGCAGAGTGACTTTTTTATTGACCACAGGTCAGATTATAGTGCGGTGTCCAGAGGACAATTTTAGTTTATATCGAGCCAGTCTACTAGATGCAGAGTGACTTTTATTGGCCACAGGTTAGCTTACAGTTTAGTGTATATGTGAGAATTTTAATTTATATCGAGCTAGTCTGCTAGATAGCAGATTGACTTAATTTAGTGACCACTGGTCAAATTATATTTGAAGTGTTCATATAAGACAATGTTAATGTCTGGTGGACAAGGTACTTTTGAGTGCGCTGACAGTACTCTAGACAGAGTGAATAGAATAAAGACTGTCGACAGAAGCTAGTGGTTTCAGCCCCCTTTAAAAGCAGGGCGTTTGTAATTTTCATTATTAATTTTTATCAATGTAATAAACAATATGTCAGTGTGTGGGTAAGCAAGTAGTTTAATTTCTGAGGTGAGGCAGCGAGAGGGAAACAGCTTGACTGTGAGCCAGTCTAGGGACGTTGGTCCACTTAATCCAATTTGTCACAGTCTGGCGTCCAATTACCATCTTTTAATGGATCAAGGTTCCTAGATTTCCTTCGGTACTGCTGACACTGTGTGGAGAGTGACAGACATGGATTAACATGCAAAAAGAGACTCGCCTGATTAAACTTGTGCTGTAACCGATTAGAAGAACTGCCGCGCCCAGGTCAGAACATCGAGGTTATCTGGTAAATGATGTAACGAGAGGGCCCTTAGGGAAAAGTAGGTTACAAGTACAGCAGGGATTTTTCGAAAAAATATACATAATTTATTTGTTTTGTTGTAGATTTCCCATGAACGATTCCAGAAGACTTGCTCTTGGAGTTCAAAAAATGCATGTTGCAGACTGGACTCTTACAAAAAATGACAAACTTTGTTAAAGGCACTTTGACCGGAATTTATTTTATAGTATTGGTGAAAGAACTTGTCTGTTAGATGATGCAGTACCCACATTATTTGAGGAATTGCCTAAATATCTCTAGAAAATGTCATGAACAAAGCAAGTAAGCCAGACTCACTATACAACATTTTTAATAGTATTTTGTAATATAGAATATTGATAGCTTTATAATTTTTAAATGTCACCTTTTTTGATCTCGCTTGTGGAAGGCACTAAAATAGTTTTAGTGCTATTCAAAAGTTAAAGCTTTGTTTTCTTTTCTTATATTATTTAGCTTAAAGAAAAAATTTTATGTTTCATTTAGAGCAAAAATAACTTTTTGGCTGATTTTTACAGCCGCCACAAAAAGATACACTTCTACGCCTGTTTCCTATATTATTATGTTAAATATTACGCTGTGACTAGAGTCCCGACTCGGGACCCAACTCCAGTCCGGAATAACGTCATTAAATTACGTCATTAGTAGTTTTGTCGGGACTGGTGTTCCGCCCCGACTCGGCACCCACATCGGGCCCAGAATTTTTAAGACGAATCGTACATTCACCTAAATCATCAGTTGCAAATATGATATCTTAAGTTGGCTACATAGGAAAAACTTTTTTATTAGTAATTTTTCGAAAAAAATTTGCTCCTTATAAAAAAGCTGTGCATGGTCTAAAACTTGTAATGAAATCATCAGACATCAAAATGTCTCAGTCATATACAAGGTGTGTAATAAAATATGAATTTGGCGTAAGTGCAAACTACCTTAATTTTTTAAAATTAAAAAAAACTGTTATGAAAGAAAGTTGTTTAGAATTAGAAACTAGGTTCAAATATGCAGTCAAGTTTATCTCTGGATTTTTAAAATTTTTATTATTTTTTTTATTTATTTGTTTATTATTTTAATTGGGCGTTTGGTGTAATTCGAAGCACTGGCGTAGCTAGGGGGGGCTAAAGGGCATTTGCCCCCGCCCAGTCAAGAATCATAAATATTATCCAAAAAATTTTACTGTAGCGTTTTTCCCTAGGCTCCCTTCCCTCATGTCGCGAGATCAACATTTTCTGCCCCCCCCCCACAAGACAAATTCCTAGCTACGCCAGTGATTCGACAAAATAAGTTTACCATCACGTTTCCAAAACTTAGAATATACTCGTATATTGTATTCATATTGATGGATGAAATTCTTTACATCAGTATCCAATAAGAGCTAAAGTTTTTTCCAATTTCTAACTTATGAACTGAAAAGAAATAGGTGAAAAAACAATGAAAGCAGAAATTAAAGACAGACTTACGTATACATTTCTAGATGCGCCATCTAAACGTCCTACTGCTAATTATAAACAAGTGCACACCTTTACATGGTCATTTATCAAGTAAAGTCAACTTTATAATAACCTTAGACAAGGACTTCTCTAATCTAAGATAATAACAATAACATTATGCGAACATAACCTTAAAAGCTTTCTGTTAAGTCGGGACCCGATGCGGGTCCCGAGTCGGGGCGGAACACCAGTCCCGACAAAACGACTAATGACATAATTTGATGACGGTATTCGGGACTGGAGTTGGGTCCCGAATCGGGACTCTAGTCACAGCGTAAATATTATTACAAAAATTTTTGTTTACGTAAAAGTTTTTTGTTTTACTGGAAAATGTCATTTAAGCAATTTCAAGATTACATTACAGTGAAGGTATCTTATGCTAGAAATAAGCTAATTAAATGTATTGTTGTAGGCAAGAAATTGGAGAGCCTTCCTGTTCTGCTTCTGTTGTGCCAGCCAGGGATAGTAAGGTCCCTAATGTAGAACAAAACTTAGATGAAACACCAAGGAAAAACCAGCTCAGAAGGCAGTTATTTCAAGCAGTAAGCAGAAGTCGTGTTAAATCAAAAAGAGTTAAAGTGTTAGGGCAAAAAATAAGACTCTATAAAAAGACAGATCCTGTTAGAAACCAGCTAACAAAACTAATATTATTTAAAGGCCACTAAATTTGCACAACTTTTGTTTTATGTAAATATTTATTTTCCTATCAGTTTATTAGGTGTACTTGTTATTTATTATTTATAAACTTGTTTGCCCACCTATATAGTTAGTTTTAATAAGTTTTCAGAATTGTTATTATTATCATATTGTATCTATATTTTTAAATATACTTGAGAAAAGCTAAAATTGAAGTAATACATTGGATCTATTGATTTTCTCCACATTTAACAAACCAAAAATAAATTATTAATATAATTCGTTTTTATTTATTGGATATTATTTCGTTGTGGTAAAGTTTACAATCGCCTCTCATGATACGCCGCTGGGTCAACGGGTCTGGTGCCAGATGGCTTCATTTTACTCGTCTGGTCTCGTCTAGATGGATACCCTGCCTGACACGTACCCTGAATCCCTGAAACGGTCAGTGGGGTAGCGATCTTCGGGGTGTTAGGTAGTGTTGTAAATACACATATGATAATATATGTATCCAATATTTGATTACATAATTTTTATGTCTTTTATACAATTGTCTAGTTTCAAACATCTAATTATTTTGAAAGGTCAAAGAGAATACTTTATTATATTAATAATCACCAGAAAGTGCTTCAAAAATTCACTAAAATTTCACTAGATTTAAAATAAAGGAGGGTGGGTCGTTAATTAATAATAAATCTTATTGACAAGCTTATTTCCAGGATAAATAAATATAATAAAAAAACACAAAACTTAAATATGGCAAACGAATTCGTAAAATATTGTTTTAAACCCAAAATATCTACCGGGGAAGCCCCGCGTTGCGATTCACTGAACGAATCCGATCGATACATACGCATAATACCGCTGCGCTGATGGATCGCAACTACCATTTAACGGTTTAATGTTGGTCCATTTACCGGTAGGGTTCACTGATTGGTAGAACGAGTTTCTAATAATTAAACACTGTAACGTTCAGGTTCGTCGTTACAATGATAAATAGCGTTAAGACAATAGAGGATAAGGTAATGTTATTGTAAATAAACAACCTAATTTTACCAATGGGTTTTCTTGTTATTTTAAGGGAACTCATAAGAGCAACTTAACTTAGACAGCGGTATTCTCTTGTATTTTGAACTTTACTCACCGAAAAGTATTGGAAAAACCACAAAAATATCAAATTAAAACTTTGTTGACCTGACCACTGCTAGGTTTTAAGCATTTATTTGGCAGCATCCTTTGATTTTTCGAGCCACAGACACTGTCTACACTTGAATTAATGTTGGAAGTTTATAATCCTCTGGGTTTTATTATCTTAAGTTGGATAGACACTACAAGACTTTGTAACTTTCATTGAAATTGTTGATACCGGTGTTTTGAGGTGGCCATTTTCTAGGTTACTGTCATTTCGCCGTACGAGACGTCGCGCTTGACGATGTGCGCGCGAAGACCACAGGTTGCCAGGTTTCCTGGTTTATTGTCGGAAGTAGTTCTCTGGGCGGTGTCCGACATTTTAACTTGGGAATACCGGGGTGTTGAAAGAAAAGATGCGGGATAGATGATTATTTTGTAATCTACCCGTGCTGGTTTGCAAATTTTGGGTTATGTACGTTCTGGTAAGGTGGTAATTGTTTAGGTACAAATCGGAGATGGACTGATGACGTCAGGATCGTTGGTAAAAGTTGCACTAATCGGCAAGGGGGCCGAGAAGATGTGATTTTGTGGAGATTACCTGCTACATCTAGATAGGGTTCTCAAACAACCACACTGAATAACGGGTTGACGTGGGAGAATTCTAGATGATTAATTTTAGGGATGTTAAATATAGGGATAATGGTTGAATTGACTGCAACAGGTGGTTGTAGGCAATCAGTCATTGATAGTAGCAGTAAGGTTTTCGGTTGTAAAAGAGTAGGGTTGAATAATTTGTGTAATTGATCATATAACGTTACCGTTACGACTTATACTTTGTTGGAGCTCTCTTGGAATTTCTCGAGAAAAATCTCGTCTAAAGGTTTGGTGCCTCGTGGAGATCTGGGAAGGTTCTTTC
This sequence comes from Philopedon plagiatum, assembly GCA_963971165.1. Classification (NCBI taxonomy): domain Eukaryota; kingdom Metazoa; phylum Arthropoda; class Insecta; order Coleoptera; family Curculionidae; genus Philopedon; species Philopedon plagiatum. The sequence goes on from OZ020197.1 coordinate 45,297,567, forward strand.
CAAATAAGACGATTGTAAAGCTAAGACAAAACGATTCTCTAGTAATCCACTTTGTTTGTGGGAGTTAATGTTCTAGTTTTACCAGTGTTTTCTTATAGTTTTGTGGTTGTGTTGAAATTGGTTCAAGCCAACCTGAAGTTTAGTATCGTGTAAGAAAACAACCGTTATGTTCGCGAGAAATATTCGTCTTAACTGAAAGCCGCCATTTTACACCAAATCGGCGTGATTTTGCATGACCGAGAGATAGTCCACAGGTAGGCTTTCTAAGTGTATTTGTCCATTAGTTTAGCACTGTAAATATTTCCTCCCTATGGAATTTCATGGAATTTATTGGGTATTTTGTTCTTTTAAGGGATTTTCTGGTACCGGTCATTTTCTTTGTTGGTTGGAAGTCATCACGGCGAGATCAACGATTGATCCTAGGAGCCCTCAACCAATCTAATGAGGTGTGAATTGGAGTGATTGAGTAAGTCCGTTCCATTTATTTATTTTTTTTAATATTTCAGGGTGGTAATCCTGGGCTAAAATTCCGATCTCTACACTGTCCTGCGGTCGTGTGGCGAAGATTATCCGCGCGTTTGAGGGGATTAACTACCAACGACGGCCATTGTTCTCTTTTATATTTTTTTATATTTATAAGGCAAAAATTGGTTCAATATTATACCTTTTTATATTCATAAAACCAAAATTGGTTCTCCTTCATATCATTTTATATTCATAAAACAAAGATAATACTGATAATAATTAACAAAACCTGAGTTCTGTAAATAGCCTAGCGTGAAGGTGATCTATTCTCAAACATTAACTCGGTTCACCAAATTTTAAAGGCCATGCGTTAATAAAGAAAATTCTCTCCCCCTCCACTACGCTTACGTAAGCTGCGGACGGTGACTTATTTCGCCTGATAACACTATGTCGTTTTAGTTTCGTGTAAATATCTTCTTTTGGTTATCTAAGTATACTTTCACGAGTGTGCTATATTTTTACGGTTTATGATGTGTAGTTTAAGTGTTATTGTATTACTTTCTTCATTTAATTTTGGTTCGGTAAAATAAACCAAAAGCGAAATATACGTCCACGGACCATTACTATAAGTAGACAGTATTAGTAATCACTAATTAAATTAATCTATAGGTGGTTACCTAAAATCTGAGTAAATGATAAGCTTTATGTTTATCAATTCACTAATTTAAATTAAATTAATCTTTAGGTTGTTACCTAAAATCTTAGTAAGTGACAAGCTTTATATTTTTCAAATCACTACTTGAATCAAATTAATCTCTAGGTTGTTTCCTAGAATCTTGATAATCATTTTTTTTTAATATACTTCATATTTTCAAAGAATAACGCTTCTTATTACCCGGAATCTTTTTGGGTGTCTAAAGAAAGAAAAAGAAATTATTTGTAGGTCTATCAATCTAGGTGGCTTAGCTGAGGGAGCGACCCTCGATACTGCATAATTTCCGTTGGGAAGTTACGAGGAAGAGATTATCATTTTCATGGTTTTGGTTGATAGGTAGGTAGGTTAGTACTGGTGGATTAAATAAAATCATGTGGCGCCCTCTATAAATCTTTTTATGAACATAGCCCTTCTCCACTGTTTAAAGGCTGGCGGCATCCATACAGTACATAAGCGTCCGTAAATCTTGCAACCTAGAACTAGCGAGATACCTCTCTATATAATTATCCTCGTGGCGTGCTAAGAGAAGTAAGGGTGGTCACAACACAAAGTTCAGATTTTAAAATAACTACATTTTGGATGTGAAAAAAATCACTAGAAAAAGTCATTTTTATAAAAGTTTTCCCTAAATCACTAGATTGACAAAAAACACTAGATCTAGTGAAATTTCACTAGACCTGGCCACTCTGGATAACCTACTTAATTGCTTCTTGCCTGGACAATACAGTAAAAGCTAAATATTTATATTAGAAATTTTGCCCAGACTGTTATCAATTTTACATTTTACAAAGTTTTTGCTATTTGTGCCATTAGGAACAACATTTAATTTTAATATCTCTCTAGACAAATTGTTATATTGTTATTTTTATAAGACTAGCGAATTACAAATAAGAGTAAACTACCTCCTAGTTCCTAGTTCTCCACCTTTTTGTGGGGGAAGTTGTTGTAAAGAAAGTAGTTATAAGTCAGCCGTTGTTCGAGACAGAAACATTTTTGCCAGCGCATAACAGTATGTTTGAAGTAAAACGGAGTGCAGTTTTTGTAGTATCGTTATTTAACTCTTGAAAGTTCACTTTTGTTTTACGTTTGTTACAATGGACATTCAACGCAAAAGACGGCGTGTTAGCAGTTACAGTGGTTGCAATAATAGAAGTTATTCAAGTACAGAAATGTTTTATTCCTTTCCTAAAGAAACTGAAAAAGCGAAAACGTGGCTCAAGGCATGTAGCATCCAAGCCACTATTTGTTACCTGCAGTAGAGAGTCTCTACAAAAATTATCGAGTTTGCAGTGCCCATTTTAACCCAAATATGCATTTAAAGGGCAAAAGAACACTGCTACGAAAGAAGGCAGTCCCGAACGTATTTTCACAAGAAAGCGATCTTCCAGTTACGTCCTCTGACAGAAGAGAAATCTCAGTGGTGCCTAATGTGTCATCGGTTGCCATGCAAACGTCGTCACCAACTTCCCCGCTTATTATTTGTAAATCAGGTGTTTGCTGAATTTTTAAGCAGTCATACACCAAGAAAGGAAAAATTGAGAAAAATGAAAAGTGAATTGAAAAATGAGAACAACCAGTCAAAGAAAAACAACAAACACAACACGTGTAGAGAGCTAGAAAAACGACTTAAAAAAGCTTTGGACGAGATTTCATTAGAGCAATATCAACAGCTTACTTATAAATTTTGTCCATCCAAGGAACATTACACTCACTCATTTCATTACAAATACACAAGTTAGGAAGTCACCCAGAGGTAGAAGGTACTCCAATGAATTTAAATATAAATGTCTGTCTATGTACTTCGGCGGGTCAAATATGTATAAAAGGTTGTTAATGAACGTATTTTGTTTGCCTGGACTTGGAAAATTATGTTATGTTATTACCCATTTTGTAAATATTTTTGTAAAGATAGCCGCTTTGTTCATCCTTGAAAAATTTTTCCGCTCCAGTATTTGATTAGGTTGTATGGTAGAGTAATTTTAATTTTACGCTCTTAAATTCATAAATAGAAATTTTAGGACTGCAAAAAATAGTAAGATGTTGATTTGGAGACACCAATAAAATTATTTTATTATTAATACCTGATTTATTTACCTAACTTCAAATAATTTTTCTATTTAAAATATTTTTTCATTACTGACTCCTGCATAACACAAAATAAAATTAAAAAGTACACTTTATTTCCTGCATTTTTCAATTCATCCGCTTTTGTCAATTTAATCTCTAAAAATCACAGTAATTATTTTTTCCTCATTCCCCATATAACTGAATATAAAAAACTTCTCTTTGAAAAAAGTAATTTGTGTGAAATACGTCAAAATACGGTGGGATATAGATACCCAGAATATTTTAAGGCATTGTGCACTACCTAAAACAACCCACTAATCACATTGTTAACTAAATCATATTTTTTTTACTAATTTAACATTACTACATATTATTTTCTAGGTACGCCTATGACAATATCATAAAATTTTGATTCAACACTGACTCAAGGCCCTCGGCATTAGATGCTTAGATCAAACGTGCCGCCTGAGAGTTATCCCTTTATTTTATTTATTTATTCTTGTGGGTAAAGCTTATACCGTGCTCTGTAACAAGGGAGTATAACTCAAAGAAACTCAAGGACCATTTCTCTAAAAAATCGTTTTCATTTTATGTATCTAGTTTGTGATAGGTTGTGATGAAATCAGGTACACCCCAACCAAGGCAATTGAAGGCATAAATACTACTTTTAAAAATAAATTCTGATTTTGCTTTGACCTAAGGAGGTGGGTTAGATTAAAATATTTGCATAATATACAGATTTGTGTAAACTGAACAAAGATTAATTATTTGTAAATACGAGAATTTGGCATGACCTGCATTGACATATATTTTTAATATTTATTTTACTTGTTTAACCTTATTTTACGAAGGAGCAGGGGTGCTCAATCTGATGGAAGCTGATTATCTAATTTTTTTTATTTTATCACAAATATTGCTGAAAATTAACGGCCAGAATCTCCAGCGCTAGACCGGTTTAAATCGACAACCAAAAATTTTAAACTGACAAGAGTAAGTACAAGCAAGTGCAAGTTTTGTACTATGAATTTGCTTCCGAGATTTTTCGAAAATTTATAAAGAAAAGGGCAATTTCAGTACGTCTTTTCCATAATAATAGAATTAAATTCATTCTAGCAACATGTTCCAAGATGAAAATCATTTGGAAATCAAGCAAATTGCTGAAATATTAGAATAACTCATAAATATCTAATAAAAATTTATTAACAATACCAGTTTATAGCTAAAACCCATTATTGGTAATAATTTTGCCCGTGAAACATAGCTTAAATACTGTTCTATTAAGCTATGATAAATCTAACAAATAGGAATGTTATCCGACTATAAATGAATGAAACCTACTAGATACACTCTAGGAGCTTCAATTAAAAAATTATGGAAATAAACTTCATACTAGTTTACTACCTAATTAGAAAGTTAGTGTTTCTTAATGTGTAAGCTTCAAATCAAATATAATAATCATTCTAGCTTTCTTGGTTACCATGGTAACTTTAAATGTGTATTTTTCAATTTGGAGATTTCTTGTAGTAAGTAAGCATATTCCTAGGCAACATTGCTCGTACTTTCGGTTACCATGGTAACTTTGAATGACCAGCGATGTCGCTTAATTTTGTTTGGATTTTAATAGAAAAAGGAAGTTCAAAATAAGCAGAAAGCCGTCTTTTCTAATTGATATTAATAGAAAATTGCTGCTTTGGAAGCCCAAACTAGACCACAGCTTTGAAATGAAAGAGACTACCAGTACAGAAGATCAGGCGTGTCCGCCAAATTATAGCAACAAGAAGTGTAGTAAGTACTAAGTAGGAGTGCCAGGTAAAAAATATTATATTAAAATTTAAAATGGGGTCCCTCCCCCCATAAACTTTTAATGGAAGCTCGTTATGACATACACTGTACATTTAAAAAATTGACCCTTACCACTATCGTGATGTGCAAAGTGATGTTGATTGTGATACCTCTTTAGGTGGTAGAAATAACTATTTTCTTGCGGTGTACCGGAATGTAAATAAAAGTGTATCATATCGTATGCTACATAACCTAAAAATAATAATGGAATTATTTAGTTAAAATTAAAAAGTTTACAATTTCGAATAAGGAATATGCACACATTTTTTTTTATTGCATAAAGCGTATAAGGAAGTCATTACAAATATTTTGAAGAAAATTACTAGGATAATTTAGTTACAAAAAATGTTTACTTTTCGGTATAATTTATTACAATTTAAAAAGCAGCCATTTGTCCTTAGTGAAAAGTGACGCCAGGAGATCAGCAAAAATCTACAGGTTAACGTAAAGCTTAACTTAAAGTAGAACGGGTTTGATTTTCTCGGAAACAGTCAGAGGGACAGAAATCGAATTCTTTGGGCTGCTAGAGGAATAGTTCAACTAGCTTCGGTAAAAAATTCAGTTATACAGGATGTTTCGTTTCAGAGCTAGTAAAGGTCGAATTCGAAATTTCCGCGATTTCCGTTGAAATCGGGTACAGGTCGCAAATGTGAATTAAATCGATGTAAATTTTCGGAGATTGTAGGAGACCCGGAGCTTCAGAATGCCACTGAAACTGGTGAGGATCAGAAAATGGCAAGTAATTCTTTTGAATTTTTTTAGGTTGAAAAATGCCATTTCCAGACCCCTGTTTGATACCTAATAACTCGAAAACAAAACGTCAGATCGAAAAACGGACTCATAAGTGAAACTTTAAAATCTCAAATACTTTTTTTGCAATACATTTACCTAAACCTAAAATCACTGGAAAATGGAAATATTTGGAAAAAACTGGAAATTTAGATTTTTGACCGAAATATTTCACGGTTTTCAATTTTTTGTGGGGTCAAAATGGTTCACATTAAAATCCAATATTCGTCATCGAAAAGAGCTTGTCAAAGTATGTGTTATCCATATTTTTTAGTTTCTTCATTCTCTATAGGAAGGGAGCAATCGCCGATTAAATTTCGATTTTTTTACTTTTTTTGCCCTCGACATCGGTACATTTGAATCACTCTATTTTTTCCTATGTATTGTTTCCCCAATTTTTCAACACTATCTTATAAAGGGATAATCACACTGTAAAATGAATACCGAATGGGTCATCCAGGAGCGTATTTAAGGGGTAAAATTCGGATTTTCTTGATTTTTTCCGACAAATCCTATTTTTAACCGACATTCTTCCACACTATTTACCCTATTTAGTGATTCTTTTTGGGTTTATTTTATCCGTTAATTATCTAGGAATACCTCCCACTAATTTAAGTCGCTTATTTTTTCGGTAAAGTGATAAATAAATAGGTTTATTTGCATCGGGGACATCTAAAATTTGAAAATTTTTGAATTTTCGAAGATTGCCATGAAAATAAAGAATTGCAGTTTATTGTCAAAATTTCGCAGAAATGCCAATTTTTGTTGCAAAATTGAAAGGTTCCTGGACCGATTTCGGCTTGAAGTATACATGAATAAGATTTTAGGAACCTTCTACTTTAAGTGCAGGGATATTTCATTGGATGAGTTACGCATTCAATACCATTTTTATTGAGTTGTCGATGACTCTACAACACTGGAATTTGCAATATACTCATGATGAGTCATAAGTTCAGTTTTGACGACACAGCCAATGGGATCACGTTTTACAAGTTTCGAAATTCGCGCGAATATTTGCAGTGTTAAATCCTTTTTTTTTGTTAATAAAGACCAAAATAAACATACCGACATAAACATTTAATTTATAATAAAAAAATATTTCAGATTTATTTGGGTTATATGCATACTTATTCCCTATTGCGGTTTTAAATGGGTAGGTACGTTTTTATTAAATTTTAATGTTTCAGTGCACAAAAGTCCTCCGTTGACAGGAAATGTTTGATTAGAAAGACGTCGTTTTAACGACTATATTATAAATGTAAAAATCGGTAACACCCCTAGGTGTACGATTGCAAAAAATATTATTACTGCTAGAAATCGTAAATTCTCGTATTTCCGGGAAAACAGAGATTCGGCTTAGGGGTCTATAAAATCTAGGTGTAGGTATCGATACGTATATTTTTTGGACATCTAGTATTTTGTGTTTTTTAATCCGCGCCCCAAATAAAGTGACTCATATGTGTGTATGGAGTTTGTAAGTTTGACTTTGCTCAGGTTTCTTCTTAAAGTTTAGCTTCGTTCATTTAGTTATTTTAGTTCATTGTGTTGGACCATTCTTAGCTGTTGTGTCACTAACCGACACTATATCTATCCCAGGACTTACATTTTGGTTTAGGTTTTTAATTTAAGGAAACTTTTTTCTATAACATTTTTAAAAATATAGGTTACTTTTTTGAAAAATTAAAAAAATATATTCCATTTGTGGCATACTTTTTGGACACACTATAGATTAGGGCTACGGTGCATGACTATATTAATTTTCTTTCCGGTGATTCTGATGCAATATAAAATGAGATTTGTTTCTACCTCGTAGCTAGGTTTGCCTACGTATGATATGTATACCTAGGGTACCTATACATATCATAATTAAAGATTGTAGATACGTATAAATTTAGCGTCAGACACTATCATCGGTGTCAAGAAGTTTAGCTTTAAGAAGTACCTAGCACGTTAAGAATTAAGAATTTAATACTTAGTAGTACTATCTTTATTTTACTTTCTTATACTGTCACTGTCAGTAATATTATCTTTTATCTTTTTATTATTCTTTATCTTTTTTTAAGATCCATCATCGTTCCCTTTTTAAAAAGCACCTAGTTTTAGTCCGTAACCTGCGACACGGGAACCCCTATGTGCCAATTTGTATGGAAATTCTCTACTAAATTACATTTTATCCGCTATTCTGGATTTTGAGCGAAACTGCTATATTTTAGATAGTATAAAAACGAAAATACAGAGAGCGAGAATTGAAAACTTTTTATTTTTAAAGTTGTGGAATGAAACAAAGATGGCACATGCTTCTTGAGTAAAAATCAGATGGATACAAACACAAAATTACGCCTAGATTTATCAATGAACCAGACGACGCCACGTGAAGCCACACTGCCAGTCTCATTCTAAATTTCGTCACCATGCAATGGAAATAAATCCCTAAAAATTTATTATCACGAAAAATAATGGTATATTTTATTATTCCTTAGTCATTAGCCTGTGGTATTTATGATTGTACGTAAGTATTAACCCGCAATAATAAGAAATATGCACATATTTTTTTGTTGCATAAATCGTTTAAGGAAGTCAGTACAAACCAAAAAAAAATTATTTTGAAGAAAATTGCTAGGATTATTTCACTCATGTGTTAAAAGTCCCGTAAGATGAGTAAAGTTTTTTAAAATTACAGCGATAATTTTTTTACATCAATTAAAAAAAAATAAACCGATAATTTTTTCCTGTCATTTTCTTGGTTGTCATATTAATTTGTGTTTTCATTCGTGAAATAATCCCCTAAATACCACTCGAGCTTTAAAATTACTGATAATTTTTCACTCTTACGTGTTTTCTTTGCAAATTTCACTCGTCCTGCGGACTCGTGAAATTACAAAAAACACGCAATCGTGAAAAATTATCGGTAATTTTTAAGCTCTCGTGGTATTATCCCCGATAATTTAGCTACAAACAAATGTTTACTTTTCGGTCTTATTTATTAGGTACAATTTATAAAGCATATAATGACGTCAGGGGATCAGCAAGTGTCAATCAATAACGTAAAGGTTAACCTAAAGTCGAACAGGTTTGTTTTTCTCGGAAACAGTCGGGGGGGGGGGGGGGGGGGGGGGGTGGAGCAATCGAATTTTTTGGGTTGATAAAGGAATATTTTGCAACTAGTTTCGGTAAAAAATTCAATTATACAGGATGTTTCGTTTCGGAGCTATTAAACGTCAAAGTCGAAATTTCCGCAATTTGCGTTGAAATCGGATACAGGTCGCTAAAGTGAATTAAATCGATGTACATTTTCGGAGGTTGTAGAGGACCCGGAGCTTCAGAACTCTATTGAAACTGGTGAGGATCGGAAAATGGCAAGTAATTCTTTTGATTTTTTTTAGGTCGAAAAATGCCATTTGGTAACGAATAACTCGAACACAAAACGCCGGATCTTTAAAATCTCAAATACTTTCTTTTTACAATACATTTACCTAAACCTAAAATTATTGGAAAATGGATATATTTAGAAAAAACTGGAAATTTCGATTTTTGACCCAAATATTTCACGGTTTTTAATTTTCTGTGGGGTCAAAATGGGTCAATTTAAAATCCCATATACGTCGTCGGAAAGAGCTCGTCGAAATACATACATACAAATACATGATATGTTTTTAGTTTCTTCATTCTTTATAGGAAGGGAGCAATCGCCGATCAAATTTCGATTTTCGGACTTTCTTGCCCTCGACATCGGTACATTTGAATCGCTCTGTATTTTTTTATATCTAATTTTTTCCCAATTTTTGAACACTATCTTATAAAGGGATAATTACACTTTAAAGTGAATACCGAATGGGTCAACCAGAAGCGTATTTAAGGGGTAAAAACTGAATTTTCTTTATTTTTTCCGACAAATCGTATTTTTAACCGACGATATTCCACACTATTTTCCTTATTTAGTGATTCTTTTTGGGTTTCTTTTATCCGGTAATTATCTAAAAACACCTCCCACTAATATAAGTCACTTATTTTTCGTTAAAGTTATAACAGAATAGGTTTATTGCATCGGGGACATGTAAAATTTGAAAATTTTTAAATTTTCGAAGATTGCCATGAAAACAAATAATTGCAGTTTATTTACTCGGAATTATTAAGATATAATAATATGTCAAAATTTCGCAAAAATGCCAGTTTTTGTTGCAAAATTGAAAGTTTCCTGGCCCGATTTCGGCTTGAAAGATACATGAATACGATTTTAGGAACCTTCCACTTTAAGTGCAGTGATAGTTCATTCAACATGAGTTACGCATTAAATGCCATTTTTATTAATTTTCCGATGACCCTACAATACTGGAATTCGCCATGTACTTATTATGAGCCATAAAAATACTTTTGACGACACAGCCAATGGGATCACGTTTTAGAAGTTCGCGCGAAAATTTGCAGTAGAAAATCGTTATTTTAATAAAGATCAACATAAATGGATAACAGCAACCGCCACAAACATTTAATTTATGTAGAGAATATTATAAAAAAATATACTTATTTCAGAATTATTGCGTTATTTTAGTGGAGTCTATAGGTATAACTGAAAGCCTGGCACAGCCGCTCTCAAAAAGTAGGTGGAGGACCACATCGTTTGCCGGGTTATAATTAATTTGGGAATTCCCGATTACTCTAAATTGTAAATGACATCTATACTTGATTTCAAATCAATGGTATTTAAGCTTACCTAAAATTCCACCTGACAGTATTAAAATAATATTGGATTCGGAAACAACAAGAGAAAATAGTTTATATAAAACTAACGCAATAATGGCTGCTGGAAATGGAGGAAAGACTAATCTACGTGTGTCAAACGGTACCTAAAACAAAACATAGGGTTGTTAAAGTATTACAAATGCTTACATATTTTTGTGGGTTTTAAATTCTAAATGTTACACAAAAAAACTACTGGAATCAATTGGCAACAAAAATTAGATTTTATATTAGTGATTAAAATTTTATTCACCATATAAACAGCTTTAACAGTAGTAATAAATAATAGTAATTAAGCAAATAATTTTTATTTTAAATATTAGCAGCCATATAAATTAGTTTAAACGGTAAGACTTATGATCAGTTTCTCAAAGTATTTAATCGAATTTTTATATTAATTGACATTAAGAATTACCTTTGGCAATGGCGTTACCATGTGAGCTGTCATATCACAATTGTCCAGTTGGATAATTATTACTACATATTAAATTTCTTTTAGAAATCGACTATACGGATATTATACAGAGTGTTCGGAAAATGCGTCAGGATACTTGGACAGGTGATTCTACGTGATAAAATAAAGATACTCGTATTGTATAATAACAAAAATTCCAAATCTCAATATTTTCCTAGTTACAGCCTATTAAAGTTCATTTTTGTTTCTATTTTTAACATATTTCGATTATTTCTTAACCAATCAAATTGATATTTGGCACAGAGACCCAGCTGGGTGATTTATATCATTCTGTTGCAAAAATGTTTCTCTAGTATGCCACCAGAGGGTACTTTACCTTAGACCCAAATTTTATTTTTCCTATATATTTTTTGTTTTGACAGATATTGCAACAACGAACATGTTATTTTAAAGATGATAAAATACTGAACAAAAAAGGTACGCTAGTTATAATCCCGTGAGAACTCAAGCTTATTTAGTATTACGCAATCTAATGAAATCCTTATCTATTTTCTTAGATTTTCTTAGCGTCGTTCCCATGCTTTGTCAGCAGATTAGAAACTTATAAATATATGTAAAGTGCATAATAAAGTCAGTCATATTGTACACGCCTCTGGCATAATAGAAAATTTTTAAAAATAAACTCTCGAGAATCGAGTTGTTAACTGGCGCAGTCGGGTCGGATTTTGTCAACGGTTTGCGCATCGTGCGTGTCCTCCGTCTTCGTATCAACGATTAGTGGCAAAAACGAACAAAAAAACAAAAAATTTTCAAAAATCCTGTGGGTGCGTGCAATATCGCTCACTGACCAGGGAAAAAGGAACAAGCATCGTCCTACGTCCTATTGGTGCGAGTCAAGGGAACAAGCATCGTCCCAAACCTCATAGAAGTTAGTTCCAGGGAGAAGACAAGAATCGCTCCTCCTATTGGGCCCTAGTTTTAAGAAGAAAAGAAATCAATGAAAATCACCACAATCTTCATTGTATCACTGTAAGTGCATTCCTTTCAATTATTCCTGCATTTATTATTTTACCGAATTAATCTATTGATATTCTCTATTTATTAGTGTTATTGTTTTATAAATTTTTAAAGTGGAAGATCTTAACGAAATTTTGGCAAATTTATTTTTGAATCAAAACATGCCTAACGCTAATCAACCAAATTACCAACTAATCAGATATCAAGCGGATAATATTCCAACATTCGATGGAAATCCGAAACAAATAAACAGATTTATAAATGCTTGCGAGAACTTTTTCAATAATCATAAAGATCGAACAGATAATGGTGCAACCATAAATGTCTGTCTGTTTGACACTGTTTTAAATAAACTAATTGGCAGAGCAGCCGATTTAATTGCCTCTAGAGTAGAATTAAATACTTGGCCTTTGTTAAAAACAGCAATAATTTCTACATTTTCCGATCAAAGATCTATTGATTGTTTATTGCAAGATGTAATAACATCAAAACCGGAAAGAAACGAAACACCGCAACAATTTGGTCTGCGTCTACAAGATGCACGTAGTTTATTATTCTCAAAAATTAATATGTCAAATGACACAAACGAAATTAAATTATTAAAAATCACGGAATACGAAAATTTAATTTTAAAAACATTTATTAATGGTCTAAATTATCACATGCAATTAGTAGTACGATTAAAAAATCCAACAGCTCTCGAAGAAGCAATGAGTTTTGCTTTAGAAGAAGAAAACTTTATTTACTATAAAAATAGAAGTAATATAAGCAACAAAACTTCTGTCAATTTAAATGTACCTAAAAATAAATTAAATATGCCTCAACAAACGCATAATTATAACCGTAATTATTCTCAAACACCCTCACAACAATCAACACCACATTTTAGTAACTATACACCCAATTATACAGCTAATCGTATGCCAATCGCCCAAAATCAAAGTAAACCCCAATTTTTAGGTTACGGACAATTTAGACAACCCTCTAATGTTTTTAGACAAGGACCTATACATCGTCCAAATTTTAACAACCAAAATTTCAGACCTAATTTTAATCCTAGACCAAATTTTAATTATCAGCATAACATGAATAACAAATCCTCTGGAATCTCTAGGCTGAGAAGACCAGAACCAATGGATGTTTCTTCAGGCAATACTATATTAAACCAAAATACACCACCGAAACGCGATTTTATTGTTGAAGAATTATTTAACCAATCTGTAGAAAACATTAACAATGAATCTACCGAATGTGAAAATAACCCTGATGATGACTCTCAGTATTATCAAGAATTTAACGAAACGTTGTACCCATATAATAACCCAACATACGATTTTTCTGAAGAAGAAAATAACGAATATGAAAACCCATACGACTACAACGAAAATTTTCACGAGAACCCGAGTTCAACCAACCCGACATAATATACCTCAATAATTATACCAACTCCGATTTACCAATAATTTATATACCCGAAATAAACGCGAAATTTTTAATAGATACAGGTAGCGGTAAAAGTTTTATTAAACCAAATCTTGCTTATCAAATTTATCCAAATTTTATATTTTCTGAATTATTCTCTGTTAGAACAGCTCATGCTACGTCACTACATAATGAAGTTATAAACATTCCAATATTTCCTTCATTTAATTTTTCTGGAGATCATAAATTTTATCTTTTTGATTTTTCACCGAAATTCGACGGACTTCTAGGAATCGATTTTCTAATACATATAGGAGCCAATATAGATCTACAAAATAGCGAATTAAGAACGCAAAATACTATTCTAACATTATACCACGAAAATAACGTACCAGCGTTATACAACTTCGAAACTGTCAAAATTACGATACCCCCTCGTACGTGTCAAAAAATTAAAATACCCGTAAATTATTCTAACGGTATAGGTATTTTTAAATACACAAATTTCGGATGTGCAGAAATTCCCGAATCATTAGTCGAAATAAAAAATTCTTTAGCGACAACCCTCGTAACAAATACCAGCGAAAACCCAATAAAAATAACTTTACTGAAACCTTTAGACATTGAACCCTTAGACGAAACGGAAGTTAATTTTATAGAAAAAATGGAAACTGACACCGAATTAAATGAATATTTAGACAACTTACAAAAACAAAATTTAAAAAATTTAAGATTATCTCATTGTAATAAAGAAGAGTACAAAGCGATACGTGACCTCTGTTATGAATATCGAGATTTATTTTACTGCGAAGGAACCCCTTTGACATTTACAAATCAAATTAAACATAAAATAAATTTAACTGACGAAACGCCCATTTTTACTAAAACATATAGATATCCGGAAATACATAAAAAAGAAGTTAAAACACAAATGGAGAAAATGCTAAATGACGGCATAATTCAACATTCAAACTCGCCATGGTCTAGTCCAATTTGGGTAGTACCAAAAAAGTTAGATGCTTCAGGAAAGCGCAAATGGCGTATAGTTTGCGATTTTAGGAAACTAAACGAAAAATCTATAGACGATAAATTTCCCCTTCCGAATATCACAGATATTCTTGACAAACTCGGAAAAGCCCAATATTTCTCTACGTTAGACCTTGCAACCGGTTTTCACCAAATTGAAATGGAACCAAACGATATTCCCAAAACAGCTTTTTCAACCGATACAGGACATTACGAATTCAAAAGAATGCCTTTTGGACTTAAAAATGCCCCCTCTACTTTTCAAAGAGTAATGAATAACATTCTTCGCGGTCTTCAAAATGAAATTTGTTCAGTATATCCAGATGATATTATAATTTTTTCAACATCTCTCCAAGAACATATAACTAGATTAAAAGCAGTTTTTGATAGGCTTAGACAATCAAATTTTAAAGTCCAGTTGGACAAGTCAGAATTTTTACATAAAGAAGTCGCTTATTTAGGACACAAAATAACAAAAGATGGCGTAAAGCCCAATCCCGATAAAGTCAATGCAGTAAAGAATTTCCCAATACCAAAAACACAAAAGGAAATTAAATCATTTTTAGGTTTGGCCGGATACTATAGAAGATTCATAAAAGATTTTGCTAAAATAACAAAACCTCTTACACTATGTCTTAAAAAAGGAGCAAAAGTCACACATTCGCCCGCTTTTATTGAATCATTTAATCATTTAAAAGAATTATTAATAAATGCCCCAATATTAAAATACCCTGATTTTGAAAAAACCTTCGTCCTTACTACAGACGCTTCAAATATAGCCCTTGGTGCCGTACTTTCTCAAGGCAACCCCCCAAACGATAACCCTATTGCATTTGCATCACGAACTTTAAATGAAACAGAACAAAAATATTCTACTATAGAAAAAGAACTTTTAGGTATAGTATGGGCTTGCAAATATTTCAGACCATATTTATACGGTAGAAAATTTAAAATCTACACAGATCATAGACCTTTAGTTTGGCTATTTAATTTAAAGGAACCCAACTCAAAGCTTGTACGTTGGAGACTTAAATTAGAAGAGTATGACTATGAAATACTTTATAAAAAAGGTAAACAAAATACCAACGCCGACGCACTTAGTCGTATCCAATTACATGCAATCGAATCAGAATCAGTAATTAATAATCCCGGAGATATAAGTCGTGATATCGAAAACTTTTTAAAAGACAGCTATAGTCAATTTAACCCCGAAAATTTAGATCCCGATGATGCTAGCAAGCAACTGGAAAAAGTCAATGAACCCAGTCAAAAAATTAAAATTTTACAAAATATACAAATAAAACCCCCAGATAACAATTCCGATAATACAATACACACTACAAACGCGGAAGAAAACTATTCTAACATGACTATATTAGACGAAATAATTAATAACAAAGCACGTCAAATTATTGTCAAAAAATCTCCTTATGACGCATATATTAAAACTGAACGTGAAAATTTTGATGGTCACCAAATTATTAATACAACTTTACCTACTAATATGTCAATAATTATTAATTTCTTAAAGGAATACCTGACAAATAAAAATACTTACATTTACTTCTTTTCAAAAGAATTACGGCCTTATTTCCAACAAGCCATGAACAATCATTTTAAAAATCTTAAATTGATAGAGTGTACCAAATTAATAAATAACGCCCAACCAGAAGAACGAGAATTACTAATCAAATATCGACACGAAAGTAAAACAAATCACCGTGGAATCGAAGAAACATGTAAATTCTTAAAAGCTAATTATTATTGGAAATCCCTTAAACCCGATGTAACGAAATATATTAATAATTGCGAGATTTGCCAAAGAGCAAAATATAATAGGAAACCACCTGATCAGCCTCTCGTATTAACAGAAACCCCAAGTAAACCATTCGAAATAATACATATCGATACCTTTATTATTGCTAAACAGAAATTTGTAACTATCATAGACAAATTCTCAAAATACGCTCAAGCGCTTCCTTATACCGGAAATGCAGTGTCGTGCTGTGAACAATTAATTAAATTCTTTTCATTTTTACGCGTGCCAAAACAAATAGTATCAGATAACGGCTCAGAATTTCAGAATGAAGTAATCGACGGCTTATTAAAAGCACATAATATCAAAATTCATTTTACTACCCCTTATCACCACGAATCAAATTCCCCTGTAGAAAGACTACACTCTACCCTTATCGAGCATATACGCATTTTAAGAGAATCAGACCCAAACGCAGACGTAATAAAATTAATGCCATACGCAATTATTGCCTATAACAATACTATACATTCAAGTACAAATTATACCCCTTATGAACTTGTTTTCGGACATACCGACTCAAGAGACCCTATGGACTTAATACCCTCTCATGTATATACGGAATATATAAATAATCACAAAAATAACACACAAATTCTGTATGAAAATATTGCAAAGCAATCTACGGAATTAAAGCAAAAAATTTAGATCAAAATGACGCAGAGCAAATCGATGCAAAAATTAAAAAATTACAAGAAAATCAAAATAAAATAAAAATTGACGCAATAAATCAAATTACACTCTTGCAGTCTACGATCAGTAAATTTAAATCAATGATATCAAATATCACTCACAATGAAATGATGTTAAAATCACACGTCTTAAAAATAGAAGAGACAATAAAACAAGTCGAAATTCACCAAACCAATACAACACAATATTTCTTAATATATATAGTTATTAATCAAATAACAACAATGTATCAATCAATTTATGATATTTTCAATAAAGTTGAAACTTCAATTACTTTTGCGAAAATTAATACTTTACATAATACGATACTAGATCCAAACGAATTATTAACTGAAATTCAGAATATTAATAGCCATTTAAGTACAGACAAACTACCACTAGTAAGTAACCCTCAAAATATACTTATATTTGAAAAAATATTAAACATTAAAAGTTACATAAAAGATTTTACTATTGTATTTGTAATAGAACTGCCTCTTGTTGAATCAGAGATATATCAATATTTTAATTTATTTCCTTTACCAATTCCTGATAATCAATCATTTGTCGTAAATATCCCGTACAAACCCTACCTAGCACTTAGCAGCTATAAATACGCCTATATGGACCAGGGATGTCAAGAAATTCAACCCCAGAACTTTCTGTGCAAAGAAACCCATTCTAGTTTCATCGAAAACAGCCCTTCCTGTGCAGTTCAACTAATTAAACATCATACAAATGTTACTTCCTGTCACCCCTTTAGAACGCAACTTCACGAAATTCAAGTAAGAAAAATTATTGATGGAAAATGGCTAATCACCGCACCAAATCGTCTAATTGGTACAGTCAATTGCCAAAAATCATTGGACCATGTACCCTTGTTTGGATCCTACCTGGTGGAATCCCCGACCGACTGTAAAATACAAATAAAATCAATCATATTGGAAACATACAAGTCAAGCCGACTTAGCTACTCCGAAGTCAATCTTCCAGTATTGAACTTCAGCAAGATTGAATGGCATCGATCAACCCAATACAACCCTCCTACTATGGACCTCAACTATGTCAATCTAAAAGCAACGAAAGAAATCGAAACCAAACTAGAAGAACAGAAGAGAAACCTTCAAGAAATGTCATCGATAATTTATATTAATCGAACTAGTTTTTGGACAATATTTCTATATATTATTATTGCTTTAATTATTATCCTTATTATATATCTTAAATGTAAAAGGAAATCTAAGAATATTATTATTCGTAAATCAGATATTGAAAGTAATGAACAAAATCAATCAATTTTCTAAATATATGTATATATTTATTGAAATCACGTTTTTTAAAGGTACGTGCTTTCAACTAAGAGGGGAGGAGTTATAATCCCGTGAGAACTCAAGCTTATTTAGTATTACGCAATCTAATGAAATCCTTATCTATTTTCTTAGATTTTCTTAGCGTCGTTCCCATGCTTTGTCAGCAGATTAGAAACTTATAAATATATGTAAAGTGCATAATAAAGTCAGTCATATTGTACACGCCTCTGGCATAATAGAAAATTTTTAAAAATAAACTCTCGAGAATCGAGTTGTTAACTCGCTTCATCCGAGTCGATATACCTCACAGTTAAATCGTAAATATCCGTTGATTCCGATCAAAATATTCGGATTAATCCGAATATCTTATAAGTAATCCGGAATCGGGTATTATTGATGTAGAGTAGACAGAACCGCTTTACAGGCTGTCGAATTCGGATTGTCAATCCGCGTGTAGTAGACAGAACCGCTTTACAGGCTGTCGAATTCGGATTGTCAATCCGCGAATTAAGAACACAGTTCGACAAACTTCGTTTTAAAAAACTTTTTATTTTGACAAAAAGGGCACAACTTAAAAGTAACTTAACTATGAACACCAATATGAACAGCAATTAGCTTTGACACAATATCAATGTTACCGATTTTACTAATCAAGTAGTTTTTATATAATTATTATTCCTACTCAGCAGTTATATATGTGTAATCATTAGTTTGGGGTTATTACTCCTCCACCCTTAGATTCTTCAACGTCCTCGTTGACAAGTTTTTCCAAAAGCTTCACTGGGACGGCTTCCACACGGCTATGTTTTTGCCAAAAATATATCACTAGGGCTAAAATAGAGATAAATATAACTGATAAAATAATAAAACTCATACTGTGAGATGACTGTTGGGAAGTAAAGTCCTGAAAGTTTAAGGGCTCCATCAGATCTTCTTGAATCTTCTTCGGATCCTCTAAGTGTCGAATTTGTAGGTTTATGGAAAAATTGGTGTCCTGTACCTTTCTAATTTCGGGAAGGACCATCGAAATATTGTTTATAGCCAAGGAATATTTGTGTTTATTTATTATTACGTCACACTGGCTTTGTATGAGGTAACAGTCTTGAAGGGTAGCCTTCTGAAACTGAAAGCAATTTTCATAAATTGTTTCAGGAGATTTGGTGCAGAAGAGTAAGGCGTTTTTGTACGTAAGTGTATGCACTTGATAATTGTTTTGGACAATGGCATACTGACAGTTTTTGGGTAAGGGACAGCTGTTGGCAATCGGGTCAGAACAGATCCATTTTGAGTTGACTTCTTTGCACTGGTTGTACCATAATGTGTCGCAGTAAAACTTACTAGGGCCTATTAATATTTTTGATTCGTTGTTTGGTATAGGATATACAATTTTTAAATTACATACATTTTGCTCAAAAATGGGTATTTTTATTACTAAAATTGCCATTTCTCTTAGAATTAAAAGACCGGTTTTACATATTAAGGTTAATTCAGATAAATGTTTTAAAGACCATAGTGCGTTTTTAGGATAATGCACTTCCAAATATTGCCAAATTTCTTCTATTTCTTTTAAACTTAAAATTTCTAAATCTAATGTTTCTAGGTGGGCGAAAGAAAGAATGCGTAATATTTTCTCTAAGAACTGATTTAAGTTAATAATTTTCATATATTGGTTTTGCAGTGTAAGCATTGTATTTATTTCATTATTTTTTAAAATTTGTAAATTTTGCGTAATTGCTTCTAAATCATTATTGTCTAGGTTGCCAGTTATAAACTTGATGCCACTTCCGAGGAAGTCTAATAACCCTCGTTTGTTGCGACTCAGTCTACTGATTTCGCAAAAATTTAATTTTGTATAAGTATCATATGTTTTATTTAAGGCTATAGAAACATGATCAAATTGAGTCATAATTAAAGTATTGTTTTGTTTTCTTACCATATGATTTGTAATTTTAACATTGCCGAGTAATTGGGATAATGTTAACCTAATTATAGAAATATTAAAGGGAATGTATGTTGTATGATAATGACTTATAACTAAGGAAGTAGAGATTTCTTCTGAATAATAGCCATTGTTAGGTAACTTGTGTGCCAGAAGGGCCTGGTTCAGCGGGGTCCGCAGGGCCAGTATCAGGAGGCTGAAAAGAAATAGGGTTTTTCCTAAGTCTCTTGATTTTTCTCATATGCATAGTAATAGGTTTTTGCTTAGAAACGCCTGTTATTTTATTTTTATTTATACTTGTTACCTTTGTAGGTATAAACTGGGGGTTCATTTTATTTCTAAGTGTATTTTTTCGATATACTGTTTGGTCTGGTTTAATTTCAGGGGGTAGTTCAGTATTTTTATTTTGTTTCTGGGTATTTTGGGTTTGTTTTTCATAGGTATTTTTGTAAATGTTCTCAAGAAATGGTAATACCTCGTTTTTGCGTCTTTCGTTATATTGTTCAAAAATCGTTAAGTCATTATTTAAATTGGGTTCGTTGAGATAAGGTCCATATAAGATAGAAAAGGGAGAATGACCTGTGGTTGAGTGTATACTTTGATTATAAATTAATACAGCGGAAGTCATTAGATTTTGGGGGGTTTCGTCTGGGTTTTGCATTTTAAGAGTGCGCAATTTTTCTAATAATGTAGAATGTAATCTTTCTACTGGGCTGTTAGAAGAAGAATTTGCAGGAGTAGTATAATGTACTTCTACGCAAAATAATTGGCAAAATTCTTTAAAGAGGTTGTTTTGAAACTCTTTTCCTTGGTCTACGACTATTCTCTGTGGGGTGTTATGATGTGAGAAATAATGTCTCAGTTTGCTTAAGACAGTGACTGCATTTTTATCAGATACGAAGTAAGCTTGGGCATATTTAGAGAATGAATCTATAATTGTTAAAAATTGGCAATTAGAAAATTGAAAGATGTCTAGGTGAAGTGTTTTAAAGGGTTTTTCTGAGAGTAGCGGTCCTTCATATGCAATTTTATAGGGGTGTCTTTCATATTTGTTTTGTAGACATATTTCACATGTGTTTATTATGTTTGTAATAGAATCTCTTAATTTTGGCCAATAATATTTTTGTTTTAGATGATTATAAGTTTCAGTTATGCCATTATGGTTACTCTGGTGATAATTTGTAATTATTTCTTTTTGTTGCGTTACATCTGTTATGTCAGTTAAGTATATACTTGAAAAATTTAATTTTGCTGATGGATTGAGATTTGCACTTATTATTCTTTGGAATTCTAATTTTAGCTCAGTATTTGGGATGTAAATTGTAAATAGGACGTCAGGCTTTATGATTTCCTTTAAGATTTTTAATATATGTTCTTGTCGGTCTGTTTTAACTATTTTGACATAATGATGATTTTTCTTAAAGGGTTTCGAAAAACTATGTTTGTATTGAGTGCCGTAATCAATTACGAGGCGGTTAGTTGCGTAATTTACTGGCAATTCTGAGATGGGTAAGGTTTTGCCTTGTGGATCATTGTTTGAATGAACAGTGACGTCAGAGTTGTTGTCGTTTTCGTCGTGATTGTTAGTAAGGGCGCTAGTTTGGGCAATGATAAGGTCATTATACCTTTCGTTAAGGGCAAAGTCTGCCAAGTCAAAGTCAGCAAGGTTAGCGACCGAGTTGTCAGCATTGGGTACATTAGATCGTGCGTCGTTGGTTTCGTGAACATTAAGTTCTATGCGTGACAGGGCATCAGCGACAAAATTTTCTTTGCCTTTAGTATATTTGATTTCATAATTAAACTCTTCGAGTTTTAGTCGCCAACGGATAAGGCGAGAATTTGGTTCTTTGATTTTGGACAACCAAACTAGGGGGTTATGGTCGGTTTCTATAATAAATTTTTGACCGTATAGATAGGGGCGAAAATGTTTTGTAGAATCTACTATTGCTAGAAGTTCTTTTTCGATGGTTGAGTAGTTTTTCTCAGCAGTATTAAGGGTGCGAGAATAGTAAGCAATGGGATGATTATTTTGGGAGAGAACACTACCTATAGAGATATTGGACGCGTCGGTAGTAAGTTTAAATGGCTTACTAAAGTCGGGATATTGCAGCACGGGAGAATTTGATATTAATTCTTTGCATTTTGAAAAAGCATTTTTATATTCTTCGTTTTCGACATTAACTGTACTACCTTTTCGGAGGCATCTAGTAAGAGGAAATGTGATTTTTGCGAAATTTTTGATAAATCTACGGTAATAGCCTACCAGTCCTAAAAAGGCTTTGATCTCCTTTTGGGTCTTAGGTATTGGATATCTTTGGATGGCTTCAATTTTGGAGGGGTTAGGTTTAATACCGTCGGGTGTTATGATATGTCCTAAGAATGCTACTTCTTTACATAGAAATTCGGACTTGTCAGGTTGTACCTTGAGGTTTACTTCTTTTAGTTTTTTGAATATTTGACGTATATGATCGATGTGTTCAGATAAGGATTTTGAGAAAATGACGACATCGTCCATATAAACAAAGCAAAATTTGTAAAGATAGTCGCGAAGTATTTCGTCCATCATTCGTTGGAATGTAGCGGGGGCGTTCTGAAGGCCAAACGGCATTCGAAGGTATTCATAGTGGCCGTTATTTACCGTGAAAGCGGTTTTTTCTATAGAATCGGGGTCCATTTCAATTTGATGGAAACCTTGGGCAAGATCTAGGGTCGTAAAGTAGGTACACTTTCCTAGGTTGTCTAGGATCTCTTCTATTCTCGGCAGAGGATATTTTTCTTCGATCGTGACGTCATTAAGGCGGCGGAAATCTATTACTAATCTAAATTTCCTTTTTCCAGAGGCGTCGGCTTTTTTTGGAACGATCCAGACGGGGGCAGAATATGGAGAAATAGAAGGACGAATGATTTTGTTGTCTAAAAGTTTTTGAATTTGGGATTGGATCTCGCAATTCATAGCAGGGGGGTGCCTGAAGGACTTTACATAGACTGGACGATCATCGGTTGTACGAATAGTATGTTTAGTTTGGCTAGTGAAAGTAAGGTCACAACCTTCGTGATACATGATGTCCTTAAACTCATGACAGAGCGGCAAGATTTTTGATTTTTCTAGTGGCGTTAAGTGGTCTAGTCTTAGCTGTTTTTCTGGGTCAAATTTTTGTGAGGTAGGTCGTGAAGGATCGATGATGTCAAATTGATCTTGGGGGATGACTTTTACTCTTTGGTGAAAGTTTATGTTCACATTAGGGGTAGGATTTGGAATTTTACACAAACCATCTTTTATTTCAACTAGACTATCAGGTATTATATGGTCGTTAATTGTAAACGAAGGTAAAATAGCTATACCATTTTCATAATTGACTGGTATGGTAAGAGAATTGTTATTTAAATTTTGAATGGGCCTAGTTAGTGGTTTATTATAGGCAAGAGAAAAAGGTATTTTAATATTTTGAAGTGTAATTGTTTTATTTTCATAATCTATAAGTGCGTTTAGATTTCTAAGATCCTTAGTGCCTATCAGGGCGTCGAAGTCGTTATGCCAGTTTAAAATTCTCATTTTAAAACAATATTTTACGCCTAGTTCTTCTAAGAGGTAAATACTAAGATTTTTATTTTCCTTGTAAGTATTTTTGCATGCTGTTACCTCGAATGGTTCGATAAAAATATTTTCTGAGTAAAATTCCGCTAATTTTGGCGAAATTATAGAATCTGAGGCACCTGAATCGATAAGTATTGTCATTTGTTTGTGCGGTAAATAGAAGTAGGGTAGTTCGATTTGTTGGGCGATATTATTTAAGTTGATGGTATGTTCGAGGCAGTTTCCTGAAAATTTTCGGTTCCTTGTAAATTTTCGGAATTTTCTTCCGATAACATCGGACCAGGAATCAAGTAATCTTGATTTTCATGAGAAAATTCGGAATATTCGTTATGGGCGAAAGTATCCAAATTTTGAGAATTATTATAGGAGTAGTGGGGCATTGATTCTTGATAAGCTTCAGGGGGGTGTTCTACGATATAAGATTCGTCACAATAGGGATCATTGTAAGTTTCTACATTGGACAATTCTTGCGAGTAGAAATTTCTGGGACCTGTAGCTTGAAAGAAATTTTGGGGTCTATAAGGTAGTCTTTGCTGAGTCATTCTGGAAGGACCAGCAGTACAGAGAGACATAGGGGTTGTTGGTTCTAACCTGAGAGGTCTATTTTGGTATTGCGGTGCAAACACATTTTTGGGTTTACCAAAAACTTGGGCGTTTGTCGGGTAATTTCTTTGTACTGGTCTAGGTTGTATAGATATCGGCTGGTTAACAGTACGTTGTGGTTGTTTTTGAGGGAAGGTCATTGGTAAGGGTTGTGACTGTCTTACAGGGGTTTTTTGAGTTACTTGATTATTGACGTTGTACATATGATAAGATTGCAATGTTGAATTATTCGTAAAATTAACTTGTGATTCTATCATATCATAATTTAAAACATGTTTATAGGCGTCATCAAGTGTATAAGGCCGTTGTAACATTAGCATTGTTTTTAACGTTAACGGAGAATTGGCAGTTAAAATCAATACTGACGTTTGTTGAACTTGACTAATTAATATTCTCTTTGCTCCCTCGTCTTGAATTTCGCATTGAATTTTTGAAAATATTCTTTGCATAAAACTTTTAAGTCTATCTACGAATTGTAAAATACTTTCATTTTTATTAATTTTAAAATATTGCAATTGTTGTATGAGTATTTGATATGTAATAGGATCGCCAAATTTTTGTCTTAGCGCTTCTCTTATTGTAATCCAAGACGTTAAGTCTGGCCTAGAGAGTAAAAAGTCGCGGGCACTTTCAGATAATTTTGATTTTATGGCAGCAATAACCACCTTTTTCTGGTCTTCACTCGTGTTATTATATAGGTCATGAAATTCATCTATTGCTAAAATAAAACTTTCTAAATGATTTTGGATACCAGAGAAAGTTGGCAAAAGAGAAGTGTGAAATCTTAAGTTTTCCATTTTGGAATTATTATTATCTAAATTATCGGTCTCGGTAGAATTTAAATTTAGAGAACTAATTAAATTTACTAGTTCGTCTTGAGAATTTGCGTCTTCACTTGGAAGATTTAAATTGTCAGTGCTTAATCCTAAAGAAGCCCTATTTTTTACCAAAATGTTTCTTAAACGTTCAGAAGGGTTTGACATTAAAAAATGTAAAATGGCAATTCAGCAATAACTTACAATACAATCAAGGATGAATCCATAAAGCTTATACTGCAGAGGTTCACAACCAAAGGAGTCCCTATAGAGGCGTGGCTGAATGGCTCTTCTTCTGTTTGCTGAACTGGTCGAATCGGAAAGGCAGGAACTGGGTTGGCAGCGTCTCTGACAACACGGTAGATGACGGTTAGCTTCACCACTTTCTTACTTTTCCAAGAATAGAACACTTCGTCACTTCACGAAGGGCCGACGGACCGGAGCTTGAAGGGTTCTAGGTTCGGATAGTGCACGAAGATTTAAAAATCACTTCCACACAACGGTATACCGATAAAGGGCAGAATCACACTATCCTGTTCGCAGCGCCAATTAAGAACACAGTTCGACAAACTTCGTTTTAAAAAACTTTTTATTTTAACAAAAAGGGCACAACTTAAAAGTAACTTAACTATGAACACCAATATGAACAGCAATTAGCTTTGACACAATATCAATGTTACCGATTTTACTAATCAAGTAGTTTTTATATAATTATTATTCCTACTCAGCAGTTATATATGTGTAATCATTAGTTTGGGGTTATTACTCGCGTATACCGCCAAGTTCCGAGCGACCCGTCGCGCGTCGACCGTCGCGATCAATGACTTACACATACCTGGACCACAGATTTACCCACACCAGATACGAAAGCAAGCTGTAAACGGCGAACGCGCCTTTGCTGTGGCCACACCCTATTTCAACTGTTAATCGGCAGCTGATAGTCAGTGAGCTCCGCGACATCAAGTAATGGCGGCACGGGCACCTCGTTACTGTTTAGTGCACGGCTTTGTGTTATTTCGGCAGTGAATGAACTTAAAATACTTTATAAAGTTAGTGTTATATTTGTTTCTGTAGACTTCTAATTTTGTATTAGGTGTGTTGTGTAGCAGTTTGCACTAACATTGTACTTTCTAGGACCAAAAGCGTACAATTTTTTGAAAAAAATAATCTATTTACCAACAAACCGTTGTTTAGAGCAAATGACTGACATCCTTATTTGCCTTCGTTGGTGCCATGGATTTATTAGGACTGGATACGGGATGAGTTCACATTCTTTGAAGCCAAAACAAACCATTCTAAACGACACTGTAAACACAATTTGTAAACATTGGCCACATCTTATTTTACCTTGTATTTTTGTACAAAAATACGTTAGGAGCATCACAAGATTTACTAAAAGTAATAAAAGCCCCAAAATATTTTATTTTTCTGCTAAATAGTAATAAATTTAAGTTAAAAAGGTTTTATTATTTATAGGTTATGTTATGTTAGGTTATTTCTAAAGGCGATTATTTAAAGTCGCTCCGAGTCATTTATAAATCTATATAAATCTATACGTCGCACTTTTTCTTTTCTAGTTCATTAGACAAAGACGTACGTGTAACCGAGCGTTCCCAGACGTTTTTCCTAAGCACCCAGCAGACAACAACACTTCTGAGCTCCAACACTCCAATGCTATTTTATCTCTTTCTACTACCATTCTTGATTCAATTACGTAGTAATTCGTAGTCTTGTCTATGTTCGTAGTTCGTAAACTGCTCTCTCAAGAGAATAACAAACAACAAAATATTTATATTATATAAGGCTTCACGTTCGATACGCTCACAGTATACGGATATCGAATCCATATTATAATAGATCCATGGTTGGTGCAACTAGCTGCCGTACACTCCCACAAGGTCACAAGAACTTATACTGCCGATTCGCCAAACTTACGTATCTGGTGTGGGTAAATCTGTGCCTGGACTAATAAGTACTAATAACGCTTGAACCAAGAATGACTCCTCCGACCGCG
Source organism: Philopedon plagiatum (assembly GCA_963971165.1). Classification (NCBI taxonomy): domain Eukaryota; kingdom Metazoa; phylum Arthropoda; class Insecta; order Coleoptera; family Curculionidae; genus Philopedon; species Philopedon plagiatum. Next base: position 45,324,826 of record OZ020197.1, read on the forward strand.
CGCACTCGCAGTTCGACAGGAACGCATGCGCAGTTAAAAGGTTACAAGACGGGTCTTAATATTTGTATATGGCGGTAGGTATATCAGTTCACATAGAACACATATTTATGAAAGATTTAGTAAGCTTTTAGTTTAATACGCCGATGTCCATGTAGAAATACTTATTGTAATAGGTTGAAAACTTAAAAAATATTTTTCATAAAGATATGGATGTTACCCATGTAAATTAAAACTATGAAAGCCAGCTGTATGGATCCGGCAATCGCAAAGCGAAATAAAGGTTGCTAGCAGATTTCCATCGGCAAAATGGCCGACACACCGCCAAGAACCATTTTACAGTCTAGATTCAACAAAGTAACTATTATGTTTACGTGGAAATACGGCGACACGGTTTTTTCGTGACGCCAAATTGAGACATGCCTTCGATGCACCCTTTACTAAATCCAGAATGATCCTAAAACTAGTGATGGGATCATCCGGATGAAAAATCATCCGTCATCCGGTTATCAAAATATTCGGAACATTCCGATTATTAACGGAAATGTTCGGATAGTAAATAATCGGTAAAAGTAGCACCTACTGCGATCTGCGATGCTGTCACTCGGCTCTCGGCGACTACGACTGTCCGGGACGTCGAGCTCGAGGATCGCTGCGATTAATACTCGAGCTGGAATCGTCGTGTTTAGATTCTAAACACGATGGATGACGGATGATTTTTCATCCGGATGATCCCATCCCCATTTAGATACGGAATTTCCGATTGATGAATGATTCCATGGTTTATATGTTTATTTTATTTTTTATTATGCGCTGTGGCTGTGGAAAACAGTATTTCAAATTTCAATTAACGAGAGGCAGATCAATGATCATCAGCTCTTATCGGTAATCTTTTTTTTATCTAGTTAATAGGATTAATTTATCGAAAATTATTTTTCTTAACATTATTGTTTTGCTTGACTGGGAATAGGTTGCGGAGCAGTGTTGCCAAATCTCTTTAATTTTCATATTATTTTTACAATTAATATTACACTATTTTGAGCTTGTAAGAGTTTTGCTTTGGATGGGTTGTAAAAAATATTTGTATTTGTATAGTGTCATGGAACTTTCACACATAAAATTATATTGTAAAATTTAAGAGTTTTTTTAGGATTAACGTCTGATTTTTCTATAAGTGGAGAGGGGATAAGAAAATAATTTACTCAAAAGACGTATCTACTAGAAAAATATATTTATTAAGTAACAAAAATTAGAATTCGAACAACAAAAAAAGCAAACAAAATTTTTGAAAGTCCGCTGTTCTTTCCCGAACTCCGAAACGGACGAAGCCTTACAGATGATGCCATGTTGACAATCGGAGGGCAGATTTTATTATTAATAGTTTTATTCTCTCATTTAAAGTTACTTTGTTTGCGTTGAAAAAAAAGAAGAGCAGAGAGAGAGAGAGAGAGAGAGAGACAGAGAGAGAGAGAGAGCAAGAAAAAATTGAAAAAGTCTATTCCCCTAACAAACATAATTTTAAAAAAAGAAACCATTTTTAATTATAGGCATCATATTATGTTGTTGCTTGTAATCACTCTCCTTTGTCAAGAACAATATTTTATATTTCTGTAAATAAATCGGCAACACTGCAACACCGCGTCATATCTGATAAATTTGTATTGCCGGTTGTTTGAGTTGTTTCCATCTCAGACGCGATTATTATTCGGATGATCATCCGGTTATTAAAATACTCGGAGGCCGAGTTTCCGGTTATTGAAATCATCCGATTATTCCCAACACTACTAAAAACGACACGAGCACGAGCCACGCCATAGCATTTAGCGCAGTGTTGCTAACCGACAGGGAATAAAAGCCGTGGCGGAGGAAGAGATTTTTTTATTCACGGTTTAAATTTAAACACGTATTTTTGTTCGACTCAGCGGCAGTTAAAATACCTTTGTCATTTTTAGCATGTCTTTTGAATTTTAAATTCCGACTTCATTAAATATATATATATTTCCATTTATTAGCAGTGCTTATTGGTTTAAAAAAAATCTGTCACTTAAACTAAAATTATCTAATTTTCTACAATTAGAGAAACTTCATTAAACAAAAAGTCCATATTCAATGGGCGACTTTACGGATTGTACGTACCTAGGATTAGAAGTACCTATTATTAATTTACATTATGGAATACAGTGACGTAAGGACATTTTCGGTTGAAGTAAGGATGGAAGGACATAAGGGTCAAAGTAAGAACTGTCCTTAGCAAAGAATGGCGGGTGGCAAATCTAAAACATAGTTTCGTATCACGCTACTCTCACTCTGTTACGCATAAACATCTAGTCTAGTGACTAACGTCTATAAAGAAAGCATATAAAGTCAAACGGGAAACTTGAACTACATAACAGTTCAAGGTGAATAACCGAAGTTTCATTCATACATTGTCAACTGTCCACACGGAAAAATGAGCGCTTCAAAATCTACTTGGCTGGCGGATTGTTTGGCAAATTAAAATGCTACTCATTTTTTTACCTTCATATTTAGCCTTTTTCGTGCATAAATGGCCAAGTATGCGTTTAGAGTTTTTAAACGAAAAAGTCGTGTTTCTATATGCGCGGCAGTACAGTAAACCCGTGGCTGTACCAGAGAAAAATAAGATAGAGAGAATAATATCTCGTCTTCCCGCCAGCTCGACCACGCTATGGCCTTCAAACGGCAACACCCCGAGATTAGCCAATACGATTCTCACAATACACCCCGACATTAGCCAGTGCGGCAGCAACACGGCAAGCAGAGAGAGTTTTCTGCGGCGCGTCTCAATACTCACTCTCACTGTGTTTTATAATAACCCAAAATCTGCAGTCCACGTCCATGTCAGCTTATTTCGACGTCGGTTTGGAGGTCATAGAAAGCAAATCGTATTTATGAATGAACTCCGTACGAGATATTATTCTCTCTATCTTATTTTTCTCTGGCCGTACCTAAAAATAATAGGATTAAGTAATCTTATTCTACTATCATTTATTTTAATAAAACTGGAAAAAAATTTACGATATCGAAATATTATTAAACAAATTTAGTACAAACTTAAACAAATATCTATCACTTTGTGCTATAAAAAACGAAATATATTTTTTATAAATAAAGGTGTAAAACTAACACAAAACAAACAAAAAGAAAGAAGTTATTCATCTGTATCACTGGAGTTTCTCTTTTTTATATCTGAATAAAATACGTGACCACAACCTAACTTTTTAATCGTATTATTTGTGATACAAAAATCATAGCAATTTTTGTCTCTTGACAAACTTTTGGTATATAAAATGCCTTCTATTGTTTTCACTTTAGGTTTGTTGCGTAGTTGAGTTTTTATTAAACAAGTTTGAAAAAATGTTCTCTCTACTGCTGCTTTCGAGTGTGGTAAGCAAAAAATCTGAAAAACAAATCTAAAGACCCGCAAATTTTAGAGAGTCATCTGCTATTTGTACTAATGAATTTTTTTCCAAAACAACAAGGTATCATTATCAAAATTGTTTAGTGGGATCTTGACATTCGCCATTCGTTATTCTGATTTTGGATTTCATTTGGATTATATTGGAACTATTTGAACTACGTATATTGAGAAAGTGCAATGTGAAAATAGAGAGTTTCAAACCTCAATTGCAATCAAATTGCAATTTGCAAAGATCAATGTCGTGGGATTCGCTGATTGATATTTGTATAAAGGTAAAAATCGTGAGATTTGGTACTTGATTCATGGGATCGGGAGAAATAACCGAAATCTGGCAACACTGGCCCACGCAAGCAACCCGTACGAAGCTAACCGAAGCAGACCGAGAACGGACTTCGGCTGCTGCTCCGCTCCTGATCTAGATATTTTCTGTTGCATAGATAAAGCTGTGTTGATTTGAATTTACCGGCGGACGAACCCGTCTCGGGGTTAAGAATACTATCCTTTTTTAACTACGTTATCTAAACAAGGAGAGCGCGCTGACCGACTGGAATCCGTTTGTCGTTGATGAATTCGGGAAAAAGACTATTCGTATACTGCGCATGCGTTCCTGTGGCAGAGATTTCGCCCATAGTGGAGTTAAATAGTTCTGCGCAACCTATGGAATGGAATGGAACTTTAAATATCAGCAGTCCAGGTATGTGTAAGTCATTGGTCGCGATGGCCAACCGGGTTGCATATTCGTTAACTGCACCCATTATAGACCGTTCGAAAAGCCGAGCGTTGCCTTGTTAACTGCAGATGATATAGATAAACTTCGCAACTATATCGTCTGCACTTAACTAATTCTGTCATATGGGTATGCTGACATTTATGAAAATGATAACGGAAAAATGTGGTCGGAACAGGGTTAGTACCTGGTTAGGGGCTCTGACAAGTCTCTTCGCCTGCGAGGAAAGAGACATGTCAGGACCCCCAACCCAGTGCTAACCCTGTTCCGACCTTAGGGTGCCCTCCGATTCGCTTGGCCCCAATTTAACGCTAACGCTCGGCTTTCCGAACGGTCTATAATGGGTGCAGTTAAAAAAATATGCAACCGGGTGTCGTATTTTTTATTCCGTGCGTGATTCGGATGATTTTAATCCGAAACGTAAACAGTACACGGAATCTAACGTGAATTGTGAATACACGGGCACCGAAGCACCGATGCCGATGTCATTTTTCTTTTTCTTACATTGTATATTCACCGATCGGTATAGGACAACGACAATATTGTTATTATAAAATGAAAACCAGTTAGTAGCATCTCAATAGTGGATGTGCTATACTAATTATTAACAATAACTATATGTTTAAAAATTAATATATTATTTTATATAATTGAAACCTCTCTAATAATAATAATATACCATGTTTGTGGGTATTGATAGTTCATTAACAGCTCGTAAAGCGCTGTTTTAACTTAAAATATAAGTGCTTAAATATGATTTTTTAATAGGTCTTAGATTAATTTAAAAAATAAGTAATAATATATAATAAAAATAAAAAATAATAAAATACATAATAATAATGCAAAATATTTATTCTTAAATAACTATCATAAAACAAGTGAAAAACAAAACAACAAATGTGGGTTTGTTAAACGTACCTAGGTAAATCTAAAAAAAATATTTCTTGGTAAATAAAAAATAATAATAGTACTTTACGAATTCGGATACGATGATACGGATTAAATCGCCGTGCCGATGCCGTGCCGGGTACCTTCACCGGACACCCAAGCAAACAGGTTTTTACCATCTATCAAATTATATAGTGTGTTTTCGTGGATCTTTAATTTTAATCCGGAATCGGATGATTAATCCGAATATTACTTTCATCCGATTCCGTATGTTCCGAATATCAAAATCATTCGAATATTTACATCACTAGTGAGGTGTATCGACTCGGATGAAGAGTACCTTTTTTGTTTACTATGATATTATCTTTAAAATATCATATCCTGTTTTGCGCTATCTGTCAAAACAAAACAAGATATGGGAAAATAAAACTTGAGTTTCAGGTAAATTGCTCCCTAGTGGAACAGTAGGGAAACTTTTTTATAACAGAATGATATAAATCACCAAGCTGAGTCTCTGTTCCAAATATCAATTTGATAAGTTAAGAAATACTCCAAATATGTTAAAAATACAAAGAAAAAAATTAAACTTTGATTAAAACTCGGAAAATATTGAGATTTTGAATTTTTGTTACATGACTTACTACCTTCATTTTATCACGTAAAATCACCTGCCCACATTTCCCGAACACCCTGTATTATTACAGACGATACCATGGTTTAATCTTTCTGTGTAAAAAATATATAAGGGGAATACCGAAGCGAATTGGATCACCATAATGTTTGGCGATAAAAAAAAACAGTTAAACGCCACAAAGCTCATTGCTAATAATGAAAACCAATATAGGGGCTCTTTTGTATACAAACAAAAAAGTAAAAAATTATCATTCGATTTGCCCTAGTTTACTGGGCGAGCCAGGTACAGGTATGTATATGGTGGAACGGGTTAATTTCCCCGTAACATTTCTTTTTAACAAATTTATTTAAGTTCGCTTTATCGCATTTAGCAATTCAGGTAATTTATTACGCAAGTCTATGAGCGTAACTGCTCTAAAATCGATATGTGCCTTAAAGTCTGTGTCTTGCACTTGGACACCGTATTTGTCTGTATACGGTGGCTTGGATGCGACAAACTGGTGATTATGGAGTAGAATAGTGTACTCCGGAGCAATGTTCAGTAAATTTAGTTTATTATTATGGTGGTATTTTTGTAAATCTTTAGAATGATATGATCCTATAGGTTAAGACTTAAGGGAAACCGTTTGTATTTGTTTATTAAATTCATGTATTGTAGAAAGGTAGTAGTTCGGAGTAAGTAGAACACGGAGTGATATCTGTAGACACCCCCGTGGCCGTGGACACTTGCAGAGCTCTAATGACTTGATAAAAATTTGACATGTGATTTGATTGGCTAACCTCCGGAAGTTTTTTTTTTTAGTTAGGAAAGTATATTTGTAGTATATTGTGGTTTCTAGATCAATAAAAATACATCAGCCTTTTTAGAAGTGTGTTTATTATTGACTCCAAGGATACTGAACTCGCCGGAAGCACCCCATGAGATAGTGCCTACTGCGCTATATCGTAGGGTGAGTCTACACTAAATAAGAATTTTACTACATCTTCCCCTATAAGTCTAACTTAAGTGATTATTTTATAATGCGACCATATCTGGTATTCACAAGAGTTGACCCAGTAGGCCCGTCATTATCAGAATTACTACATCTTAAATCTAAAGAGGGTTACCATTATCTAAAAAGCATTCACGATCACTATAATCATAATAATCATTTGAACAAGAGGCGTGATTACCACTTTGAACTAATTTTAATTAGTTATATTTTGAATTTCAAAGGAGGTGGGACTAAACTGATTATATGAATGTATTAAATCAATTTAATTACGTGTTATCATATTTCCCGTGCTGTCTCGTACTATGTAAGACCTCGAATTTCTATTAGATGCAATGATTTAAGGTGGCTTCCATCTTTTCTTGAGAATGACCTTAAATTGGAATATTAAGAGTTATTCAACATCTCTAATTCCTTAGAACTTTGATTATGATAACTTTACACACCCCTTCCTTGGCAAGACCATTAGATCTTGGATAGTTCGGGCTTCTAAACTGAGTAACAAAATTCTACTCCTTAGCAAAATTTCTAAATTCTAAACTATTAGACGGTACATTGTCACAAGTTACCTTGTCAGGAGACCGATGTGTGGCGAAGATATTTTTAGAGCTAAAATAACTGACTTAGCAGATTTATCTTTGATTTTAGAAAGTTCGATCCAACTGGAATAATATACAACTAAGTAAACATATCAATATAATACGTAAACATATCAAGTGCTAATCTTTCCCAAGGTCTTTCTAGTATACATATGGTAAAAAGGCTCTTTGTTTATGGTGATACGCATATTTTTCACAAATTTTGCATTTCTTAATAAACCGCTCTCTGTCCATATTCATGCCAGGCCAGCAAAAAATTTGTCGCGCTCTATTTTTTCTTTTCTATACCAATATGATCTTCATGTAGAGGAGAAGGTACAAATATGGGTCACCATTTTTATTTAAGGACATATTTTCCGTAGTTTTAATCGAAGAGCCAAATAATTTTGGCTGTCAAAGTAATATACCTTTAGTAAAAGCAAGTCATTATGACTTTTTTTAAACTAAGAAAAACAACAATTTTTTTATGAAAATTTATTTAGATGTCAAAACTGGACGAATAAAAAAAGTGACACAAATATGGGCTACTGGTTTCAATGGAGAAATTCTTAACATTACTTGCAAAAATTGCAAATGTAATCGTCCCGATCAGCACCAGAACAATCAACATGACTCCATAGACGACACATAAGGCACCTGACCCATAGTTCGCCGCGACGGTCATCTGAAAACTTTCCATTACAAAAGATACATTCGGCATCTGAATCATTTGGTTCTTTTGTCCCGGGAATATCTTCTACGTCTAAATCTTCGCCTTCTGGTTGAAAATTTTCATTGCCGTCGCTCTCAGAAGAAGAGTCCTTGGTGTTCTGAAGCATTTTCTTTTTTTTTTAAATTTATTTCCAGATCGACTTCCTGATGATAGTCCTAAAACTTTTCGCTTAGCCGTTGTAACGTCTTTTGAGTTTTTGCTTGCACCTGCAGCTAACTCATCTTTATACGGAGATGAAGTTATGATAGTTGAACCAAAAGATTTTCTGCCTCGGTTTGTGTTCCTTTTTCTTATCGATGGTATAGGCGAAATATCAAAGGGGGTTATTTCTTTTTGTGTCCCTGAAGGTCCAGGTTTGTTAATTTCTTCAGAAATTTCGGCAGCACAAATATCATCTGTTTTTTTAGAATTTTGTTCGTCGCCCATTGGATCAGCAGCAGCCTGAATCAGTGCACTTTCAGCAGTGCAATGAGCTTCAATTTCACTTGCAATAAAATAGGCTTCCGAAAACACATTTTTATTTAAGAGAAAAATGCCTGTTGCACGGAAACCATTAACCGCTATCTCGCCCGTTTGGGTTCTAAGATATGCCTTTCCAAAAAGTTCACCTATGTCATACTGCGTTAGAGAACGATTATTATGACGAATCCACTGTCTTATTTCTACACTGTAATAAATTGTAAGAGACCCCATAAAGGTTTTGTCGAGGGGCTGTAATTTATGGGCTGAATGGGGAGGTAAAGAAGTTATCACGACGTGGTTCTCCCTTGCAATGTTAACAACCTCGAGATTGCGAGTATGACTATAGTGGCCATCAAGTATTAAGAGCACTGGTGAATACTTAGATGGTTTTACTTGATCTATAAAATGACTAAACCATTGGGTAAATAAGTTAGTGTGCACCCATCCACTGGGATGTACTGCTGCAATAGAACCAGGAGGTGTCCCTTTCATAAGTTTAATATTCATGTTTTTCCCGGGAAAAATTAACATGGGTGGTACAAAGTCACCTCCAGCACTCATACATGCAATTAAGGTTATTAAGGATCCCCTTTTGGCTGATGTCAACGAAGCTATTTGTCTCTTTCCCTTTCGGCCAACTACATCACTTATTTTATTCTGTACTACGGTTAATCCAGTCTCATCGACATTATACACGATTGGCAGGAAACTTGTACTTTTCATAGGCTTCTTGAAAGAGCTTCACGCTCTCTTTATTAAAACCTGCCGCTCGAGCAAAAGAAGTTCCTGTAGGTCTCCTAGCGGACAGGGTGGTTTTGTGTCGCTCCAAAAACAAGTCGAGCCAGCCTCTTCCAGTCATCAATGACTAGCCAAAAGGATGTTTAACTCCATTTTTTTCTGCCAGAGTGTATGCAATTCGTTTTATATCGGTGCAAGTTAAACCGTAGAATTTTGCCTCCATTTCCATTCCATAAATTCCACGAATACTCTACCAATGATTTTTCTAAAACTGGACCCAAGACCGTACCTCTTCCAAGTTTAACTTTAGTTGCTTTATCTGGATTCATATGGTTCATTTTGGACAAGCGTTGAACCGTGGTTCTTGGAACATTATACGTTTTGGCAGCCTTTAATGTTCCCATACTATCTTCCCTTACTGCCTGTATTGCTTTCTTCATATTTTCTGAATTCCAAGCTTTACGTTTTTTAGGGCTTAACAGACGAACTGTGGCTTTTGAACGAGGCATCCTAAAAAAGACTTTCTTTAAGCAGATGTGCTACAAATATGGGCTAGCCCATATTAAGAGCATAGAACTAGCCCATATTAAAATATAACCTATAAAATTTTAACTTGCGATAACTAAGTTAACATTTCAAATAAACCAAAACCTTTTAAGAATTAATTAAATATAAACACTAATCTTCAATTAAATACAAAAAAAGTATTATTTTTTGTCGTTAGTAAAATTTTGTAAATTTAAAACTTACCTGCAAAATTCCTATTTGCCGGTTAAGCGCAAAGTGCGACCTTAACAGCTGGGCTAGTGCAGAGAAGATTTCTAGCCATTTAAATCCATCACTTATATCCGTCAGCACTATTTATGCCCTTCTAGAGATAGAGGGCGCCACCTGTATTTCATTTAATAGGGTAGGTAGCCCATAATACAAGCCTAGCCCATATTTATACCTTTTCCTCTAATAAAGAGATAATTTTACTTTGTAATGGCAACGGTACAATTATTATCTTATTACCTAAAAATATGAAATCTTCAGCAACACAAACTATCTTTTAGGTTAAAGTAATGTCTAACATTTTCGAGAACAAAACGTTTGTCTTCTGGCCAGCCCTCTAACCAAAATTTACATAAAATCTTAAGTTGACAATCATTCTCTATTTCGTGCTTATATTGAGATTTACGTTGTTCAGACATTGGAACATGTTGTACCAATTAATGTACTACATATTCATATTCATAATCTAATTTCAGGCCAGTCTCATTTAAAAAGGCTCTAGGCAGTGTGTCAGCTATATAAAGATATTTTCCAGGTTAATGGGTAACCAAAAGATTATAATTAAGCAAACTTCACCGCATGCGCTGTAATCTAGGTAAAATAGAAGCCAAATCTTTCTTGAAAATGGTTTCTAAAGGCTATGGTCGCTAGAAATTTTAATTTTATGACCATATACAAAAATAAATAATGAAACTAAAAAAAACAATTGTTAACATCTCTTTTTCTATTTGAGTATACCTCTTCTCTGCACAGGGCAAACTTCTGGAAGGAAAGGCTATTGGATGACAATTTTGAAGTATACAACACCACAAACCATCTTTTGAGGCATTCGTTTCAATTTTTATTTCTTTTGTCAAATTAAAAAATGCTAATATGGGGGCAGATGTTAACAAATGTTTTAATTTGTTTAATAAGTATTCATGAATTTGGAACCATTCCCATTGTACTGTTTCTTTAGTTAATTCACAAAGAGGGGCAGTGTTTTTTGACATATTTGAGACAAACTTGCCACGAAATTTTGACATTCGAAGAAATCTCATTAATTCACTCTTACTTGTAGGAACAGGCATGTCCAGAATCGCTCTAACAAACGTTTTGTTTAACTCAATGCTACTTTTAGAAAAAAAAAATCTGATCTAAAAATTTTACACTAGTGGACTTAAATTGAATTTTATTCTGGTTAAGTTTTATGTTGTATTTAAGGGCTCTGTCCAATACCAACTTTAGAGTCTGATCATGCTCCTGCTCAGTGTCACCTGTGATGATCATATCGTTAAAATAAAGCCCAACACCCGATATATCCCTAAAATTTTCATATGTCATCTTTTAAAATACTTCCGATGCTGAGCAGATCCCCAATGGCGATCTGAGGAACTGATATCTCCCAAAAAGACTACCAAATATGCAATAACCAGCGCTAAGACTATCCATTTTAACCTTCATATAGCCGTCTTTCATATCAAGAACAGTAAACAATGATTTGTCACACAACTGGGTGACTATTTCCTTTTCTGTTGGCATGGGAAAGTATTCTCGTTGTATGGCTAGGTTAAGTATTTGGGGGCCAACAAAACGATCTAAAAGTACTTTAGGCACCCTCCTGAATGATTGAACATGTGGTTTAGCCTCTTTTTTTTTAAAGTAATATGGTATTCCCTCGGAAACTCTCCCAAACCCTAAAATACCGTAGGATAAAAATACATGCCTTTTTTGTTAGTGCTAGCAAGTCTTTGTACCAGTTTTAATTTGACACATGTTTGGAGCCCTAATAAAGGCAGCTGATCGTTATAATCAACGATAATAAACAAAACCATTTTCTTTAATTTTACATAACAGTCAGATTTCACATACTGGTTTAATTTTAAAAGGGGGACTTACATATGAAACCGGGGTGACACTAGTTTTGTCTAGTTTAGCTTTAGGATAACAACTTCTTAATAATGTAAGTGGTAATACACTCACCTCATCCATCACCCGTATCTAATTTAAATTCTATTTTTTTTTTGTTATTTATGTCTACTGTCTCTTTCCAAACTGTCTGTATCTTGTCACTTCACCTAGAGATCCTATGACTCTCACATCATTTAGATCAAATTCATCACTGTCATCACTATCTCACTATTTGTCATGTTTGTCTCAGCTCCCTGTTCTGCTTGAATTGCATTTTTTCTTTATTTTTTCATTTGGTTTCTGTTCAAATGTCACTCTGTTCTCTGTTTCCAAACAAACTGCTGCAAAGTGATTTTTTCCTTGACATTTTGCACGTGTCTTGCCAAATGCAAGGCAAGACCTTAAGTGCTTATAGCCACAGAATTTACAAGAATTCTCTACCTATCTCATTTTTTGCCGTTCCAATTTTAAGGCTCTCAACGGGCTTTCATTCTTAAGCATTATGGCTTGGGACTTACAAGCTTTTGTCGTTCTGCACATTTTAATAGCGTTTTCAAGTGTCAATCCTGATTATTTTAGCAATGACTCCTGGATATGCTTGTCACTTGTCACCCATTTAAATTCTGTCACGTACCATATTATATTGGTTTGATAATGGGCTTCACCGCTGAACAAAGTTCAGTTACAAAATTATCAAATCCGTGACCACCTTTTTGCACAATGCTGTTGAACTTGAACCTTTCAAATATTAAATTTGACTTGGGGGCACATTAGCCGTCAAACTTGTCTTTTACTGTATCCAACCTTTTATCTTCACCAGTCGCAAATGAAAAACTATTATACATAGTGTTATGGAAATGGTTACATATATTGGAATGGGTTACTCCTGGGATAGTCTACAGACATACCCAGTACTTTTTTCCTTAAAAGAACATTTTAAAAATTTTCAAAAATACCCTAAAACCTGTCCATGTTCGACGCACCTGGCTGAGCGAGCACATGGTCCGACATGGCACTTGACAGAAAATTGCGAGCGAAAACCTTAAAACAGTTGAATTTGTTGAAACGTTGCCAGACATATAGATCTTTAAGATCTTTTCTGTTTTTAAGCGTAATTTAAGACAAAGTTAAAAAATTTAAACCTTTTCCTAAGAAAAAACAAAAAAAAATAGCAAAAAGGCACTGCAAAATCTATCCTTTTTATCAGTAGCCTTAGTTTTAACTAATAGTTATGACACCCTATATTACGTTATTAATGAGATAAGCGTTATTCCTACTAGCTTAAATTGCCAAGAAAAAGTTAAAATTCAAAACGAAAAATACCAATTGAGCACAACTACATAGTATTTTAAAAGTTTAACCAAAATTCTTTCATTACAGCATATTTGTAAAAAGAACACAATATTCTGTTTCACTCAGCACTTTCAGAAAGTTGTTATTCGTCCTTTTGTTAAGAAAATTATCGTAACTTACCGATTTTTTTGAAAAGATCCCCTAAATGAGTTTTTCACCCCCAAACTTTACCATAATACGTAAAGCGACGTTTAACTTTAGTGGTCAAGCCACTGCGTTCGATCACCGAAGTTAAGCTACGCTCGGCACGGTTATTGCTTGGATGGGTGACCACCAGGGAATGACGTGTCTCGCACTAAATAAGGAAGGTGGTAGAGGAATTCTTCCTCGATGGTACCTCTTAAAGGGCTGGTGAAATCCCAACGGATGTTTCCAGCTTTGGATGTGTGAGTCGATTCCCCAGTACACCCACGGTACATAGTACTTAGACTTCGGTTTTCGTGGGCTGTCAGAAGATAAAAAAATATTTTTATCAAATAAGCTTTATTATTATCTGAAGATCATACATAATCGTATTGACGAAGCCAAAGAACACATTTAATACAAAAAAAAACAAAAACAAAACAATCAATACAATGATAATACAAAAAGAAATCAAAAACACATAATTAAGTAACTTATACTAAGCAGTGATACATAAAATTTGTTAAAGCGTGAATAGGTAAAATATACATGTATTATGTCAGCGCTACGTTGCACAAGCGAATGTAAAATATGACAAAAAGGCAAATCACAATAAAATCAGATACCACGCCCCTTCTAATTAGATACGTAGACAAAATTATTTATCACGCTACATTTCTCATGAAGTACTCTTCCACTGTATAATAAGCTTTTGATATTAAGAACCCCTTAACCCTACGCCTAAACACCTTGTAATCAGAAACTCGTCTAAAATCCATGGGGAGACCATTAAAGAGTTTTTTACCATTATACAAAATTGAGTTTTTGGTTAACGCAGACGTAGGGATTGGAAGCCTTATCGTATAAGAGTTTCGAGTAGGGATCACAGACATAGAGCGAATGTCTAAGGAGTACTTTCTGTGCATAAGACACCCCGTCTCCAATATAAAAATGCAAGTCAAAGTCAAAATACGTTGAGACACGAACAAAGGCCGGCAAGTTTCACGCGGACCGACCGACACCACAAAGATTTCTAATCGCTCGTTTCTGTATTATAAAAACAGACTTGAATAAAGTATTGGAGCAACCATCCCAGAAACATCCACCATAGCGTAAATGTGCCTCTACTAAGGAGAAATATGCGTTTCTGGCTATTGATATATCCAATTCATTCTTAATAGTTCTAATGGCGTAACAGCCAGATGAGATTCTCTTATATAAGTTTTTGATGTGAATGTCAAACTTAAGTTTGTTGTCGATAAATAAGCCCAAAAATTTGTTCTCAGACAAATTACTCACAACCTCGCCATTTAAGAAAACATCGTTCAACTTACATTTAAAATTCAAAATATTGGTTTTAGAGACATTAAACGATAGTAAGTTAGAGTCACACCACTTCTTCATGCTTAGGAAATCCTCATTCACTAAATTATTAAGGGTAAAGGGATCTTTATGGTGCCAGAGAATTGTTGTATCGTCCGCAAATGACGCGCATCAACAATATTTGATAACCTTAGGAAGGTCATTAACATATAATAAAAATAGTAAGGGTCCCAAAACAGACCCTTGAGGAACCCCTGCAGAAACATTTAGTAGGCCTGAAACAGTGTCCTGAAAGCAGACACTCTGACTACGCTCAGAGATAAGACAAACCACTCCCAGATAGGTCCACGAAAGCCATAGACATAAAGTTTCCGCAGCAGTATTTCATGACAGACACAATCAAAAGCTTTGGTCAAGTCACAAAAGACTACCGCGGCCCCCTCCCCATCATTGAGCCTCAAGTACAGCTCCGCCAAAACACGAAATATCGCGTCATCAGTGTTTTTATTCAGCTGAAAACCAAACTGCGATAATGCGAGCAGTTTATGCTTTTCCAAAAAAATTATCATCCTCTTCTTAAGTAATCTTTCTACAATCTTTGTTAGAGTAGGAAGTAATGATATTGGTCTATAGTTCAAAGGAAGATCTTTATCCCCTCCCTTAAATAATGGTAATACCATAGCCCGCTTCAAAAAACATGGAAATGGAAAACAACCATTCTGAAAAGAAAGATTTATAGCCTCAGCCAAAACAGGCAGTGCAGCATCCGGAAGATTTAGATATATCATCACAGACATATCGTCCCATGCTGAAGTGGTCTTATTTTTAATTTCAACGAATGTGAATCTAAGTTCATTCGAACTGACCGGATTAAAATAAAAAGTTTCGCTCACTGAAACATGGCTAACAAAACATAATGGATCAATTAATTGCTGGTTATGATTTATACTTAAGGCGAGGTTTTGAGCAGTTGTACAGTAATAAGAGTTGATATTATCTGCTTTTAATTTAAAGTCTTTGATATTTTTACTCCTTTGCCTCTCAGATTATTAACGATGTTCCAAATCTCTTTCTGTCTGTTGCTGACTGAAGCTATTCTATCATTATAATAAATGTGTTTAGCTTGTTTATTGTCTTACGATAGATGCAGCGACATCTGTTATAATAGTTTAAAAAGAAATCATTATGAAATGCAAACTTTCTTACAGAATGCAAGCATCTCATGTTTCTAGAGGAGACTCCTAACCCCTTCGTGATCCAGGGCTTTTTGTTTTTAGATTTTTTGTTGATTTTAGGGAATGATCCATTAAAAATGTTTAAAACCTGACAGTGGAATGCTAGCAGGGCGTCCGCCTCACGCAAAACCGTACTCCATACAAAGCCCGAGCATGCATGCGAAAATCTTAAATAATTCTGCCGAGAGAACAATCGAACTTGTTTTTTAACCGGCAAAGTTTCTGATTATTACCAATTACAAATTTACGAAAAACGGCCTCGTGGTCTGATATACCCGCATTTAACACTGAGCACTCAACAGGCTCATCAGAACCATTAGAACACACAATCCAATATAGAGGATGAATGCGCAGTTATACGGGTAAATGAGTCCACATGCATGCTCAAATCAAAAGAACTCAACAAGCAATCAATGGATTGAACAGCTTGAAGGTTTTTATCATCGTGGTTTATGTTAAAATCACCAGCAAGGATCACGGATGCACGCGGCGGTAGCCCATACAAAAGCATCTCCAACCTCAAAAGAAATACATCGCAGTTAGATCCCGGAGAACGATATACACAAATAATGAATAAATTCGAAACACTAGAAAATACTACTGAAACTTCAAAATCTCTCTCACCGCAGAGATAACATCAGCAAGGCCAAACAAACCAAAGCCATTGTTGTTAACCAGAATCATTGAACCACCATGATTGGTATGAGATCTACAATATTTATAAATAATAGTGTAATTGTTCAAGAAAAATGATTCGTTATCCTTAAGCCAGTGCTCAGTCAAAAGTACAATGGTTGGAAGTTTTAGCTATTCCGGGAAAAGTTCAAGTTCTGCAGTTTTAGACCTAACTGACTGTACATTTAGTAAAAGAGTAGTAAGTTCGTTGTCTTTTGTTCTAAAAAAGAAGGAATGTTAGTGAATTCGGGGCTATTCGTTGTTAGATTCTTGCTTAGCTCCTTCAATTGAGGTTCAGTAAGATCACTTCGAGGGGTTGTACTTTTTACTGGTTGCAACGGTAGGTTGCAAGCAATATAATCCATGTTACTTAAGGTTATAATAGAGTTTTTTTTAGAAATTTGACAGCTTGAGCAACCCCCTTTTATTTAGATATATACTATTTATTTTAAAATCACGAAAATTAAATCCCGAGTTATAAAGATCAAGTAGGTATGACAATATTAAAGCTTGTATTCAATTTTAGGTCAGTTATTAAGCAGAACAAACTCCTATTAAACCTCCCAACATTAGTGTTTTAAATTTAATTTAGTTTTCAACCCTATTAGGCTACTTTAAGAAACACTTAAGTAGAGGGATATGATGCATCGCGAGTCTCCGCATGCGCAGTAGGGTCGACCTTGAACGCACAGGTGTGCTATTGTTATTTAGCCTTGATATGCGCAGGTGTTATTCCAAGGTCAAGGCCAAGAACTTGGCCTTGAACGCGAGCAGATGTTTCTTTGTTTGGTGATGACCAGGTGGACGACGCTTATTTCAAGGTTACATTTGCGGTGCATATTTTCAATGAATGCGAGCAGATGTTTCTTTGTTTGGTGATGACCAGGTGGACGACGCTTAAATAAGCGTTAACCTTGAAATCAAGGTTACATTTGTGGTGCATATTTTCAATGAATGCGAGCAGCTGTTTCTTTGTTTGGTGATGACCAGGTGGACGACGCTTATTTCAAGGTTACATGTGTTTTGTATTTTTCGAGGTCGTCGAATGTATTCCTCCCACCATAAATAAATACTTGACCTTGGATTACTTCCCAATAAATATGGCTCATTTCGAAAATAGCTTTCATTGTCACTCATACATAGTATGCGTTAACTGTTGCTTTAGCATATAAAGTATTGTGTTTGTGGTGTGTTGTACAAGTGTTTATTCAAGGTACTTGACAGTAATTGTTTTTATTGTATTTTAAATCATGAGCATTTCAAAGCAGACCATAGCCGAAATTAACAATATGATAAACCAAGATATTCAATTTCTGGAACGTAGAAAATTCTCTACATTAACGGTGGGCAAAATTTATATGATAAAAAAAATTAATTCGTTGACTTCACGTTTTGGAAAAGCCATTGTCGTCACATTGTTTGATCCAACACATCAAGCAACATTTGAAACATTTTTACCATCACGCGTAGCTGAAATTCTGACAGAGGATACTATTGAAATGATGAATAACTCCGGTGATCAGTACACCTTAACTTATTTGGGGCAAAGCTCACATGTATTCTCTGGAGGTAATACTAGAGCGTTGTTAAATTTTGGTTGTTTGTAATATATTGTTGGTTAGGCTATTTTAATGTTGATTTAAAATGTAATAAAATAGTTCTTGTTAAGTATATATCGAAAAACACACACTCACACACAATCACATGTCCATTATTTTCTATTTAAGATATGTGACTGCCCTACTGTCATTGAAAATCGAGATATGTACATTAATTGGTTATCATGTAAATTAAGAGAGCTGGCTGAAGAAATACTACACTTTGCAAATTATGGCAAATCCGATGTGGGTTTTAGTGAAAGGCAGTATAGGAAGTATATGAAAGAGGCTGTAAATTTCACGGCTGGAGCACATACGTGCGAGAAATACCTATATGGAACCATTGATCTGGACGAATTTCGCGCTGGAATGATAAATGAAGAATTGGGAAGCTACCTATTCGAAGTGCCTCATTTACCCGATGAATTGCTACAAAATATGGTTTGGCTCCCGCAGATGATACCACTATTCTTGATGACCTTGGAAATAAAGCAGTCACCAATGAAGTTGATAGTAAAGCATTGGCTACTGTTAGCGATGACGAAATGGAGTGTGTTCAAGAAGATGAAGAAAATCTTTAATTCATTGTATAATATAATAACATGAGATGTTAAATAAATGATTATGTACCTAAATTATTGTTTACTTTTTTTATAAATAGGCAACCTTCACAAAAATCACATCAGTTTAAGCTAAAAATGGGTCGTGTTAACAACACAATTGATAAATTTGGGCGCCAAAAATTTAATGAACAAAATCACATTGTTCTTGTTGGACAACCAGGAGTTGGATTCAGATTGACCGATGATGGTCAATATGATATACAAGGGAAATCTCTAACTAATGTAGCACCACCAAAGAATCCTGGGGAAGCCGCTAATCAGGAATATGTTCTTGAACAAAGGCGTGAAATTATTAAACAACTTAGTGAATTAGTGAATAATGATGTTTGCAATATGTTAGAAAAGAACTTAATGAAATGAATAAAAAGCTTGCTGAAGAGGCGAATGAAGATTTTTTGCAATCTGTTACAAAAAGACTTAAGGAAATTGATTCAAAATTGTTTAATTAAGAAAAAGCTACTCAGCGTATACGTATTACGCGCATGTAGAGAAAGAAACAAGTCGATTCTGTGTATGGTGACCTCGATTTTACATGGGATATGAGAGTGGAGGGGTTTGAAGGTCACCTAACAGATACAAATAGAGGCACAAAAATTTTTTGTTTCAGTCTGCATTTCAGTACTTCCAGAATACTACATAGTAATTTATTTCCTCAAAATGCAGTCATCAAAAAGTGAACGTCAAATTGTAGTTGTTCGTCCACTCTCTGTAAACGGTCCTCAGATGTGTGCCAATTGCGAAAATTGGGAATTTATTAGTGGAATAATGGGTTTCTGTGAATGGTCTCAAAATGAGTACCATAAGAAACATGGGATGAAATCACCGCAACAAATATCTCGTGAAAATTCTAGTGAATCTCTGCAAAGTCTCGCTGTCTCAGTGGGAGGTTCATCAGAACATAATAATCACGATACGCCGGAATTCAGCCAAGAAGGGCAGCGCTGGACTTCTTCAAGCAATTTTGAAGATCTTGAAATAATTAACGAATCACCGCAAAGTCCTGTTTTCTTAGAAGGAGGAGGAGGAGGAGGAGGAGGAGGAGTAGGGGGAGGAGGTTCATCAGAACGTAATAATAGTGAGACCATGGAATTCGGCCAAGAAGGGCAGCACTGGTAATTCCGAAAAAATAGAGACAATTTAGATATAGTGTAAAAGTTTCTTATGATAGTCATGTAATTTTAAATTTATGTGAATAAGTGCGTTTTTCTAATGATAGTGTGGATGTATTATTTAAATCTTAATAAAAATCTTTTTGTACTAAATATGTTTATTATTCACCATACATTTGAATTAACAAATCGCTCTTGATATATATTATTTCTGTGGTTCCGTTCTAAAAACCTCGCTAGCATTGCATCCATTTTTCCAATTCTCCTTTGAAATCGATATCTATCAAGTATTAGTTGCTGAAAATTACTTTGTCGGGCTTGTCTATATGCAAAACACCAAACAGACATACGGTGGATAATATTTCTTTCTTCGTCAAATCTTACTTGCTTCATGGTGAATTGTAAAATGAATTTTTATTAGTTATGGTATTTATGTATAGGCTGAACATAAAGAGAGTGAATTAGTTTTACTTTAAAATGGGTCGTGTTAACAATACAATTGATAAATTTGGTCGACAGAAAACTCTTGTTTGTTATCGCGAGGGTTGCCCGGAATCGGATTTAAACTTACTTCAGATGGACATTTTAATATAGAGGGAAAATTATTAAGGAATGTTGCCCAACCGATAAATGATAATGATGCTGCTACCAAAGAATATGTCCTTACGGAAGTTCATCAACTTGGTTCGCAGATAAATACCATACTTAGTAGTGTGCTAGTACCAGTTTTTCAAAAAATGTTTGAAGATGATGAGGCCAAAATTACGTACCTTAAGGAAAAAATGTATCAAATTCACCCACATGCTACACGGTATACTACAACGAAGATAAAGGATCCAAAAAAACCAAAATGGAAACCAACCTAGATAAAGTTCTATTTAAAAACATAATTATACTGTTAAATTGAAAATAAAACGCATAATTATGAAAAGCAATATTTATTATTATTTATAATGCACACATACGTAACGTAAAAACTATTTGATAATATTTATACAATATCTGATTTGTCTATCCAAGAATTAAATTGATGTGGAAAACCTAACCATTTTACAAACAATTGATCGTTTTGATTTTTCTTGCGTTTTCTAAGAATTTTCTCAACTAAATAAACACCAGGGCTAGCTGCCTTTTGCAGTTCTGCTTCGCAAAAACATCCTTTAATAGGTTGACCTTCTAATGATTGCAGCAAGTACGTAGGTGGATTTGTAATATTAACTTTTGCTATTTCAAACAGTTCCGTCGACCACGAAGGCGTATATCCTTTTTCAAATACACCTTTGTACTTGCTAATGCGAACAATGTCACCCAAATGAATTTTTTTTTCTTCGGAACAATTTTCAAATAGTCATATGCTTTAATAGGGATATCCTCTTTTACACTGTTAGGCTTCATTCCAATGGTGCGGTGTTTAGTGTTATTATAGGTCTTCGTTATAGCTGGTAATATTTGTAACCATCTGTAAGAACCTCTAGCCGAGAATTGTTTAGATAACTTATTTTTCAAAGTTCTTATAACACGCTCAACAATTGCCGCTTTTTTCGTGCTATATGTGGAATAATGGTTTATATTATATTTTTTCATGAGTGCTTGAAAGGTGCTATTATAAAATTCCTTTCCTTCATCACTCTGTAAATTGTTTGGTGCATACGATGCTTCTTCAATGATGCTTTTCATGGCATTCGTAACTTCAACACCGGTCTTTTTCTTAACTGCTTTGGTGTACACGAATTTGGAGTAACAGTTTATACATACAACAATGTAACGGTAACCATCATTGTCAGTAGCATATTGCTGCATTTCCGCCAAATCAATTTGCCACAAATCTCGATATCCTTTTATGACCGTACGTCTTCTAACAAAATTTTTTCTTGCCGTCCTATGTAATTCATTTACGACTTCAATTTTTTCTCGGCTAGGATCCATATTATAAGGTTGCACGTTTTAACAGACACTGAGGATGGCAACTACGTGCAAAACTTAATATATTATTCCTTCTTCTCGAAGCTCTTCCATAATTGACATAATCTCATTATCATGTCCGGTATGTCCAGCTAATTTTGACCCCCACAATAATCGTAATCTATCCACTAACTCCTTAGGTTTATTCCAATAAACATAATAAGATGATTTCAAAGATAGATGCTTTTTTACTGGTAGTTGGATTTTGTTGTTGACTTTTTTACTTCGTACACCACCACCAGTTTCCGTAATTAGCGGTTTTATGATTCGTAAATATTTTCTTCGGGTTTCCCTTAAACCACGTTTCTTGTCATAATCGTCATAGGCCGCATCCGTCAATTTCAAAATGGTTTGGTATTTTCGAAGTACATCTAGACTAATTTCGTCTTCATTATCTAGGCATGGTGGATTTTTTAGAAAAATCAAATCGTAAAGCTCAGCTGTTCCATCGAATTCAGCAATGTTTGTTTTGTTCTTGTATAACACCATCTTTCCGTATGTTAGAAAACGAACCACCAAGTTGCCAATATATTTTGTTCATTTATTTTCTTTTTTACCAAAGCGTACACCATAAACAGTATCATAATGGGACGGTTCCAATTTTAATCCATTTAAATAATCTTGAATAGTTTTTGCGGCTGAACTGCTACCACTTGATGTGTGTGGAGATGTGTAAGATGATGTTATCGTTGATGGGGAAGGGGTTTCGAACAGTGACTCACGATTTCCACGTTTTGGCGCAGGAATTTGTGTTTTTTGCGAAATCGGTGTAGATGTTTCAAAATCCGCTTCTGTTGGATGTTCTTCAAACATTTTCTCTATTCCCACCGAGCTGCTGCTGCTACTCGGACTTTGTGGTTTAGTCGTAGTACTTGATTTTTTAGTTGCGTACTGCTGCTGCTGCTGCTTTACGGCTTTAGATATAGATTCTAGTGGTTTAGAAACTGGTTCATAAAACTTTTCCAAATCATGTTCATTCTGCACTTTAGCTGCTTTAATTTGTTTAAATTTTTTTCTAACCGCATTTGTAGTTTCCAGTAGCTTTCGTTTTAATTCGATTTCTACATTCATGATGCTTTCAAAGCACCGTTCAACGATGAAATGATTATCCAAGTTATTATTATAGGAATATATAACTATCGAATCCCTTGCGGTATCTGCCCGAATTTACATCACTATCCTTGTCAATAATTAAAAAACCATATTTATTATCCCAACATTTAGCACACATCTCTTGAAATTGTGTAAACGTCAGGTCGGGTGAAACGTGATCGGAAAATATATGTTTCATATTCATCTCATCTTGTTTAAACATAATAATGAAGTTGGCATTATCCCGGACGAGCTGCTTAGGAACACGAGAATACGTTTGCGCCAAGTAAAAGGCATCCACATTTTTGTGACGTCCCATGCTAAAATACGATCTTATAACGTCCTGTTTCTCACACATAATGTCATCAAAAATAAATATTGAATTAGGTTTAGCATCCGACGGTTCCACAATGTTATTTGCGTCGCTAAAAGCGTAGTAGCCAAGACCTTTGATTGGTGATAAAATTTTCTTTAAATATTCATATTTTGGTTGATAGAGCGACTTTGAGTAGATATAAACATTTTCGAAACGCAGTCCCGAGGGGTGAGTAAGCAGCGAAATCATAACATTTGTTTTTCCACAGTTTTGAAGGTCCTATTAATAATCCACGAATAGATGACGGTAGCAAAGGACCATGTCTTTTAAATAATTTTTGTTCTAGTCCAGATCCGACCTTTACATCGAGATTATCGACGGGAAGTTTTTGTTTAAGATTGACGATACGCATCTTAACAAAATCTATATTTTATACTGAACTTTCACGTAAACTATCATTCAGATGTCACTCGTCAGACGAAGTAGACGGTCTCGTTTATCAAGTAAGACTGGAAGCGGTATTGTTAATTCAGTAATTAATAGGCTACCGTTCGAGTTACACATTCCCGGCTATCAGTATTGTGGACCCGGGACGAAAGTAGTAAAACGTGTGGCAAGAGGAGATCAAGGAATTAATTCTCTGGATTTCGCATGCAAAAAACACGATTTAGCCTATTTGCGTAATAGTGAAAATTTAAGTGCTCGCCACCAAGCAGATAAGGAACTCGAGCAAAGCGCGTGGAAAAGAGTAAACTCGAAAGACTCTAGCGCTAGTGAAAAAGCTGCAGCTTGGTTGCTAACCAACATTATGAAAGCGAAACAACGTTTTGGTATGGGTGTATCATCATCATAAAAATCGAGAAAACCATCCATTCGAGGTAAACGTCGCTTCCAGCGCCGCCGCCGCAACACTAAAGGTAATGGCGTCGGTAAACATAAGCGAGTACATAAAGTAGCTTTTGGATCATCTATTAGACAACCCGTTCGATCAGAATTGTTAAAAGCAGGTGGGGAAAAAACTTATCGAGAAAAATATCATGAAACCATCGAAAATAGCTGCAGTAGCTACACGTAAATCCCTAAGAATAGCCGGTGGCAAACGAAAAATTCGCACGCCTAGAATCATTACAATTCCAAAGACCGGGGGGATATTACCGTTAATACCAATATTTGCAGGACTATCGGTCTTAGGTTCATTAGCAGGTGGTGTAGCAGGCATCGTGCGTGCCGTAAAAGCAGTAAAAAAGTCGACTGCAGAAAAAATAGGTACCGGCTTACATCTAAGTTCAAGAGGAAACGGATTATATTTGAAACCATATCGCACAGGTTTGGGATTATTTATAAACAACGGCACAAATAAGAAATCAAAAAACTAATAGAATCCCTACCTCAAAGACCACTATCCAATATTGATATAGAAAAGTACGCCTTAAAAATGAAAATACCACACTTTCGAGGCGTATATATGAGAGATTCATTACCTGTACGCGGTCCCAAACGTCACGAGGCCGCCATTATAAATTTGGATAGTATGTCGGGTGTAGGGACTCATTGGGTAGCATATAGAAAAAGCAATTCTGAGGTAACATACTACGATAGTTTCGGTGATTTACCCCCACCTACGGAATTGGTACGATATCTGCAGATGGGTTCCGAAGCGACGAAGAAAATTTACTATACATACGACCGTCAACAAGAATTTGGAAAAGTCTGGTGTGGACATTTGTGTTTGAAGTTTCTTTTACAATCATAAAATGTATGTCTTTGACACCCCAAATGGAACGTGACAACTACACCAAAATGTTGCTATCACTTAAAGCATATCGTGAAGTCGGAGGATTACAAAAAATGACAGCCGAACAGTTAGAAAATGCGCCTAAAGAAGTGTTGATCGCATTAGCTCCAAATGAAATAGCACTAGTTTGGGATAGGTTACCTAATCACCTAAAAAGTGACATCGATATATCGAAATATCAATACTGTTTGGAACATTATAATAGCAATAATTCAGATTCGGACGAGGGCGATGGACCGACGCCAAAAAAAAATATTTTGTTGTTATTGCAAAATTAACGATGTGAATATAAAGGCAGAAAACAGTTTAAAAACATCCAAAGGAATAAAACAACGCTTCAGCTTAAATCCATTTAACTGTTGCAAACAGCAATAAAACAACTACACAAATAGTTTCGTGGTCAGTCATGTCTTACACATTCACTCTAACAGGACATACAAGTGTCTTAAGTGCGGATTTTTAATTTTAATTCAAGATTCAGTTAAACGACATAAAAGTAAGCAGACAACACAGTCAAGGTTCATTCGCAAGTCAGACGGACGATCGAAAACACATCCGCACAGCAATCGGCAGCTCTCCGTGAAAGATTGCAAATTTGGATTATATTTGAAACCATATCGCACAGGTTTGGGATTATATATAAACAACGGCAAAAATAAGAAATCAAAAAACTAATAGAATCCCTACCTCAAAGACCACTATCCAATATTGATATAGAAAAGTACGCCTTAAAAATGAAAATACCACACTTTCGAGGCGTATATATGAGAGATTCATTACCTGTACGCGGTCCCAAACGTTATGAGGCCGCCATTATAAATTTGGATAGTATGTCGGGTGTAGGGACTCATTGGGTATCATATAGAAAAAGCAATTCTGATGTAACATACTACGATAGTTTCGGTGATTTACCCCCACCTATGGAATTGGTACGATATCTGCAGATGGGTTCCGAAGCGACGAAGAAAATTTACTATACATACGACCGTCAACAAGAATTTGGAACAGTCTGGTGTGGACATTTGTGTTTGAAGTTTCTTTTACAATCGTAAAAAGTATGTCTTTGACACCCCCAATGGAACGTGACAACTACACCAAAATGTTGCTATCACTTAAAGCATATCGTGAAGTCGGAGGATTACAAAAAATAACAGCTGAACAGTTAGAAAATACGCCCAAAGAAGTGTTGATCGCATTAGCTCCAAATGAAATAGCACTAGTTTGGGATAGGTTACCTAATCACCTAAAAAGTGACGTCGATATATTGAAATATCAATACTGTTTCGAACATTATAATAGCAATAATTCAGATTCGGATGAGGGCGATGAACCGATACCAAAAAAAGTATTTTGTTGTTATTGCAAAATTAACGATGTGAATATAAAGGCAGAAAGCAGTTTAAAAACGTCCAAAGGAATAAAGCAACGCTTCAGCTTAAATCCATTTAACTGTTGCAAATAGCAATAAAATAGCTACACAAATAGTTTCGTCGTCAGTCATGTCTTACACATTCACTCTAACAGGACATAAAAGTGTCTTAAGTTAGGATTTTTACCCACCCATCGAGTTAAATACAACAAGCAAATATGGAGTTGCACTACTGGGATTTTACACATATAATTCGATTTTTAATATCGACGAAAGCAATAATTCATTCAGCCATTTGAAAACAGTGATACCAAAGCATTTAAGGATTCCACCAGGAGCTTACGAAATTAATGAAATAGCAAAAGCCATGTACACCGCTTTAAAAGAGTCATGCAATGAAGTTGGTACCGATTTATTTTCATTAACAGCCAATAATAATACGTTAAAATGTGAGCTAAAGTCAAAATATAGCATCGATTTTCGAGGTAGCAACAGTATCGGCAAAGTGCTCGGATTTGGCTCTGTATTGCTGCAAGGTGGACAAAGACACGAATCAAGTACCATCGTGGACATAATTAAAGTGCGCATCGTACGTGTGGATTGTAATATAATTTCCGGAGCATACCTGAATTCTTTGGAAAGTCATACGTTATTTGAATTTGATATTGACGTCGAACCCGGTTACAAAATCTCCAAAGAACCGCAAAATAATATTTATATGCCGATAATGCCGGATGGTCGTCAGTTTATCGACAATATTACTCTACGCATCTTGGACGATAGCGGTGATTTGATCGATTTTCGAGGTGAGAAAATTATAGTTAAACTAGAGTTGAAAAAAATCGTATAATGGGTTTTTGCTTTAACCGTCAACTGCATAAGCTGCCAACAATTCAAGATTCAGTTAAACGACATAAAAGTAAGCAGACAACACAGTCAAGGTTCATTCGCAAGTCAGACGGGCGATCGAAAACACATCCGCACAGCAATCGGCAGCTCTCCGTGAAAGATTGCAAATTTCTACAATCGATCGGTTTGAAAGTGAGAAAAATTAGAAAATGATGGCCGCTAGCAGTGACAAAATCGAAGTTTTTACCGAACCAATTTTTGATAACTCCAGTATTAGTTTTCAAGAATACACATATAAACCTTACGGTTCTCCAACATTCCGCAATTCCGATGAAATTCGCATACCTGTACACTTTCAAGATATCATTTTGGATATATCGGATAGATACATTTACATCGAAGGAACATTCAAACCCAAAGACGTTACTAAAAAATGTTATCTATCAAATAATGCCATCGCCTTTCTATTCGACGAATGTCGTTATGAAATGGGAGGGGAGCAAGTTGCCGTCGTTCGGAAACCCGGAATTACTACAACGCTGAAAAGTATGGTGTCATTGGGTGCCGCACAAAATAGATCCCTCATGGCATGTGGATGGGGTCTAGACGAAGCAAATCAAGGTATACTAGATTACACAAGTAACGTGTTCTCCGGCAAGCTTCCTCTAAAATATCTCATGGGTTTCGCAGAGGATTATTCAAAGGGTATTTTTAACGTCAAGCAAGAGTTGATTTTAATTATAGCCCGCAGTTTCAACAATTTGCTATATCGGCGAAGTAGATGCAGACATTTCAATTGAAAAAATTGAATGGAAAATTCGTCACATTATTCCAGACGATCGACAGAAGTTAAAGATATTATCACGCATGAATAAAGGTGGAAGTAACGCAAACGTTCCAATGGCTTACCGTAAATGGGATCTTTACGAGCTACCTTCTTTGAGAGAAACATCGTCAGACGTATGGGCCTTAAGAACTAGCACGAGTCTCGAAAAACCGAGATATTTGATTATCGGTTTTCAGACAAGTTCCTTTTCCGACAACAGAGAAAAAGATAGCACACAATTTACAACGGCCGATATAAGTGATATAAGGCTCTATCTTAACTCTGCCGTATTTCCGTATGAAAGATGGAATTTGGATTTTTCAAAGAAACTGTATGCCGCAGCCTATTATAATTATGAGAATTTTCAAGCTAGCTACTACCAGCGAGAACTTAGCGATCCTATGATGAGTTTTGCCGACTATCTGCAAAATCCATTATTCGTAATAGATTGCAGTCACCAGCCAGAAGCCGTTAAATCATCCACAGTGGACGTGATATTGGAGTTTGAAACACGCAAGAGTAAATTTCCTAAGGACATTAAAGTATACGCGTTAGTCATTCACGATGCATTTTTTAGCTACAATATACTTAATGGTTCTGTTACTAACAAATCAATACATTAGTTTGAAGTTATGTACGTCTCCAAATTATGTATTTTCACATATTTAAAATAAACTTATAAACGACATATTTGCGTTTTATTTTTGCCATTGGTTTATTTTAACACTTCAAATATTTATGAAAATGGTAAAAAAGTTGAAAATTTTTATTTCTTATTTTTTCCAAATTTAAAAAATGTCAAAAAATAGATTAAATTAATCTAAATCTTTTGTGCTTTACACTTTGGCCGAAAAGTGTCGGAAAATATCTTAAAAAAATTATGAAAATGGTAAAAAAATTAAAATCTTTATTTCTTATTTTTTTTTCTAATTTAAAAATGCTAAAAGATTTGGATTAATTTAAACCATTTTTGACATTTTTTAAATTTGAATGAAATCAGAAATAAAAATTTTCAATTTTTTTAGCATTTCCATACATTTTTTAAGGCATTTCCCAACACTTTATGCAAAAATTGTATTAGACTAAATCGCTTCTTTTACTACCATTAACCAATTTCCGAGGTTATTTTTTTTATTTGAAAATAATGAGACATAAGGATTTTTTGCACCATTTTCATAATTTTTTAAGGCATTTCCCCACTCTTTACCGCCAAAGTGTAAAGCGCAAAAGATCTGGACTAATTTAAACTATTTTTCGGCATTTTTTATGAAAAAAATAAGAAATAAATATTTTCAATTGTTTTAGCATTTTCATAATTTTTTTAAGGCATTTCCCAACACTTTACGCAAAAATTGTATTAGACTAAAACGTTTCTTTTACTACCCTTAACTAATTTCCGAGGTTATTTTTTGATAATAGTAAAAATTATGGAGCACAGGTGGACAATAAAAATAGACTCACAAAAGAACACATGCTAAGTCCAATTCAATAGGTCGCCCACGTGTGGACGGTCTTGATTTATTATCCTCTTTTATTATTTTAATATCCTATAAATCTCTAACTTCCACGTTAATCCAAAAGTCCGCATTTTAAAAAAATATATACCACCTACGTTGCTTTATTACTCTTTTTGTAATTAAGATGTTGCATTGTTTTTGCAAATTTAATTTTAATATGTACACATGACAAGGAAAGAGGGGTTAAAATCTTGAAATACATGCGTACAATAAAATAGACTCAAGACGTGAAGGTCCTTGACGTATTGAGAATAATAGCTCTAAGGATATTTTACTTATTATCCTCTTTTATTATTTTAATATCCTATAAATCTAACTTCCACGTGTATTCCAAAAATCTTAACACGTTATAAAAACTCGAAAAAGGGGCTGAAAAAGTCTGCATTAAAAAAATAAATATATATCACCCGCTTTTGGTCTGCCTAACATACTAATAAAAAAATATCCCACGTATACTCCACAAATCTTTACACAATAAATCTCAAACATCACACAGGTCTGTCGGCATCATAACATAATAGTCAGAGAACAATAATAGGTTGATAATAGTAAAAATTATGGAGCTCAGGTAGCTGGACAATAAAAATAGACTCACAAAAGAACACATGCTAAGGCCACCACATAGTAGAAGTTATGGTACTTGAGCGTAAAGGTTCTCTATGGCACTTGGGCGTAATTTTCCGATCTAACCCGAGATGTGTTCGGTTTCCTTCGCAAAGTATCGATGCCTTCCACACATTGGCGACCTTATTATCCCGCTTTTTTGGAATTTTTAAGAAATAACCTCAGATATGGGTTAAGGGCAGTAAAAGAAACGTTTTAGTCTTATTCAAGTTTTGCATAAAATGTTGGTAAATGCCTTAAAAAAATTTATGAAAATGCTAAAACAATTGAAAATATTTATTTCTTAATTTTTTCAAATTTAAAAAATGCCAAAAAATAGTTTAAATGAATCAAAATCTTTTATGCTTTCCACTTTTGCCGTAAAGTGTCGGGAAATGTCTTAAAAAAATTTATGAAAACGGCGAAAAAAATCTAAAATCTTTATTTCTCACTTTCTCAAATTTAAAAGATGCCTAAAAATGGTTTAAATAAATCCAAATCTTTTTATGATTTATACGTTTGCCGTAAAGTGTCGGGAAATACCTTAAAAAATTTATGAAAATGGCGAAAAAAATCTAAAATCTTTATTTCTCACTTTTTCAAATTTAAAAAATGCCTAAAAATGGTGTACATAAATCCAAATCTTTATATGATTTACACTTTTGCCGTAAAGTGTCGGGAAATTCCTTAAAAAAATTTATGAAAATGGCGAAAAAATTGAAAATCTTTATTTCTTATTTTTTTTCAAATTTAAAAATGCCAAAAAATAGTTTAACTGAATCAAAATCTTTTATGCTTTCCACTTTTGCCGTAAAGTGTCGGGAAATGCCTTAAAAAAATTTATGAAAATGTTGAAAAAAATCAAAAATCTTTATTTCTCATTGTTTTTCAAATTTAAAAAATGCCGAAAAATGGTTTAAATAAATCCAAATCTTTTTATGATTTATACTTTTGCCGCAAAGTGTCGGGAAATACCTCAAAAAAATTATGAAAGTATAGTAGCCATTATAACGATTGGAACCGATATACTTATTTTTTGGAATTTTTAAAAAATAAAAATAATAATAACGGAAATGGGTTAAGGGCTGTAAAAGAAACGTTTTAGTCTTATACAAGTTTTGCGTGAAATGTCGGGAAATGCCTTAAAAAAAATTGTGAAAATGCTAAAAAAATTGAAAATCTTTATTTCTCATTTTTTGAAATTTAAAAAAATGCCAAAAAATAGCTTTAATGAATCAAAATCTTTTGTGATTTACACATTTTCCGTAAAGTGTCGGGAAATGCCTCAAAAAAATTATGAAAATATAGAAGCCATTATGACGATTGGAACCGACATACTTATTTTTTGGAATTTTTAAAAAATATCTTCTGAAATGGGTTAAGGGCAGTAAAAGAAACGTTTTAGTCTTATACAAGTTTTGCATGAAATGTCGGGAAATGCCTTAAAAAAATTTGTGAAAATGCTAAAAAAATTGATAATCTTTGTTTCTAATTTTTTTCAAATTTAAAAAATGCCAAAAATAGTTTAAATGAATCCAAATCTTTTGTGATTTACACTTTTTTCGTAAAGTGTCGGTAAATGCCCCAAAAAAATTATGAAAGTATGCATTTTATTACAAATAAGTCTCACATTCTCAGGCATTGTAACGGATAACCTCTCTTCACAGATATAACACTTTATCGCATACTTAAGTTGTGTGTGTGTGTGTGTATTTCTTACGCGTACGTAGGAATTCCCTACACAATGTCTGTGCATCTAACGATTAGGCACCTAAAATTATGACCCTACATTTTTTCGTCTATTTTTTCTATTTTGCATTTTACACCATTTTTGTGTGTAACTTGCGTATACTTATTTTAGAAATAAAAATATTGTTTCATTAAACTTTTTTTTATTATCATACAAAAACATTTTTTTACTTATATACACAATACTATTACAAAAATAACTTAACTCTATATTTACAATAAAATTCTAAAACTACTTCTTATACGTAAAATTATTCAACACTTCCAATCTTTTAATACACTTCTCTCTTGTCCTTTTATTTTCCTCCATTTTCACCCGCAGTTCATTCATTTGTCTTTCAAAGTCCACCTCATCACTATCACACTTTTTTAGTTCTCGTAGTATTTTTTTCCTAGCACTATACGCCGCGGAGAAGACACACTTTTGACTCGCCGAAAACTCGTTTAACCAGTCCGGCACTTCAGCAGTGGTTGTTGACTGCTGCGATTCCTCGTACGATCGCTTGCATCGCATCTTGACCGGTTTGCGGCACTTCCCACGTCCTATTGTTGGCGATAGTGGTGCCTCCGTTACAATTGTCCCTTTGTCGACAACCTGTGAATTCGCAGGTGAGTTTGGACCGTTATTCACTACAACGATTGGAGACAGAGGCTTCGGTGGTGGTGGAGACTTTAGAAAATCAGGTAGTTCCACTGGCACTGTGGGACTCCTAAACTGAAATTTCCTCGTCTTCTTCTCGCCCTCGGCAGCCGCATAGAATTCACCTTTATTAAGGGTGGTCGTCTTGGGTTTGGTCAGAAGTTTTTCCAATTTCCATGCTGGTCCCCGCCTCGCCTTTTTGATCACCACATCACTTATAATATTAATTCGGCCTCCATCCTCCTCAGTCCACTTGTTGACGTAGTCAACCGCCGAATTAACTGTTTCCTTTTTCGCGTCTACTTCTCCCACAAACGCAGTGTTTAGCACTTCGTCATTGTGCCATTCTTCGAAGACACCTGGGGTCAGCAGGTCAATAGCTTCCTGCCCCATCAACTCTGCTTGGATACTTCCATCCAAGTTAAACGCATTTAACAACGACTCACTACCGGAATTCATTTTTCTAACTAACTCACTGCACTATGTATCGACATGATCCAGACAACCCCTATTTATAGACACTCTCTTTCCTTCGATGACTATTATCAGAAAGAATAATGTTGCCTGCAGATCAAGATAACAGTCTTTCAGCTGAGACTTTTTCAGGAGCACAAATGATAATTTCTGCTGTTTGCTATAATTGTAAAAGAGAAGTATATATTTGGACTGACCACCTGCAATCTTACAGTTACATTGAATTGTTGAGAGTAAGGATTGTTAAGTGTCATTACTGTGGAACGCTGATGTGTCGACGAGGGCCGATTAACAGATCTGATATGTTGAGAAGACAATGGATTCTACGAGAGGTTTACAAGCAAGCCATTAATTAATTTTTATTTTGTAACTTTATTACTATATTGTAAAATAAAACAACATATTATGAAAACAATTATCTATGTATTTTACTATCCTGCGTTATAAAATTTCAACTATTGCTATTACTATAGTGGTTAATAAAACTACGTGACATTGGAGTTAATATTTTTTTTATTTTTCTAAAACATAGACTTTCCAACATTTTTCTAATTATAACTATTATTTTCGGGTAAAAAACTTTGCATGGCTTGTATTAACATATTTAGGTTATCTTCAGGGTTTGTTTCGTAAAACTTTATGTCTGGGTGTCCCCAAGGTAGAGTTTTTGTTGTTGATGGTATAATATAACGTTTATCGTCGTGGTGAGATAAAGCAACTTTATTAATTATTTCGGTATAAACGTCGTGTTTATAACTTTGAAAGGTTTTCATTTTTCGAAATATCTGACCACCACGTTCTACGATATTCCGATAATCCTCCAGGTGAAGCTGTTTTTCAATTACACGTTTTTTTATACCTTTCGCTTTTTTAATTTCGCTACTGATGGAGTTCATGTAATAAGCTTTGGCTCCGGTACCATAAAAACGTATTATTGGATCACCTGGAAATTCATCCTTCATTCTACCTACTACTGACTGACTTTTTTTTATGTTAAAAATATTTCCTTCGGTATAATTGGATGTATCGAATTTATCCGGATTTTCTGCAATTATGCGATAAAAATTGTCGGTGTAAACTTTTAATATTAACGAATCTGTGTCTGTATACAGTAAAGAAGCATTTTTGCCAAATTTTGTTTTAATGAGTGAGTAGAAAAAATAATAAATTACTGTTTTCGACATGTCCAGTATGGAAAATCCGATATAAATTGGTTTATTATAAGTTGCCTTTAATTGATCCATATGAATGGCAACGAATTCTTTATTAAAAACCGTTGAACTTTTAAAATAAGGGCGAGAAATTAATGCTCGTGCCCCAATTTTATTCCTGTCATTTTCCCATTGGGTAAGTAGTTTTATATCATTACGATTATCCACATTTTCCATGGTCTTGCCAAAAACAGCATTAATGATTAATTTAAAAGTGTCTTTACCAAACTTTGTTTTTGCCCTATTGCGCAAATCTGTATTTAAGTCGATATATGTATTTAACCACAGGGATTGATTAAATTTTAAAATTCTGTGTGTTTGCATTACCATTAGGCCGTTATTGATTGCTTGTTTTAATGTTTGGTAATGAATGATGTATTTCTTTTTATCGTTTAAATTCGGAATTAACTTTGAAAATTTTGCCGATTCCGTGGG
The DNA here is from genome assembly GCA_963971165.1 of Philopedon plagiatum. NCBI lineage: Eukaryota > Metazoa > Arthropoda > Insecta > Coleoptera > Curculionidae > Philopedon > Philopedon plagiatum. The sequence continues at coordinate 45,359,554 of OZ020197.1, forward strand.
TGGTACAATATTTTCAACTAAAAAGGGTAAGTCGGAATGGTCATCATATAGCGTATACGGATAATGAATGTCAACTTCCAAAACGTATCCTTCTGGACCATTATCGTCCACATCCATAATATTTAAATTTAAAATTTCATGCTCTGATAACCATCTAAAGCCGCCAACTGGTAATGCCTGCGACATACTATGACCGTACAGATTTGTTGCATCAAGATAAACAATGAAAGATGATGGTTCGTTAGGATTGTAGTTTGGTACATATATGTTGTTGGCAGCGTGCATCCTCTCTGAACACTGACTTATACCGCCTCGAATACCTTTTTTGAAAAAATGAACCGTGTCGATATCAGTCAATAGCTCTAACTCTACCTTAGAAATACGCAACATACAATCAAATGAATAACTTGGAAGGGTATGGTACTGTGCTGGGTCCAGTTTATACGTTTCTAAACAAGTATCGCGAAACTGTTCAAAAACATCGGTTAATAATAAAACATCAGATTTCAAATATAAATCCGATAGTCCCCCAAATTCTTACAATTAAATGTGTCCCACACCTTTTTAGCTCTATCATAATCTTCATCGCTAATGTGCTCCGCTGACAAAGTATCATTAAACTGATTTTTTGTGGGTAAAGTTGCATGGTTCATTTTATCCATTGAATCGACAAAACTATAGGGAAAAACACCTTTTTTGCGCATTAAATTAAACTGCTCATTATCAGAAAAATATTTTCCTGTTTCCCTGAAACTACCCACAGCTAATCCATTACCCAAATTTTCCAGCGAAGTTGATAGAAATTTAAAACTATCGATGAACCGCAATTTCAAATATTGTTTCTTTATTGTCCCACTTTTATTATCGACATAATCGTGAACGTAAATACTTTTCGTAAACGAAATATAGTTTTCCTTGCTTTGAGCTAAAACATCGATCTTGTCTCCGTGACGACACAACTCTTTAATAAACATGTGGCAATCGTACCCGCTCAAGTTATGAAATATAATTGGAATAAAATTGGGTAACTTATAATTTAAATTGCAAATCGAATGAGCAGCACCAGGTCTTTATTTCCCAGTTATGTGACAGTGGTCCTTTACTTTACAATTATTATTTTCAAAAGGTCGTTCGCATATACCACATTTTGTGGCATTATTGAACTCCGCTAGTTGGTCCGCCGTTAAAGTTTCCATTGCTTTTATATCTCTTAAGTATGTATTGTAAAGAGATCTTAAATCACTTTCAAGCCGAGAAACGAAAACCTGGGCTGCGTCGTTTCCCCGGTAGAGCTCAAATTTTGAAATCGAATCGTCAAAGGAGCACTTAATTAAATACGCAAAAGAATACGGTTCATGTTTGATGCTTTTGACTAAGTAAGAATTTGTGGGATTTGGTTCCACTGTATCCAGTGGTTTTAGCACCGATTCAAAATCCGCGTAAACGACAAACGGTACACGCATTTGCTTTTCTATGTTTTCAAATTTTAATATATTTTCACTTGCACTCCTTCCAAATTTATCTATTTTTAAATTTAGTGATGGTGTTAATGAATATTTGTGGTTACAGTCATTTTTTTGGTGTGATATCAAAGATGATTGTGAACTAAAATATATCAAACAACCATCACAAAAATACATTTTATCTGTACGCGATGTAATTTGAATGGAACGTAATTTCGATAAGTCTTTTATCCAACAATAATGACTTTTAGAACAACGCGTATCACAAATATGCTCATCATCATCTTTAATACTACAATCGTTTGTTATTAACAACAAGTTTACATGTCTGTTAAGTTTTCTACCCGAATACCTTAATGGACCGACAACTTCATACTTTAACATATTATTTTCGAAATTTTTTTGCAAACCTAAACGTTAACTGAACTATTATTCATTTCTTCAAATTTTGTTATATCACGCAACTTTACTGGAAAGTCTATACCTGTAAAATTCAGCACTCTTGAATAGTGTGGATAAGATTGAATCTGTGATGCCATTCTAGTGGTGGGGCACAAAGCAGACACGATTGACCACGCAAAACAACACTCATCTTGATTAATCACATTGATGATGGCTTTTTTCAATTCGATGAAACGGGGTAACTTTATATATGAAGATCCACCAAAAGGTTTATACTCGTTGACATTTACTTCCAGGTGTAGAATTTTTTCCAGAGCCCAACCTACGAAAACAAAAAAGAATGACATAAGTATTTATTTTATTTTTAGTCGTTAATTTATATCATACCTGAATCTCTTTCCTGAAACTCAGTCGATTGAGTCCTCATGGCTTCCACTAATGATTGATATATTTCTTCCAAATCGCTTCCTGAAGTGACAATTTCATTGCGTGTATTAAATGACTTGTCACTGTACATATTATCTTGTGTTGGTAAAAGATACCGACCAACAACCACCATATTAACTTTCAAAGCACAACGCACTCTTACTAGGTCACTTACTACCTCTAACACTTTTGCTTTAATTTCATCAAAAAATAATGAATAGTCAGTATGTTCATTATCACTTGATATACGGTATGTGGCAATCCTATTTCTAAAAGCACTGGACACTAGCTCAACACCAGCTGATATTGGTGAACATGCATTACTTTTATGTTTTATTGTTCTTTGATGAGCTGCCATTCGATTTGCTGATATGGTTATATTGCAGCAAGTGCAAGTACGCACCTCAGATGTTGATGCCCCATCGTCAACTTTTCGCTGTTTTCCACCATGTATATTTGCAAATATAGACATATAGACCCACCCACTCGATCTTCATACCAAAACATGTTACACCCCAATAATAACTCAAGGTAAACTAACATCACAAATGTAACCTTGAAATAAGCGTCGTACACCTGGTCATCACCAAACAAAGAACACCACAAATGTATCCTTGAAATAAGCGTCGTACACCTGGTCATCACCAAACAAAGAAACATCTGCTCGCATTCATTGAAAATATGCACCGCAAATGTAACCTTGAAATAAGCGTCGTTCACCTGGTCATCACCAAACAAAGAAACATCTGCTCGCGTTCAAGGCCAAGTTCTTGCCCTTGACCTAGGAATACCACCTGCGCATATCAAGGCCAAATAACAATAGCACACCTGCGCGTTCAAGGTCGACCCTACTGCGCATGCGGAGACTCGCGATGCATCATATCCCTCTACTCACTTAAACCACAAACTAGATACAATTGGGCAAATATTGGTTAACAACGGATAGACGAAGACCATTTTCTAGGTGGTGAAAAGAAATTACATTATTATTTCAAACTAACTTCAAAAGAGAAAATATTGATAACATTCATTGTATGTTTTTTATGCTGCTGTTGAAGGTTAAATGGATTGCAAATAAAAACTGAAATATAGCGCACGGCGCCTGATTACATTCAGAATGCTTCTTTTTCGATCTCTCGTTGTCATGATACATGTATCATGTCTCTCTGTCGCTTCCTGTCTTAGTGTCACCATGAAGTAGCTGGCGCTGATTTGGCGCGAAAATTTAAAATATAACGCATATTGTTGCCTATGTAGCAGAGTACTTTGGAATAAACCAAAACCAGAATTTTATAAACTCGTGAATGCGCCAGAAAACTACTCTTATGCAACCATTACTATTTGTAGTATTTTTTTGGGTTACTTGTCTTTTGTTAAGGGCCAATGACATACCTATAAAGTCAATGGCAAGAAGAGTTGTGTTGTTTAATAAATAAATAACTTTTTAGATTTTCAGTGTTGATTGTAAAAAATTACCTTCGGTTCTTTTAAGCATTGTGTTTTACTTAGTTACATAGTGGAATATTTTTTACATTAATGGCTATATTTACCTACTGTTTCGTTAGCATTTATTTAGATTTTACTATAAAAATATCAAAAACATTAGTTTTCGTTTTTAATATGGCGGATAGTGACAAAAAAGCCTGGAATATTTGTGTTTAACTTCTGTTAATTTTATTTATTAGTTGAGTGCTCTTTTTTCATTAATGGCTGTACTCTGTTACTGCCAAATATGACTGTTTCAACACTGGAAGAGGTTATGAAGGTAGAGTTTATTATTAATTTAAGTTGTGAGGAATTTCGCTGAGAAATTAAGGACGATATAAATAAACCTCTTAATAAAAGCCAACTCTTCTGTTAAATTTGATTAAAAATAGGCAAATGAAAAAAAATACATGCTTAAGTGTTTGAACTTTTTGCTTAAATTTAACTTTGAACTAAAATTTTTGTATAGGTACTCTTTTTCCTCCAAAAATTTGTTGTCTTCCTATTTAAACAAAATTTTACTCTTGGTTTGAACCATGGATTTATTAAGAATGGATATGGGATGATTTAACATTCTTTGGAGCCAAAACAAACCATTCTAAGCGACACTGTAAACACAATTTGTAAACATTGGTCACATCTTATTTTACCTTGTATTTTTGTACAAAAAATACGTCAGAAGAATCACAAGATTTACTAAATTTAATAAAAGCCCTAAAATATTTCATTTTTCTGCTAAATAATAATAAATTTAAGTTAAAAAGGTTTTATTATTTATAGGTTATATTATTTATAAAGGTTTATTTAAAGTCGCTCCGAGTCATTTATAAATCTATAAATCGCACTCTTTCTTTTCTAGTTCATTAGACAAAGACGTACGTGTAACCGAGTGTTCGGACGTATTTCCTAAGCAACCAGCAGAGACAGGAACACTTTTGAGCTCCAACACTCCAATGCTATTTTATCTCTTTCTACTACCATTCTTGATTCAATTACGTATTTCCTTAAAGTTCGTAAACTCTACCTCTAGGGGAAATGTTTTCATAACAAACAACAAATGGCTTCACGTTCGATACGCTCACAGTATACGGACTAGCGATGGGTCATTCGTTCATTTTCAAGAGAGCCCGCTCACTCGTTCAGCTCACTTGGAAGAATCGTTCGAAGGAGTCGTTCGATTGAACGAATCGCGGAGCTCTTTACTTAAACGTGACACCTGCACTTGTTCGTGTGCAAAAAAGAGAGCATAAAACGCGTATGTGAATGACACATTTACGACTGCCGACGGCCCGCTGCCTGGTTGTGGCGCGACGGGTTCAAAGAAAAATAATATACATAACATCAATAAATTAAATAAAATTAATTAAAATATTGGAATGATTAAAATTTTTATTTGCTAAAAGTTCAAAATAAAAGTAAATACATATTAACAAAAATGGTTTTATTGTAGATTAGATAATGATTATGTAATATGGATTTCAAAGTTATAAACTACCCGCAGTATACGCCGTTAAAAAACATTGTTGCAGATTTCCGGCAAAGTAATTAATCGTTAATCGTAAAATAATAGTAATACGAAAGACGTACAAACTGTGTAATGTATTATCATAGGCCGCTAGATGCTCCACCACTCTCGTTCTTATATTATACGTCTGAGCAGCTCGCGGTCTCGCGCTCTCTGAGTTGTCCGAAACTCGCGAAAGCGTGGAGTGGAATTTCTACGGAGTCGAACGGACGAGAGCGAGCCAATAGTCATAGTCGCCTATAATGCAGCTATTTTAACGAGCGGTGAACGTATCGTTCAGTTGATGGGAGCGGCTCATTCGCGACTCTTTGAAAAGAGTCGTTTAAATTGAACGACTCGTTCGCGAACGACCCATCGCTGACACGGACATCGAATCCTTTCTTAATAAATCCATGGTTTGAACAGCTGTTCTCTTTAATGTTTGTTTTGTAGTATTTTAACTTTTTGAAATTTATTTTTTTTAAATAGCTGGTTGGATTTCTTACTTTAAGGATAACAAAAATATTATTTTTTCAAACCTGTTACGTAGGAATATTATAGAGAGACTTGGCAACGCCAATGTAGCTGACATTGCTCGTTGTTTTTTTTATATGGCCATGTTGTGTTTATTACCAGTGGTGCGAGGGACGATATCTACCTTTTTTTTTATCACGAAGCGCCATTTATGAATATTTTTATTCAGTCTGAATTCATACCAGCGTTTACCGGTTTTAATATATACAGCGAATTTCATAACACCCTGTATAGGTCAATTCCTTCGTCACCTATTAAATTGAGAAACACAGCGATTTTTTTAGAATCCTCTTTACTTTCGAATTCTGTGCATTCCTAAACAGCTTGAATTTTTGCCAAAATTTTTTCCAATTAGCGGCTATATTTCCTCCAAGGAACAGCAGCTCAGGAGGCGTGAAATGTGCTTCCATGTCTAACCGGTTCTTCAGCCTAACACCATGTAGTATATTGTATTTATTAGATCAATAAAAATACATAAGAATTTCAAGAAGTGTATTTATTTACTGACTCCATGGATACTGAACTCGCCGGAAGCACCCCATGACACATTGCCCACTGCGCTATATCTTAGGATGAGTCTGCACTAAATAAGCATTATACTACATTATTTAAGCTCAAGATGAGGCCACATGTTTTCTTTTTGATGTGGATCATCAAAAGTACCCAGACCCCGGAATGTTTGTAGAATTCCAGTGAATATAGGAGAAATTCGTTAAGCTGGTAATTCAAAACGTCATAAGTTAGGTCATCCAGGTTTTAGCACTCAGGTTAGATGTATTGTTTGAAAAGGGCGAATTGAAAAAGTCGCTGAGTAGTGATTTTAACAGTGGACGGGGTTTATTTTAATGTCGCAGAATCTACCATTTTACGTTTTTCTTTACTTTTGATTTTTTTATTATGCTGTTTTGTTGGAATTTTAAAATGGAAGTTGCAGATGTCTTTGAACTTATGCGAATGTTATCTTTTGATGATGAGGATTTAATTCTGTATCTCTAAAATTTTGATTTGGTGTTCCGCCGCTGACAGCTGCGATGTCCCGTTGGACGCTGTCGTCGGCAGTGTGTTCTGTGGAAAAGGAAAGTAGCTCCACTAGAATTGATATTGTTTAGTTAAAACTGTCGAGGACGCTACAGTATTTTAAACGGTGATTTTTTGAACAATGCCAACAACGCCTGTTCGTATTATTAACTGTTTACTAAATGTGGGAATGGGTATGCGAAATCTGATCGGGTTGTGCCGCTATATCGCCAGGGTGTCATCGCAGGAAAGTAATTCAATATAGCAGATTTTTCAGAGACATTTGTTCCTATCAGCTTATTAGAAGAAATAATTTATTTTTATTTGGTAAGAAATACAAATTGGAGCCGGTATCATGTGTACTATTTATAATAAAAAATAACTTTATTGTAGTTTGGTTTGGGTTATTATTATTGATATTAATTATGTTTTGTGCTTTTCGGTGGTGTAGGTCATGTTATACAAATAGACGAATCTGTAGTTACCAACAGAAAGTACAATGTTGGCAGGATAGTCCCAGAGCGATGGGTACTGGGGCTGTATCATGTCACAGCCAAAAGAGATTACGTCGTGTTTGTCCTCAACCGGTCTGCACAAACACTGCAGGCAATAATTATTGCAGACCATTGCCAGTGTCTGAAATTTGGAACGATTGTTGGCGTTGCTACACGGGGCTTAACAGTTTGGGCGGTGTTTCTCCATATACTCATAAATCTGTCAACTATTCCCGACATTTTATGGATCCCCACACGGGAGTTTGTACGAACCATAGAGAAGGACATTGGTCGTGCCTAAAACAATTTTTACGACATCTGGGGGTTATGCAGTCTCCCTTCATTGAATAATATTAGGACCAGTTTATGTTGTGGCAAGTGTTTGGGGATACACGAACAATAAGATTTCGTAATCTAACATCTCAAATTAGTGAGCGTTATGTCAAGGCGCTAAATTTTCCTTTCATTGATTTGTTCAGTTCGATTAAAAGGATTTTAATAAACCGACTCTTTAACGAATACCATATTCCATAACCGACTTTTACAGGTTTACCCAAATGTTCTTAGATGTATTTTTATAATATATTTATGACGAACCATTACTTGTCATTATAGTGCCAAGTTTGTGTGATTAATAAGATAGTCAGGTTTGGCAACACTGTAAGTAATATTTCATTTTTAAGGAGTTTCGTATTGAAGTATTTTAAAACAACGTAGCTTTGTTTAGCTTTATTTTGATTTTTTTGGTATAAAAAGTTCTTCATTCAACATTTTTTTTAAATCTGTACTATACACTCCAAGCTCTCGTTTAAAATTTTCAAAATTTGAAAAATCGAAGGGACATATACTGCACAAGACCCCAGTTCTTTGTAGTCTGGATACATTTTGAGTCTAGAAAAGTTTTAGTTTAGTGTAGGTGTGGAGTGCCGTAGCTAGTCTAAATTTGACTGAAGCCAGGCCAGGATTTTTGCCCCCTTATAACAAGACCTAATTAGCTAGATAGTTTTACTATTTGGCAGGCGCGGCCCGTGAAATTTCAAAGTTGCATATCCCTGTTGCTACTTTGGGACCCATACCAAATTCAGGTTTTTTAATAGTGAGCCTACTAGGAATGTTTTGGTAAAGAAAAAAAATATTTTCCAATTTGCGAAAAAAAGTTGATTTTTTGAATTGACCCACCTAGGTAAAAAATTAACAGGCTTAGATACTTTATTTATTATTTTTTCTAAACAAATTTTACATCATTTTGTCGACAATTCTTAAATTTTAAGAGAAAAAAATGTGTTAGTAGAAAGTTATAGTCATTTGAATTTTTTGCAACCGAAAATTTAAATTATTTGTCGGTTGAAAAAATTCAAATGACTATAACTTTCTACTAACACATTTTTTTCTCTTAAAATTTAAGAATTGTCGACAAAATGATGTAAAATTTGTTTAGAAAAAATAATAAATAAAATATCTAAGCGTGTTAATTTTTTACCCAGGTGGGTCAATTCAAAAAATCAACTTTTTTTCGCAAATTGCAAAATATTTTTTTTCTGTACCAAATCATTCCTATTAAAAAACCTGAATTTGGTATGGGTCCCATAAGTAGCAACAGAGATATGCAACTTTGAAATTTCACGGGCCGCGCCTGCTATTTGGTGTCCCTTGTCACCGACGCCCTAGCCCTAGACAAATAAGGCACTGCAGGTGTGTAGTCACCTCACTACACATTAGTAGTAACTGTTAACTCAGTTCAGTTCAGTAGAGTGTTGTGACAGGCCATTTTTGCCACATGGTCTGGGTATGTGTTTACTAATTAATTTTATTCGCGATTACCTGTTCAGTTTTACTTAATAATTTACCTTGATTAAGAGGCTGAACCTTCACTCTCACACTGGGTGGGCTGGCATTGCCCTGTGTTCCAGGTTAGTCCCTGTCCATCTTGATTGCCCTTTTGTCTTGTCCAAATCCGCTTGATATCAGCTGTCCTTCCTTCGAAGCTTGTAGTCTGCTTTAATATCTTTCTCTGTTGTTTGGGCCCTGAATTTTCGCCTTGCTTAAAGCCTTCCTGTGTGTATAGACAATCGCCCTTAGTCTTTTGATGCTAACATGTTTAGATAATAAGTTTTGAAAATCTACTTGCTTTTTTTATTGTTTACATTCCCTCGCGACATTGAATCGCCGTTAATTAGTGGATTATTGATCACATTGCCTTTACTGTCCTGGATTCCTGAATCTAGGGTTCTCTATTAATTTAACTCCAACATTTCCTTTTCTTTTTCTTTTCCAAGATCTTGTTTTAAATTTTGTAAACAATTAATAAATTGAGTTATATGTGGTTAGAATTTTTGGTTGAACTGACAGGCTGACACTGTCAGAGTCTTGCAGTGCTGTCAAACCGGAGGGGTAAAATTTGTTCTGTATCGTTAAGCATTTTCGCGTGGCCCGCGCTGCTTATTTGGGTTTTGTAGTTAAGGCCACAGGTTTGTGACGGAAGATTTCCTCTGGGTTTGCCAGTGCAGTACGGAAATCGAAGGACTCCATTTTGATATGTGTCTGTGGTGGGAGGAAGTGTCATATGATTCTTCCGACACGAGGCATAGGCCGGTCACTTCCACTCTACCCTTCGAAGCAATTGTTCCATTGTCCCTATCTTAAAGTTTCAGTTTTGAAATTCTAGTTTTTGTTTGGATTAAAAAGTCAGGGACCGTGTTTAAATTCTTGAAGAATTTGTTTCTGCAAGACGCAGGATATTTTTGGGCGACTTCGTTCGAGGATAGGTGAGTTTTTGTCCGTTTTTTTTTGTCTACCCGTAGACGCCATGTGCATGCTGAAATTTTTCAAGTACTAAGGATTTCTTTCTTTATTTCTATCAAGCCACGAACATCGGCAACAGTTTGGAGGTCCAAACCCTGTGGTAACCTTTGCTGTGTGGTGCCCTTTTGCTGCCTGCAGTTTTGGAAGTTCAATCCCTCTTTATCGTTGAAGAGGTAAGTCACTTTGAAGCCTTTTTTTTGCCCCGTGTTTCTCTAATGCTTATTAATCGTTTATTTGTTTTACGCCCATACATTGTAATTTAAATTTCAGCGGTCAATAGATATCGAAAATGCTGCTTCACAGCACTATTTTCTCAGACTAGTTTTTTTCGGCTGCTCGGTGTGTGCTACATCTTATTTTGAATTATAATAGCTGACTAAAGTATTACTATAATAACCAAGCTGCCCAACTGCTTTGGTGTTGGTGTTAACTTACCTAATTTGCATTCTTTTGAAAGCGTGGCTATATTTTTGAAGCTTGAATAGTGTGAAGTAAAGTTCATACAATCTATAAGCTATGTTTAGGGTCTCTTTATACCCGCTTTCGGGTCCGTTGGAACAGCTAAGCTTGGATTTAAGCCGTCAGTCACTCGCTTAGTAAATGTATATTGTTTTTATCGTTTTTTTTTTATTGACGTTATCGCAAAACACATACAGGAGTAATGGGGCTATCTGATTTTAATTTAAAACCGTAATTAAAATGTGTACGGGAGCTTGGGGTCTTACGGGATTTATTTTTTTTTGTAAGGTTGGAAATTGTAGATTTATTTTAGCTTTCATTTATATCGATTGGTTAAGTAATATTTTATTCTTTCAGAGGGGTTAGTTAGCCTGCTATTTTACTTTCAGATTTGTCATTTGACCACTGTTTTGGTGTGAAGTAACTTGTAGCCCGTACACATTTTACATCTATTTATTATATCGTACCGCTTGGAACTTAGGGTAGTTTAGTTGCATAGATGCTATATAATTAGTTAAACCTGCTTTTGTTGTATCGTATTATTTGCATTGGGGGAACCTAAAGTAGTTAATTAGTTGCTTGGATAGTACCGATATAATTGCTTGTAATTTAAGCTTTGTGTTTTATAAATGTACATAAGCGGTGCATATTTTGATTGTTTATATTTAAACTGTTTCTCCCTCTCTTCATTTTAATGACTAAAATTTTTCTGAAGTCAATTATTATTCTTGTGTTATCTTACATTGATCCACTTTATTTACACGAGTAGTGTTAACGCTTAGCTTTTGAGTCAAGCTACTATAGGGGTTTGAGGTTTTAATTATTTTACTTTTTTTGGCTTCGCTTAAGCTTCTCTTTTACTTTGAATATTACTTAAACGTTTTAAGTCAAGCTAACTGGGGTTTCATTTTTAGTTATTTTTACTGGCTTCGCATAAGCCACTTGCTTTGTTTATACCTGTAATCTTGCGTGAACTTGTGATTTAATTATCAATTATTTTTATTTTGTTGTACTTTTATTATTTTTATTGGTAATGTAAGATATCATAATATAATGTTAAACTGGTCATTTAGTGAACACTTAGTTTTGTAAATATTAACGTTTATCAGTAAAGTAAATGAACTTTAAAATTTAGTTATTGATGCCCTTTAGGTAATAATAATTTATTTTGTTTATTAACATAACCTTTTTGTTTAATATTATCCTAAATCTCTAAGCTTGTTTAAATTTTGCAAATAATTACTTTCTCTTTTATTAGTGGTTTTTTTATATTGACGTAGCTTCTTATTTTTAAATATTTTTCTACTTACCTAAATTTTGCATTTGATTTCAAGCCACTGGCTTTCTCTTTTATTATTGACATTTTATTTAATATTCTTAAATTTTGCGGATTAGTTTCAGTAAATTATTTATCCAAATATTAACTTTTTTATTAATGTAACCTTTTAATCGTATCTTAAGCTCGTTTAAATTTTGCAAATAGTTACTCTCTCTTTTATTAGTAGTTTTTTTTATCTTAACGTAGCCTCTTATTTTTAAATATTTTTCCACTTACCTAAATTTTGCGATTCAGTTTAAGCCAATGGCTTTCTCTTTTAATATTAAATTAATTAATTAAAAAAAAATTAGTTAGATTTCGGCGCTTTAATTCAAGTCAATTGTCTCTCTCTGCATAGTAATCTTTTCTGTTAACGTAACTTCTGATTTTTTTTTTAACGTAACGTATGCCTTTTTTTCATTAATTAAATTTTAACTACTGTAACTACTAGGAATTGTTTGTTCCTAGGGTCTTTGGTAGGGGGCACGAACCTCCCTACTTCTCTTCCGTGGGGGCTACAAAGCATCCCTACCTTTGTTTTTGCTGGGTGCAAAGAAGCTTCCCTATCGTCTCCAGTAGGGGCTAAGGAGCCAGCTTATTTTTATGTTTCTGAGGACAGACTTCCTCAGGAAGGTTTTTATTTTGGGTAGAATTTACATATTTTGCTGCGGGGGCAAATATCGCCCAATTTTCTTGTTCCTTTTTTTTTGCGGACAACACTTGTAACAATACTTGTAATTTTTTTTTCCTGTAAATATATGTACAGTGGTAAATGTATTCAGTTTTTCTTTTATCCAGCTCACTGCGCCCTATGTTTTTATTTTCTATTATGAATAGCAGGTTTGTTGTGTGAGAAGCAGGTCCCTAGACCAACTAGGCGACTTCCAGTTTGCGTCGGTGTAAAAAACTGGTGGCGTCCAATAGAACCTACCAGCCTAACTGAGCTGAGGGCTAATTTGCAACGCGCTCTACTACACCTGCTTCCCTCAGAACACCCTGTTGTTCCTGTGTTTTTCTCTAGAGTACCTTTAAGAGTTATTTTAATGTTTTCAAGTTAAGCGGTAAGTACTTGGTCAATGATACTCATCATAGTATCTTTGACGGTTTTTAATCAAACACTTTTTATTGAACAAAGTGCGTCGCAAATTTTTGGCGCCCAACGTGGGGCCTATTTAAAAAAAATTGCCGCTTTTTTTTCTAATTTTACTCTTGTGCGTCTAGTGAGCTGGATGGAACTTTGAAAATTTCTATCAATTTTAACTCTAACTGTACTAGCCCTGTATTACTGCATTTGATTTTGGCGATTTATTATCGATTTTATTTTACTTTTTACGTAACTTCGATTTTCTTTGATTTGGCGATTTATTACCGATTTTAATTGACTTGTTTACGTAACTTTGATTGTCCTTGTATTTGTGGTTTATTACCGATTTTATTTTACTTCTTACGTAACTTTGATTGTTTTTGATATTGCGATTTATTACCGATTTTATTTTATTTATTTACGTGACTTTGCTTATTTTTGCGTACTGTATTATGATTGCTGGTTTACGTGATTTTCCTTTTTATTATTTCTTGCTATTTTTGCTGATTTAATTACCTTTATTTGCTATATTTGACTACACTATTGGTGTAGTTTTGCTAAATTTATTCGGATTTACGCGATTGTACCTAGATTTGACCTTCCTTTTTTTACGTTGACTTTTGAGTTGCTATTGTTTTTGTTCACTCCAAAATGGATTATAATATGCAGGTTAACCATCTTAGGAAAGACATGCTAATTTATGAACTTACGATTCGTGGAGTACCGGCTAGTTATGCCAATACGGTAAAAGAACTTATAGTAGCGTTACGCCCAATTTTAGATATGGAAATGAAGGGTAAAATCTTTACCCGTCTGGCCTATACTTGTGTTTTTGTCGATGAATGTAACTATATAACTAGAACCTTGCAAAATATTGATAGCGCGATTAAAAATGTCACCGGTGAATCCGCTAAAGAAAAATTTGAACGTTTACAATCTCAACTTGTTCACTTATTTACCCGCGTTCATCGTATTCCGGTTGCGAACCTTAGTGCCGCGGAATCGCAAACCCGTTCTGACTTGTTGCTCAAAATTTTAGGCAAATTAAACTGTTTGGACAGTCTCTTAAAACAAGATCCGAATTTAAGCACCTTGCTCGCTCGAGTTCATTCGGACGGTTCGGATTCGGATGCGTCGGATTCAGATGCGTCGAGAAATAGCAATGCGTCCCACAGTCGACCACGACACTCGCGCTCGTCGCCTAAAGTCACCCAACCGGCAGTTAGCCACAACATAACAACTACCGCTTCCGTTTGCCATCATTCGTGTAGCAAAGAACATCGTATTGAAAAGTGGGGTATTAAATTTACCGGTGAGGCTGGACAGATGTCCGTGCATAATTTCTTGGAGCGAGTTTCGGAACTACGCGAAGCTCGAGGTTTTTCTGAACGCGAACTATTTACATCCGCTATCGACTTATTTGCGGGTAAAGCACTCAATTGGTTTCGTGCAAATCGTCATCGCTTTTCGGACTGGTCTGGGTTGTCTGACCTTCTCTGTAAACATTTCGAACCGCCAGATTATCGTCATCGGTTATTTAGGGAAATTCTGGATAGAACTCAGGATTCGACGGAGAGTATAGTCGATTATCTTTCTAATATGAGTGCGTTATTTAGACGACATGGCTCCATCCCAGAGGACGTTCAACTTGACATCATTATACGGAACTTGTCACCTTTTTATACTACCCAACTTCCGGTAGTCAGCAGGTTAGAAGAATTAGAAGGGGAATGTCTCAAGCTGGAGTTGAAGAAATATCGTGCAGAGAACTATGTACCACCGCCTAGAAAAAAATATGATTTTGTAGAGCCAGACTTTGCGTTCAGGACTGCCGAAACACCGGGTTTGAAAGACGATGAAGGGTTACCAATCGTCGACGTAGTGACCGAATCATATCCAGTACCATCAACTTCTGGAGACGAAAGGCATTTACTAAGAGAGACCCGTCCCACGTCTCCAAAAATCTCTAGATCAATCTTGTGCTGGAACTGTAATAAGCCAGGTCATCGAAATAGCCAGTGCACTGAACAGCGCAGAATTCATTGTTACCGCTGTGGTGCACCAAATGTGACCAGTAAAAACTGCCCTAAGTGTTCGTCGCCAGAGAAACGATTCTCAGAAGAGCCGATACGTCGCGAGACTGCTCCCCTTATTCTCACTTCACCGACCAACAACTTTCCTTCCGATAAAAACGCTGCCATTAACAACAACTCTGTTCCTAATGAAAACCTTTTACCGACCAACAACATTCTTTCCGACGAAAACCTTTTACCGAGCAACATCTTTCGTTCTAACAAAAACCATTCACCCCCTAACAATTCTGCTCCCAATGAAAAACTCTCTTTCTGATGAAAACCTTTCGCCAACCAATATCTCTAAAAATCCTTCACCCGTTAATAACTCGTTTCCAAATAAAAAATTATTGGACTTTATCATAGCTGATGCGCATGGCGACCAGCGCCCCTATTTGGAAATTTCAATTTTAGGTTACAAAATGTTAGGCTTATTAGATTCTGGAGCATCACGCACTATTGTAGGTCAACCTGGTCTCCGAATTTTAGAAAGTTTGGGTCTAAAACTTATTAAGCATCAGACTGACTGTACCGTCGCGAACGGCCAGACTTGCTCTAGTTTAGGATATTTTCAGGCTCCTGTAACGTTATTAACTAGAACTCGGGTGATCGATATTTTAGTTCTTCCAGAACGGTCCCACCAGAACTGTCCCACCAACTGATTTTAGGAATCGACTTCTGGAGATCCATGGAAGTTATCCCCGATTTGAAGCAGGATGTCTGGCATTTTTCTAATGATGACCAATCTACAGAAATTTTTAGCATTATAGATGGCGACTCTTTAACTGAAACCGACCGAACAACTCTGAATACACTGGTTAGGGAGAAAATATCAGAAATGGGTACTGGTCTTGGCTGCTGCAAAGTAGCAGAACATGTAATAGAACTTGAAGCGGGCACCAAGCCGATTAAACAACGATATTACCCAGTTTCTCCATTTAAACAGCGGATTATGGACAAGGAGATCGATGAAATGTTGAGGCTTGGATTGATTGAGCCCTCTAAAAGTCCTTGGTCCAGTCCAGTGTGTTTGGAACGCCAGAGCGATGATAGCTATAAGTTTTCCATAGATTTCCGAAAACTTAATAGTAAGAGTAATAAGTCTTATAACATTCCATATTTTTCAGTCATTTTAGATCGCCTCAGAGACGCCCGCTATATTAGCTCCATCGACATAAAATCAGCCTTCTGGCAAGTACCTCTTAGTGAGTCCTCACGTGAATTGACTGCTTTCACCATTCCAGGTAGGAATCTCTATCATTTTGTGCGCATGCCCTTTGGCTTAGCCAATGCGCCTGTCACCTGGCAACGTATTGTAGACCATGTACTGGGTGTCGACTTGGAAAAGCATGTAATAGTGTATCTGGAGGATATAATTATCATCTCCAGAACCTTTCCCGAACACCTTAAGATCCTAGGCCTTGTTTTTGATCGCCTCAAGGATGCAGGATTCATAGTTCCGGAGGAGAAATGTCACTTCTGTAAGCCTGAGTTGAAGTACCTTGGTTACGTCGTAGATGCCAAAGGTTTGAGACCTGATCCAGAGAGAGTACAGGCAATTGTAAATATAGCACCCCCACGAAAAATCGTAGAAATTCGTCGTTTTATTGGCACTGCTTCTTGGTACAGGCGTTTTGTGCCCAACTTTTCAGCTATTATAGCCCCAATTACCCGGCTTACCAAGAAAAATGTCAAGTGGGAATGGACTTCCGAATGCCATCAGTCCTTCAACTTGATTAAAGAAGCTCTTATGACAGCTCCCGTGCTTACATGTCCAGATTTCAACCGCACATTTACTTTACAGACTGATGCGTCATGTTATGGCTTAGGAGCCGTTCTGACTCAGGAATTTGATGACGGAGAAAAAGTTATTTCCTATCTTTCACGTTCTCTCACCTAACAAGAGATGAAATTAACCGTCACCGAAAAAGAGTGCCTTGCCGTACTTTGGAGTGTGGAAAAGCTTCGTCACTACCTGGAGGGTGTACACTTCAAAGTAATAACAGATCACCATTCTTTGTTATGGCTTCATAACCTAAAAGATCCGCAAGGACGTCTCGCCCGATGGGCTCTTCGTTTACAACCTTACGACCTTGAACTAATCCACCGTAAAGGCCGAGATCATGTCGTGCCAGATTTTCTTTCCAGGTCAGTGCCAGTGACTGCTGATTCTGTCGCAGCGGTTGACGAACCACCGTCGCCATCATTTTCTGACACCTCAGACAAATGGTACAAAGGCATGATGCAGAAGCTAGAAGAACGTCCTGATAAATATCCTTGCTGGCGAGTCGAGAATGGCAATCTCTTTAAATATGTCAAGATAAATAATCCGAGTTTTCCAGATCATTCCACTTACTGGAAAATAGTAGTACCAAAGGATAAACGAAAAGAGATATTTCTTCGATGCCATGATAATCCAGCAGCAGGGCACGTGGGTGTTTTCAAAACATTTTGGAAAGTCGCCGAGAGATATTATTGGCCGAAAATGAGATCTGACGTTGCTAGTTATGTCCGTGCTTGTAGAACTTGTGCTCAGAATAAAGTAGAGCAGAAACGTCCAGCTGGTTTAATGGGTAATCGCCCAGACATAAAGGAACCTTGGCAAGCCATCAGCCTAGACTACATAGGACCTTTACCTCGTTCTAAACAAGGTAACACTCATATTTTGGTGGTCACCGATTATTTTAGCAAGTACGTCGTGTTATTCCCGTGTCGATCGCCAACAGCAAAATCGTTGGTAAAGTGCGTCGAAGACGGCATCTTCTTAGTTTACGGAGCTCCTCAATTCTTAACGTGCGACAACGGAACTCAAATGAAATCCAAAGAATTTCAAGCCCTTTGCGATAAATATAAGGTTAGAATATTTTACACTGCTAATTACTATCCTAGAGCAGATCATACTGAACGCGTTAATAGAGTTATTAAAACGATGTTGCGCTCTTACGTTCAACAAAATAACCATCGAACTTGGGAAGATAATTTAACTGCTATCGGTTGCGCCATTCGCACTTCGCGACACGAAACTACGGGCTTCACCCCATACTGCGTTAATTTTGGCAGGGAACACAAGCTATTCGGTTCGGACTATGCTGAGGGTGTTCCTCAAGTAGAAACTGAGCGTCAAAATTACATTCGAGAACGAATAGAAGCTTTCAAACAATTATTTAGAAAAGTCCACACTAAAATCGAAGCTTCTCGTGTTAAAAATCGACATAACTATAATTTGCGCCGACGCCCAGTAAGCTTTGTCCCCGGTCAAGAAGTCTGGCGTAAGAATAAAAGTATATCCGATGCAGCGAAGTATTATAGCGCAAAGTTGGCTCCGGAATTTGTAGGTCCGTTTAAGATCGTAGAAAAGACCGGCACGTGTACTTATGAGCTTGAAGACGAACACGGTGTTAGTAAGGGCATTTGGCATGTACAAGACCTTAAACCGGTATATGCCGAAACTGCGTGTGATGGTCCGTAGGAGTGAATAGATTGTTAGGCAACTCAAAGTCATTATTTACTTTATTACCTTCCGTTAATTTTACTGTCATTAATTTAATATTACGTTTTACTAGTCATTTTGCTTCAATTTACGTATCAATCTATCGATTTCTGAATTTGTTAACTTTTCAGTCCATAGCTTCAATTTGATTCATTACTACTTTTTAATCTTTTTTTTTTCTTTTTTTTTTCTTTCCCTCTCTTTCCCTCTTTCGGTAATAATGACTTTAGTGAGTTTTCTTTTATCGTTGCGTTAATTTTGACTTTTGGCCCAGTTTTAATTCACTTTTCCTTTACTTTTCTTGCTCAGTCGTGAGCAATTTTTATGCCCTGCAGTATGGGCGTGATGGTGTCTGAATCCCTATAGGCGCGAACCTTGATGGATTTGGACACTATCACTTAGAATAGTGCTGCACTGGGTTAACTAGGTGGGGTAGGAGTCCCCTGAGTGCCGTGTATGCTCTGCAGTGTGGGCGTGATGGTGTTTGAATCCATCTGGGCGCGAGACTTGATGGATTTGGACACTGTCACTTAGAATAGCGCTGCACTGGGTTCACTAGGTGGGGTAGGAGTCCCCTGAAAGCCGTGGCAAGGTAAGCCTTCAGCTGCCTTGCTTCTATTGTTTGTAGTAGGTAAGCCCTCAGCTGCCTTACTACTTTCACTTGCCGTTGCC
Source organism: Philopedon plagiatum (assembly GCA_963971165.1). Taxonomy (NCBI): domain Eukaryota; kingdom Metazoa; phylum Arthropoda; class Insecta; order Coleoptera; family Curculionidae; genus Philopedon; species Philopedon plagiatum. The sequence continues at coordinate 45,378,776 of OZ020197.1, forward strand.
GCCTTACGCCTTGTTATCATTTATCTGGCATTACCTGATTATCTTTACCTTATCGTCACTTGGTTTATTGTATAGTAACGTATAGCAACGTGTATTGTCATTTAACGTAGCTTACCTTTTTGCATTTGCCAGTCTCACGCAGACACCCATCTCGGCGCGAGACGGGATGGGCGACGGTGTGTCACATGGTAATTTAAGTTTGATTACTTGGTTAGAAGGCGGTGATTAATTAATTTCGGACCTACTTTTCTTTATCGTTTTTTTTGCATTCACTATTAATTGTTTTTTTTACTATAGACTAGGGCCAAAAGTCTTTATTTATTATCTTGATTGGACCTTTTTTTTATTACCTTGATTTGACGTATTTACCTTGATGTGACCTTTTACTTTGATTTGGCTTAATTTTCTCTACCTTGACTTGATTTATTTATTATTCCCTACTTGTGCCTGGAAATTTCGGTTACTTGAACTAGTATGTGTTTTTGCTCGAGTACGACTTTGTCTTTCCTTCGGGGATTTAGAATAGAAACATAATTTTCTTTCTCTTCTTTTGCTGATTTTGTGAAGTTGAGAATACCCCTTATGGTGGGATTCACTGCTAGTTGTTGGCAAGTAACCCAATTTCCTTTATCTCGATTTGCGAACCTTTAGTTTGATTTACTTGCTTCATTTACTTTTGGTTGATTACCTTTTTTTATATATTTGCGTTAATTTACTTGTCTTGACGATAATTTACTTACCTTTGCGATAATTTGCTTTCCTTTGCGATAATTTGCTTACTTTTGCGATAACTTTCTTATCTTTGCGATAATTTTGTTACCTTTGCGTTAATTTACTTTCCTTTGCGTTTATTTGCTTACCTTTGCGTGATTTCGATTACCTTTGCGTTCATTCCGTTACCTTTTTTTTCATTCCTTGATTTACTTACCTTATCGTGATTGGCCTTTGATTGGCTTTAATTTACTTTAATACCTTTGGTATTTTATTTATTTGGATTTGTCTTAGGTCTAGGTTTTGGTAGGACTATATGTTAGTCTCCGGCCATTTCAGTTTTACTGGTTTTGCGCCTAGATCTTTTCTGATATATTTTGTCTATTCACCGTTTAGACAAGATAAAACTATCCCGATTGCGACTTTACCTTATTTTGGCTTTATCGATTTAGACATTTGTACCTATCTCGTTTTACAGGCTGCACGGTGTTGGGTGCTACCGGATGTAGCTTCGACGCTCTTTGTTAGATCATGGATCCTTCGGAGAGCAGACCGACTGGAAGGGCTGTTCAGGGGGGGGGGGGGTGAAGTCTGACCCCTGGGGTAACAGTTTGCCCATCGAACTTGTTCGGCGGGCCAGGGGAGGACCAAGCTACTTTGTTCGGCCTGAGCTCAAGTCGGCCTATTAGGTTGGGACAGGCCGGTGGCAGTGCCACCGCTCAGAACACCCTGATTAATTTTTTTTTGTTTTGTACAGAGACCGATGTGTTTCCCGTTTGGTACATCTTTTAGCTTGGTGGATGCTACAATCCACTCCCTTTTGTATGGTGGATCATCTGGGCTATCCCTCTTTTCTTCTCATTTTACTTATGTTGTATTATATTTATCTTTTCCTTTTTTAGTTGTCCACCCTTTGGTCGGTTTGACGCGGGTCACTTGGTGATTTAATTCGGGACGATTCTACGGGGTGAGGCTAGTAAACGAGGTTCCCCACAGTATTTTTGGGTGTTACGCAATGCTAGCTCCCCTACCAACTTAGGGTTTACGTTCCACACCGAATCTTCCTGGAGGAGGTCGCTGGGTGACTAGTGGCAAAGGGACCAAGGATTTCTTCGAGTATTTAGTTATTTTAAGATTAAGTTATCAGTCTTGTTAGTTAGTATTAGTTATATGGTAATACCTCGGGTTCCCACGTATCTTCACTTATGTTTTTTTATTGGCGCCAGCATAGAGCAGGTAATTTCTATTCTTTTGTCAACTTTCTTGTATCTACAGAGAGCCTCTGATCCTTATCGTCGGTTAATTTTTGTTGGAAAATTTCCCTCCTTTCGTAGGAGAGGGGGAGTTGTGACAGGCCATTTTTGCCACATGGTCTGGGTATGTGTTTACTAATTAATTTTATTCGCGATTACCTGTTCAGTTTTACTTAATAATTTACCTTGATTAAGAGGCTGAACCTTCACTCTCACACTGGGTGGGCTGGCATTGCCCTGTGTTCCAGGTTAGTCCCTGTCCATCTTGATTGCCCTTTTGTCTTGTTCAAATCCGCTTGATATCAGCTGTCCTTCCTTCGAAGCTTGTAGTCTGCTTTAATATCTTTCTCTGTTGTTTGGGCCCTGAATTTTCGCCTTGCTTAAAGCCTTCCTGTGTGTATAGACAATCGCCCTTAGTCTTTTGATGCTAACATGTTTAGATAATAAGTTTTGAAAGTCTACTTACTTTTTTTATTGTTTACATTCCCTCGCGATATTGAATCGCCGTTAATTAGTGGATTATTGATCACATTGCCTTTACTGTCCTGGATTCCTGAATCTAGGGTTCTCTATTAATTTAACTCCAACAGTTCCTTTTCTTTTTCTTTTCCAAGATCTTGTTTTGAATTTTGTAAACAATTAATAAATTGAGTTATATGTGGTTAGAATTTTTGGTTGAACTGACAGGCTGACACTGTCAGAGTCTTGCAGTGCTGTCAAACCGGAGGGGTAAAATTTGTTCTGTATCGTTAAGCATTTTCGCGTGGCCCGCGCCGCTTATTTGGGTTTTGTAGTTAAGGCCACAGGTTTGTGACGGAAGATTTCCTCTGAGTTTGCCAGTGCAGTACGGAAATCGAAGGACTCCATTTTGATATGTGTCTGTGGTGGGAGGAAGTGTCATATGATTCTTCCGACACGAGGCATAGGCCGGTCACTTCCACTCTACCCTTCGAAGCAATTGTTCCATTGTCCCTATCTTAAAGTTTCAGTTTTGAAATTCTAGTTTTTTGTTTGGATTAAAAAGTCAGGGACCGTGTTTAAATTCTTGAAGAATTTGTTTCTGCAAGACGCAGGATATTTTTGGGCGACTTCGTTCGAGGATAGGTGAGTTTTAGTAGTATAAGTAGATGCTTAGTGAGTTTCCGCATGCGCAGTAGGGTCGACCTTGAACGCTCAGGTGTGCTATTGTTATTTGGCCTTGATATGCGCAGGTGTTATTCCAAGGTCAAGGTCAATAACTTGGCCTTGAACGCGAGCAGATGTTTCTTTGTTTGGTGATGGCCAGGTGGACGACGCTTATTTCAAGGTTACATTTGCGGTGTATATTTTCAATGAATGCGAGCAGCTGTTTCTTTGTTTGGTGATGACCAGGTGGACGACGCTTATTTCAAGGTTACATTTGCGATGCATATTTTCAATGAATGCGAGCAGATGTTTCTTTGTTTGGTGATGACCAGGTGTACGACGCTTATTTCAAGGTTACATTTGTGATGTTAGTTTACCTTGAGTTATAATTGGGGTGTAACATGTTTTGGTATGAAGATCGAGTGGGTTGGGTCTAATGTGGTTCGGTATATATGAGGGTAGGGGGAATTAAATTTTAGTATAGAACATTGTGCTGAGTAAAACGGTTCAAGCAAGTTAATTTGAAAGTCATGGCGTACGTGTGTGAAAATTGTGGTAAATCGTTTACCCCGAGTTATAATATGTTACGACATAAAAGAGAATCGTGCGTAGCACGATTTGCAAATATACATGGTGGAAAACAGCGAAAAGTTGATGATGGGGCATCAACATCTGAGGTGCGTACGTGCACTTGCTGCAATATAGCCATACCAGCAAATCGAATGGCAGCTCATCAAAGAACAATACACCATAAAAGTAATGCATGTTCACCAATATCAGCTGGTGTTGAACTCGTGTCCAGTGCTTTTAGAAATAGGATTGCCACATACCGTATATCAAGTGATAATGAACATACTGACTATTCATTATTTTTTGATGAAATTAAAGCAAAAGTGTTAGAGGTAGTAAGTGACCTAGTAAGAGTGCGTTGTGCTTTGAAAGTTAATATGGTGGTTGTTGGTCGGTATCTTTTACCAAGACAAGATAATATGTACGGTGACAAGTCATTTAAGACACGCAATGAAATTTTTACTTCAGGAAGCGATTTGGAAGAAATATATCAATCATTAGTGGAAGCCATGAAGACTCAATCGACTGAGTTTCAGGAAAAAGATTCAGGTATGTTATAAATTAACGACTAAAAATAAAATAAATACTTATGTCACTCTTTCTTGTTTTCGTAGGTTGGGCTCTGGAAAAAATTCTATACCTGGAAGTAAATGTCAACGAGTATAAACCTTTTGGTGGATCTTCATATATAAAGTTACCCCGATTCATCGAATTGAAAAAAGCCATCATCAATGTGATTAATCAAGATGAGTGTTGTTTTGCGTGGTCAATCGTGTCTGCTTTGTGCCCCGCCACTAGAAGGGCATCACAGATTCAATCTTATCCACACTATTCAAGACTGTTGAATTTTACAGGTATAGACTTTCCAGTAAAGTTGCGTGATATATCAAAATTTGAAGAAATGAATAATATTTCAGTTAACGTTTATGGTTTGCAAAAAATTTTCGAAAATAATATGTTAAAGTATGAAGTTGTCGGTCCATTAAGGTATTCGGGTGGAAAACTTAACAGACATGTAAACTTGTTGTTAATAACAAAGGATTGTAGTATTAAAGATGATGATGAACATATTTGTGATACGCGTTGTTCTAAAAGTCATTATTGTTGGATAAAAGACTTATCGAAATTATGTTCCAGTCAAATTACATCGCGTAGAGATAAAATGTATTTTTGTGATGGTTGTTTGATATATTTTAGTTCACCATCATCTTTGATATCACACCAAAAAAATGGCTGTAACCACAAATATTCATTAAGACCATCACTAAATTTAAAAATAGATAAATTTGGAAGGAGTGTAAGTGAAAATATATTAAAATTTGAAAACATAGAAAAGCAAATGCGTGTACCGTTTGTCGTTTACGCGGATTTTGAATCGGTGCTTAAACCGCTGGATACAGTGGAACCAAATCCCACAAATTCTTACTTAGTCAAAAGCATCAAACATGAACCATATTCTTTTGCGTATTTAATTAAGTGCTCCTTTGACGATTCGATTTCAAAATTTGAGCTCTACCGGGGAAACGACGCAGCCCAGGTTTTCGTTTCTCGACTTGAAAGTGATTTAAGATCTCTTTACAATACATACTTAAGAGATATAAAAGCAATGGAAACTTTAACGGTGGACCAAATAGCGGAGTTCAATAATGCCACAAAATGTGGTATATGTGAACGACCTTTTGAAAATAATAATTGTAAAGTAAAGGACCACTGTCACATAACTGGGAAAAAAAGACCTGGTGCTGCTCATTCGATTTGCAATTTAAATTATAAGTTACCCAATTTTATTCCAATTATATTTCATAACTTGAGCGGGTACGATTGCCACATGTTTATTAAAGAGTTGTGTCGTCACGGAGACAAGATCGATGTTTTGGCTCAAAGCAAGGAAAAGTATATTTCGTTTACGAAAAGTATTTACGTTCACGATTATGTCGATAATAAAAGTGGGACAATAAAGAAAAAATATTTGAAATTGCGGTTCATCGATAGTTTTAAATTTCTATCAACTTCGCTGGAAAATTTGGGTAATGGATTAGCTGTGGGTAGTTTCAGGGAAACAGGAAAATATTTTTCTGATAATGAGCAGTTTAATTTAATGCGCAAAAAAGGTGTTTTTCCCTATAGTTTTGTCGATTCAATGGAGAAAATGAACCATCCAACTTTACCCACAAAAAATCAGTTTTATGATAGTTTGTCAGAGGAGCACATTAGCGATGAAGATTATGATAGAGCTAAAAAGGTGTGGGACACATTTAATTGTAAGAATTTGGGGGACTATTCGGATTTATATTTGAAATCTGATGTTTTATTACTAACCGATGTTTTTGAACAGTTTCGCGATACTTGTTTAGAAACGTATAAACTGGATCCAGCACAGTACTATACCCTTCCAAGTTATTCGTTTGATTGTATGTTGCGTATTTCTAAGGTAGAGTTAGAGCTATTGACTGATATCGACACGGTTCATTTTTTCAAAAAAGGTATTCGAGGCGGTATAAGTCAGTGTTCAGAAAGGATGCACGCTGCCAACAACATGTATGTACCAAACTACGATCCTAACGAACCATCATCTTTCATTGTTTATCTTGATGCAACAAATCTATACGGTCATAGTATGTCGCAAGCATTACCATTTGGCGGCTTTAGATGGTTATCAGAGCATGAAATTTTAAATTTAAATATTATGGATGTGGATGATGGTGGTCCAGAAGGATACGTTTTGGAAGTTGACGTTCATTATCCGGATACGCTATATGATGACCATTCCGACTTACCCTTTTTAGTTGAAAATATTGTACCACCCACGGAATCGGCAAAATTTTCAAAGTTAATTCCGAATTTAAATGATAAAAAGAAATACATCATTCATTACCGAACATTAAAACAAGCAATCAATAACGGCCTAATGGTAATGCAAACACACAGAATTTTAAAATTTAATCAATCCCCATGGTTAAAGACATATATCGACTTAAATACAGATTTGCGCAATAGGGCAACAACAAAGTTTGGTAAAGACACTTTTAAATTAATCATTAATGCTGTTTTTGGCAAGACCATGGAAAATGTGGAGAATCGTAATGATATAAAACTAGTTACCCGATGGGAAAATGACAGGAATAAAATTGGGGCACGAGCATTAATTTCTCGTCCTTATTTTAAAAGTTCAACGGTTTTTAATAAAGAATTCGTTGCCATTCATATGGATCAATTAAAGGTAACTTATAATAAACCAATTTATATCGGATTTTCCATACTGGACATGTCGAAAACAGTAATTTATGATTTTTTCTACTCATTCATTAAAACAAAATTTGGCAAAAATGCTTCTTTACTGTATACAGACACAGATTCGTTAATATTAAAAGTTTACACCGACAATTTTTATCGCATAATTGCAGAAAATCCGGATAAATTCGATACATCCAATTATACCGAAGGAAATATTTTTAACATAAAAAAAAGTCAGTCAGTAGTAGGTAGAATGAAGGATGAATTTCCAGGTGATCCAATAATAAGTTTTTATGGTACCGGAGCCAAAGCTTATTACATAAACTCAATCAGTAGCGAAATTAAAAAAGCGAAAGGTATAAAAAAACGTGTAATTGAAAAACAGCTTCACCTGGAAGATTATCGGAATATCGTAGAACGTGGTGGTCAGATGTTTCGAAAAATGAAAACCTTTCGAAGTTATAAACACGACGTTTATACCGAAATAATTAATAAAGTTGCTTTATCTCACCACGACGATAAACGTTATATTATACCATCAACAACAAAAACTCTACCTTGGGGGCACCCAGACATAAAGTTTTACGAAACAAACCCTGAAGATAACCTAAATATGTTAATACAAGCTATGCAAAGTTTGAAAGTCTATGTTTTAGAAAAATAAAAAAATATTAACTCCAATGTCACGTAGTTTTATTAACCACTGTAGTAATAGTAATAGTTGAAATTTTGTAACGCAGGACAGTAAAATACATAGATAATTGTTTCAATAATATGTTGTTTTATTTTACACTATAGTAATAAAGTTACAAAAATAAAAATTAATTAATGTCTGGCTTATAAACTTCTCGTAGCATCCATTGTCTTCTCAACATATCAGATCTGTTAATCGGCCCTCGTCGACACATCAGCGTTCCACAGTAATGACACTTAACAATCCTTACTCTCAACAATTCAATGTAACTGTAAGATTGCATGTGGTCAGTCCAAATATATACTTCTCTTTTACAATTATAGCAAACAGCAGAAATTATTATTTGTGCTCCTGAAAAAGTCTCAGCTGAAAGACTTTATCTTGATCTGCGGGCAACATTATTGTTTCTGATAATAGTCATCGAAGGAAAGAGAGTGTCTATAAATAGGAATTGTCTGGATCATATAACCTTGAGAACACAAACAATAACAGAAGTAAGGACACGCGATTACCTTGAAAATATGTCCTTGAATCGCTGTTTAGCCGTAGAACGCAATTTCGAGGTTGAATTAACTTGTTTGGCCTCCAAAGCATCAACCGTCAGATAGAGTGGGGGAGTTTATGGTGGGGTGATAAGTATAAATTTGGTTTGTTAGGCAGAGCATTTCATAGTTCGCTAGAACAGTTCACCGAGTAAGTACAGTTGTCAGTTAAGTGCAGTTAGTAAGTGAAAATGAATTCCGAGAATGTATCGCTGTTAAGTGCATTCAATTTGGATGGGAGTACCCAAGCTGAGCTGATGGAGCAGGAAGTTCTCGACCTGCTGACCCCGGGAGTATTCGAAGAGTGGCAAGATGCCGAAGTTTTAAATACGGCGTTTGTGGAAGAAGTGAATGTGGGTGAACAAAAAGTATCTTCGGCGGTTGATTACGTCAACAATTGGACTGAGAAGGACGGCGGGCGCATTAACATAATTAGTGATGTGATGGTAAAGAAGGCGAGGCGGCAACCCACTACCAAGCTAGAAAAGCTGTTGAAATTGCCAAAGACAGCCGGCAGCAGTAAAAGTCAATTTTATGCAGCTATGGAGGGTGAACAGAAGAAGAAGAAGAAATTCGTATTCAAGCGACCAACAGTGCCAGTTCAATACCCCGATTTTTTGCAGACGTCACAGCCACCGAAGTCTCTGTCACCGGTCGTCATCATTAATGAAGGCCAAACACGATAACGCCCGAGCCGCCGAAGTCCATGCCTCCGATTGTGTTGGTGGCCGACGCTGACGAAAAATCGCCGATCGCGAGTGCGCCGATATCGCCAATAGTTGGGCGTGGAATGTACCGCAAACCATTAAAGAAGCGGTGCAAGCGGCTATTCGAGGCGGTTAGTCAACCCCGTCAACCTGCTGCTGCTTCTTCTGCAGAAGTGCCGATACCGGACTGGATGGAAGAGTTTTCTCCAAGCCAGAAGTGTGCCTTCTCCGCGGCGTTTAGTGCGAGACAAAAACTAGTGGATGAACTGAAGAAGAATGATAGTGATGTGGCGCAATACGAGAGACAGATTAAGGAACTGCAGGCGAAAATTGAACAGTGTAAAAGTGAAGGGGAAGTGTGTAGAAAAAGACTTAAGTTATTGGACAATTTTCCATATAATTAATTTTAGAATTTTATTGTAAATATAGAGTTAAGTTATTTTTGTAATAGTGTTGTATATATAAGTAAAATAAAATGTTTTTGTATATATGATAATAAAAAAGTTAAATGAAACAATATTTTTTATTTCTAAAATAAGTATGCGAAAGTTACACAAAATAAAATAAAAATGCAAAATAGAAAAAAGAATAGACGAAAAAATGTAGGGCCGTAACTTTAGGTGTGTAATCATTAGATGCACACAACTTAAGTATGCGATAAAGTGTTATGTCTGTGAAGAGAGGCTACCCGTTACAAAGCCAGAGAACATGCATCTTATTTGTAACAAAATGTGAATTTTACTACAAGTAAGATAATAGACCAAACTGTCGGCATTTTCGTAGAGAACTTACTAGAAATTTAGCTAGTTCTAACGTATGGTAAGAACGTACATGTCTTTATAGAGTAACACAATATTTTCCAAAAGAAATTAATTCTTGAGAAATATCATTTTACTTGGGATGTGACATGAATCAACTACAAACTACGATCAAATATTTTGTAGCCCTGAAAAGGGCTGATTTTGTCGGGGTAGGTCGGGGAGGGCATGGTTCCGGGATCAGTTGGTGGAATCAGCTGGACCATCTTCATCCTGATGGTCCGTGATCCACCAAGTGGATGAATCGGCCGGACCGTCATGATCTTCCGGCGGCGGTGGTGGCACCCAATCAGTGCTGGAGTCTGGCTCCATGTCTTCAGCCGACAACTCCCCATTTTGCCAATCCATGTTTGGCAATTCCAGACCCACATCTGCTTCTTCGACCGCCCGCTCATCTTCCCAGGCATTAAACATATCTTCTGCCTCGATGTCTAGAAGTCGTTCGATGTCCAAGAGTAGGTCATCCATATCGACATCATTCATGTCAACGGTATCATCGCTAAAAACCGATGAACCGCGACTCAATGGTCTTTCGAAATCCATAGTTATATCTTCGTACTTTAAGATTTAAAAATGAAGTGATTCTGTGACCCGCTCGCAACCGTTTAAATAGAGATAATCTACCCCCTCCACCACTCCATCCCCACCTTTTCACCGCCAACAAACTAGAGTTTATTATACAAATGCCCTCCATCCAAAAATGATACTGGCGGACTTCACTGTCGAAAACTGCTTTTAGTTCTCAAAAATGGTGTAATTGTGCTGTGGAAATGTGACCGACAAAGAAACTTATACTCGATCCGTCTGGACTTACATAATTTCTATCTAATGTCACAGATGCCGTGGCATTAGATAAATACAAGTAAGATCAAAATATTCTGTCATCCTGAAAAGGACGGATTTTGCAAAGAAAATTATACTCGATCCGACTGGACTTATATAATTTTCTATCTAACACCACATGTACTATGGCATTAGGTAACTAAAACTACGATGAAACATTCTGTGGCCCTGAAAAGGACCGTTTTTCAAGGGATAAAATCTTATTTGTAATCAGGCTCGATTACAAATAAGGCAGGCACTCTGATGTTGTAGAGTACCAAGAGCTACCCAACAAGCTTTGCAGTTCGGTACGTGCGGGTGACTACCGAAATCCACTGTGATATGAAAGCTGGTGAATTGATCACCAACCGACTTATCTTCAAAGTCGGCATAGCATTCCATACACCAGTGGTCCTCGTCGCCACCCACCATCACCAGGTTTTGGGTCATACACACCCGTTCGGATCGACCGGGGAAAACATTCCTCCGTCTTATTACCCAATTCTCCGGATTCGCAGGTACATCCCCATCGCTTGAGTATCCGTCATCTGCTGATGCCATGTTGAGATGAGCGAATGTAATGAAGTAAGCAGTCGACTCGAGCTGCTTTTAAAGACCTCAGATTCCCCCACCACAACCCACCCCCACCCCCACCACCCCCAGTGTAGCATAGCGGATTGATTTAAACCATTGTTAGTATTTTTACAATTTGAAAATAATGAAAAATAGAGATTTTTGATTTGTCACCATATTCATAAATTTTTTTGAGGCATTTCCCGACATTTTACGGCAAAAGTGGAAAGCATAAAAGAGTTTGATTAATTTGAACTATTTTTTGGCATTTATTAAATTTCGAAAAAATAAGAAATAAAGAGTTTCAATTTTTTTTAGCATTTTCATAATTTTTTTTAAGGCATTTCCCGACATTTTATGAAAAACTTGAATAAGACTAATACGTTTCTTGTACTGCCCTTAACCTAATTCTGAGGTTATTTCTTAAAAATTCCAAAAAATTAGCGGGGTAATAGCTACTGCGCGGGCTTTGAGACTTAAAAAAAACCACCCTTCTTGGGGCTCCAAGTCATATGCGCGAGCGCCCCCCCCCTCCCACGTCCCCACGACCCCACCTATCGGTGTGCCCCCCAACCCCTTTCCCCGAACTTCACACCCCTAGGGTATGTAAATCGTTTCCGCATACTCTCGCATCCGTCCGACACCCCCTTATACCTGTTTGTTCACATTGACACCTCTCTATTTTTCGATTCCTTACCCGTACAAAGTTTCTTTTCATTCAGTTCGATTCTTTGCTTAAATTCATTAGACACGTGGTTCGGCGTTTTTTTTTTCCTACCGACCGTTACGAAGTTATTAAGCCTCAAAGTTCGAAATTCTTATCTTTTTCAAAACTCTTTTTTGAATTTTCGACTTTTTTCACTTTGAAAAATATTTTCTTGTGTTAAAACCCCCACTCTACTCTTTTTTCTTATAACTTTTTTGTCTACATCTTATGCTTTCCCCCCTTTTCCATATTTTCCCCAAAAAACGTACCTACACTCTGGGTCTTTTTGAGCCACCTCTTTTTACTTTTTATGGCTCGGATCTCTCAGGTCTTATTTAAAAACGATTATGCGACCCGTCTCGCCCCATGCCTTCGCCCTATTCACCATAGCTTCCCTGTACTACCCTTTTGAATTCACTATAAATCTGAAAAATCTCTTTTTCAATTCTTTCCAAATTCAATTTTGAAAAGTCGTTTCCTATCACAAAAAGTTTACTCTAAAATATTTTCCTATAACTTTTTTCGATCTGAGCTACACTTCTCCCGTTATTCATGAGCAAACCTGATCAAACCCCATAATTCTTGAAATTTTGATTAGTCTGATCATTTTGATCATAAAAAGTTTTATGTCAAATGTTCTGAAATGTCCTTGAACCATCAAATAATAATAATAATAATATTAATAACAAAATTCTTATTATTTGTATTGGCTAAACAAACCCAAGCAAACCTGAGCAAACCCACAAGTTATGTGCTTGTTGGCATTGCTTTGATCCGAAATAAAAATATTTTTGTTATATAAGGGTTAATGTGGTTGCTTTTTTTGTTAAAAATAAACAAAAATAAAAATCTTAGTGGGTCGACAAATATCGATTTTTAGTTCCAAAAATATACGTCTCGGAAATAACTAAATGGATACAATTTTTAAGTTAGAAAAATAACAATTTTAACGGATCTTGGACCTTTAACTTAAAATAAGTTTTAGACACTTCTAGGTAAATTATCGAAAACAGTTATGCAAAAATGTCAACGTCTATTTTTAAACGTCCTGAAAATATCATCCTTGGTCATCTTTGCATTTTTTCACCGATTCAGTGTCAAACACAAAGTGACTAAGAATATCTAAACTACGATCAAATCTTTTGTGGCCCTGAAAAGGGCCGTTTTCGCGCTGGGTTGGAGAGGGAAACCTAGAGTGGTTGTTCCCCTCTCGCGATCTGCACCGATCGCGGTGCAGCTCGCCGTCTTCGCACCTCCAGCCGAGTGCTGCGACGGCTCCGGCGACGAGCCGTTAGCTCTTCTAAGAGAGCCGCCCTTTCTTCAGGACCCAGCAGCATCTGTGGTCCTTCCACCACTTCCACGGGCTCTGTTGGAGCCGGCTCCGGTGGTGGTTGCGGTCTTGGGATCGGCTGTACGATAGCCGTTGGCTTATTCGCGTTTTTTAAACGCCAAGCCTCCCAATAGTCGCTAATTTTGGACTCCCTTGTCGTCCTTAACATCAGCCTGTCCCACTTCATGGCTGGTTGAGAAATGAAAATTGTGATGGCTGCTCCCGCTTTTAAAAGCATTTAGGATGGGGGGGGGGGGCGGGGGTGAGAGTGGGGCTAAACAGTTCTAACATATCCTTTCAGAGTAACAAAATATTTCCTATAGAATAGATTTCTTGTTCGAAATATTTTGTTACACTGAAAGGATACGTTTGTTTTTGTCATACTTAAGAGCAGGTTTGCCAACGTTCTATGTGAAACGACAAAAATTCTGATGTATCTTTTTGAGCGTATCAACCCAGAGTGAATTTATTTTTTAAAATATGTTTCTTGATAGAAAGTTATGTCACTTTGAATAACTAGAGGCATATGCGTTCTTATCATACATAAAAACTACAAGCTAAATCTTGCAAATGCTCTTTCTCTCGCTATCTATGTATGATTTAAACACATAATGCATCTCTCACCCAAAGTAACACAATTTTTCCTTCGAGAAATATCTTCCTTAGGAAACATAGTGTTTAACTACAAACTACGATCAAATATTCTGTAGTCCTGAAAAGGACTGATTTTGTCAGGGGGCAGGCAGGGTTGTTATTTGAGGGTCCTTATTTGTAATAGGAATTTAAGTCCTATTGCAAATAAGGCCTGAGCGCCGGTGAGCGACGGAAAACAGTCTATCCCGACACCGACGACACCTCGAGTGGTTCCGCAGCCATTCACTTCGTGTCCCGACTGTATAATGGCCCGATATGAACCTCGCACCTATCTGTCGCCTAAATCCTGTGTAGCAGTACATACACAAGGGGGAGAAGGGACCACATTTTACGTAGTTGAACAAGATGCATTATCTAGGTCTCAACCTACGCATGCGGCGTACACCCCTATGTTGCGCATTATGTACCACTGCCTGGTCGTCATCGCTGGAATAACCATTGTCTGAACTTGACGACATCTTGGCTTCGAGTGAATTCCATTTTCGACATCACGTCTTATATACTTTCTTTTCCCCACCCCTCTCCTAAATTTCTCTCTATTTTTCGCCTCATAACCTTATTTACCAAAGCCCCACATTTCAAGTATTAAAATAAGCCAATCGTAAAAATAAAACGCAAATATGTCCTTTATAAGTTTATTTTCAATATGCAAAATACATAATTTGGAGAATTACATAACTTCAAACTAATGTATTGATTTGTTAGTAACAGAACCATTAAGTATATTGTAGCTAAAAAATGCATCGTGAATAACTAACGCGTACACTTTAATGTCTTTAGGAAATTTACTTTTGCGTGTTTCGAACTCCAATTTCACGTCCACTGTGGACGTCCTAACGGCTTCTGGTTGGTGACTGCAATCGATTACGAATAACGGATTTTTAAGATAGTCGGCAAAACTCATCATAGGATCGCTCAGTTCTCGCTGGTAGTAGCTAGCTTGAAAATTCTCATAATTATAATAGGCTGCGGCATACAGTTTCTTTGAAAAATCTAAATTCCATCTTTCGTACGGAAATACGGCAGAGTTCAGATAGAGCCTAATATCACTTATATCGGCCGTTGTAAATTGTGTGCTATCTTTTGCTCTGTTGTCGGAAGAGCTAGTTGGTTGAAAACCGATAATCAAATATCTCGGTTTTTCGAGACTCGTGCTAGTTCTTAAGGCCCATACGTCTGACGATGTTTCTCTCAAAGAAGGTAGCTCGTAAAGATCCCATTTACGGTAAGCCATTGGAACGTTTTGCGATACTGCCACCTTTATTCATGCGTGATAATATCTTTAACTTCTGTCGATCATCTGGAATAATGTGACGAATTTTCCATTCAATTTTTTCAATTGAAATGTCTGCATCTACTTCACCGATATAGCAATTGTTGAAAGTGCGGGCTATAATTAAAATCAACTCTTGCTTGACGTTAAAAATACCCTTTGAATAATCCTCTGCGAAACCCATGAGATATTTTAGAGGAAGCTTGCCGGAGAACACGTTACTTGTGGAATCTAGTATCCCTTGATTTGCTTCGTCTAGACCCCATCCGCATGCCATGAGAGCTCTATTTTGTGCGGCACCCAATGACACCATAGTTTTCATCGTTGTGGTAATTCCGGGTTTCCGAACGACGGCAACTTGCTCCCCTCCCATTTCATAACGACATTCGTGGAATAGAAAGGCGATGGCATTATTTGATAGATAACATTTTTTACTAACATCTTTGGG
The DNA here is from genome assembly GCA_963971165.1 of Philopedon plagiatum. Taxonomy (NCBI): domain Eukaryota; kingdom Metazoa; phylum Arthropoda; class Insecta; order Coleoptera; family Curculionidae; genus Philopedon; species Philopedon plagiatum. Next base: position 45,394,236 of record OZ020197.1, read on the forward strand.
TTTAAATGTTCCTTCGATGTAAATGTAACTATCCGATATATCCAAAATGATATCTTGAAAGTGTACAGGTATACGAATTTCATCAGAATTGCGGAATGTTGGAGAACCGTAAGGTTTATATGTGTGTTCTTGGAAACTAATAATGGAGTTATCAAAAATGGGTTCGGTGAAAACTTCGATTTTGTCACTGCTAGCGGCCATCTAATTTTTCTCACTTTCAAACCGATCGATTGTAGAAATTTGCAATCTTTCACGGAGAGCTGGCGATTGCAGTGCGGATGTGTTTTCGATCGTCCGTCTGACTTGCGAATGAACCTTGACTGTGTTGTCTGCTTACTTTTATGTCGTTTAACTGAATCTTGAATTGTTGACAGCATATGCAGTTGACGGTTAAAGCAAAAACCCATTATACGATTTTTTTCAACTCTAGTTTAACTATAATTTTCTCACCTCGAAAATCGATCAAATCACCGCTATCATCCAAGATGCGTAGAGTAATGTTGTCGATAAACTGACGACCATCCGGCATTATCGGCATATAAAACCAATGGCAAAAATAAAACGCAAATATGTCGTTTATAAGTTTATTTTAAATATGTGAAAATACATAATTTGGAGACGTACATAACTTCAAACTAATGTATTGATTTGTTAGTAACAGAACCATTAAGTATATTGTAGCTAAAAAATGCATCGTGAATGACTAACGCGTATACTTTAATGTCCTTAGGAAATTTACTCTTGCGTGTTTCAAACTCCAATATCACGTCCACTGTGGATGATTTAACGGCTTCTGGCTGGTGACTGCAATCTATTACGAATAATGGATTTTGCAGATAGTCGGCAAAACTCATCATAGGATCGCTAAGTTCTCGCTGGTAGTAGCTAGCTTGAAAATTCTCATAATTATAATAGGCTGCGGCATACAGTTTCTTTGAAAAATCCAAATTCCATCTTTCATACGCAAATACGGCAGAGTTAAGATAGAGCCTTATATCACTTATATCGGCCGTTGTAAATTGTGTGCTATCTTTTTCTCTGTTGTCGGAAAAGGAACTTGTCTGAAAACCGATAATCAAATATCTCGGTTTTTCGAGACTCGTGCTAGTTCTTAAGGCCCATACGTCTGACGATGTTTCTCTCAAAGAAGGTAGCTCGTAAAGATCCCATTTACGGTAAGCCATTGGAACGTTTGCGTTACTTCCACCTTTATTCATGCGTGATAATATCTTTAACTTCTGTCGATCGTCTGGAATAATGTGACGAATTTTCCATTCAATTTTTTCAATTGAAATGTCTGCATCTACTTCGCCGATATAGCAAATTGTTGAAACTGCGGGCTATAATTAAAATCAACTCTTGCTTGACGTTAAAAATACCCTTTGAATAATCCTCTGCGAAACCCATGAGATATTTTAGAGGAAGCTTGCCGGAGAACACGTTACTTGTGTAATCTAGTATACCTTGATTTGCTTCGTCTAGACCCCATCCACATGCCATGAGGGATCTATTTTGTGCGGCACCCAATGACACCATACTTTTCAGCGTTGTAGTAATTCCGGGTTTCCGAACGACGGCAACTTGCTCCCCTCCCATTTCATAACGACATTCGTCGAATAGAAAGGCGATGGCATTATTTGATAGATAACATTTTTTAGTAACGTCTTTGGGTTTGAATGTTCCTTCGATGTAAATGTATCTATCCGATATATCCAAAATGATATCTTGAAAGTGTACAGGTATGCGAATTTCATCGGAATTGCGGAATGTTGGAGAACCGTAAGGTTTATATGTGTATTCTTGAAAACTAATACTGGAGTTATCAAAAATTGGTTCGGTAAAAACTTCGATTTTGTCACTGCTAGCGGCCATCATTTTCTAATTTTTCTCACTTTCAAACCGATCGATTGTAGAAATTTGCAATCTTTCACGGAGAGCTGCCGATTGCTGTGCGGATGTGTTTTCGATCGTCCGTCTGACTTGCGAATGAACCTTGACTGTGTTGTCTGCTTACTTTTATGTCGTTTAACTGAATCTTGAATTGTTGGCAGCTGATGCAGTTGACGGTTAAAGCAAAAACCCATTATACGATTTTTTTCAACTCTAGTTTAACTATAATTTTCTCACCTCGAAAATCGATCAAATCACCGCTATCGTCCAAGATGCGTAGAGTAATATTGTCGATAAACTGACGACCATCCGGCATTATCGGCATATAAATATTATTTTGCGGTTCTTTGGAGATTTTGTAACCGGGTTCGACGTCAATATCAAATTCAAATAACGTATGACTTTCCAAAGAATTCAGGTATGCTCCGGAAATTATATTACAATCCACACGTACGATGCGCACTTTCATTATGTCCACGATGGTACTTGATTCGTGTCTTTGTCCACCTTGCAGCAATACAGAGCCAAATCCGAGCACTTTGCCGATACTGTTGCTACCTCGAAAATCGATGCTATATTTTGACTTTAGCTCACATTTTAACGTATTATTATTGGCTGTTAATGAAAATAAATCGGTACCAACTTCATTGCATGACTCTTTTAAAGCGGTGTACATGGCTTTTGCTATTTCATTAATTTCGTAAGCTCCTGGTGGAATCCTTAAATGCTTTGGTATCACTGTTTTCAAATGGCTGAATGAATTATTGCTTTCGTCGATATTAAAAATCGAATTATATGTGTAAAATCCCAGTAGTGCAACTCCATATTTGCTTGTTGTATTTAACTCGATGGGTGGGTAAAAATCCTAACTTAAGACACTTTTATGTCCTGTTAGAGTGAATGTGTAAGACATGACTGACGACGAAACTATTTGTGTAGCTATTTTATTGCTATTTGCAACAGTTAAATGGATTTAAGCTGAAGCGTTGCTTTATTCCTTTGGACGTTTTTAAACTGTTTTCTGCCTTTATATTCACATCGTTAATTTTGCAATAACAACAAAATACTTTTTTTGGTATCGGTTCATCGCCCTCATCCGAATCTGAATTATTGCTATTATAATGTTCGAAACAGTATTGATATTTCAATATATCGACGTCACTTTTTAGGTGATTAGGTAACCTATCCCAAACTAGTGCTATTTCATTTGGAGCTAATGCGATCAACACTTCTTTGGGCGTATTTTCTAACTGTTCAGCTGTTATTTTTTGTAATCCTCCGACTTCACGATATGCTTTAAGTGATAGCAACATTTTGGTGTAGTTGTCACGTTCCATTGGGGGTGTCAAAGACATACTTTTTACGATTGTAAAAGAAACTTCAAACACAAATGTCCACACCAGACTGTTCCAAATTCTTGTTGACGGTCGTATGTATAGTAAATTTTCTTCGTCGCTTCGGAACCCATCTGCAGATATCGTACCAATTCCATAGGTGGGGGTAAATCACCGAAACTATCGTAGTATGTTACATCAGAATTGCTTTTTCTATATGATACCCAATGAGTCCCTACACCCGACATACTATCCAAATTTATAATGGCGGCCTCATAACGTTTGGGACCGCGTACAGGTAATGAATCTCTCATATATACGCCTCGAAAGTGTGGTATTTTCATTTTTAAGGCGTACTTTTCTATATCAATATTGGATAGTGGTCTTTGAGGTAGGGATTCTATTAGTTTTTTGATTTCTTATTTTTGCCGTTGTTTATATATAATCCCAAACCTGTGCGATATGGTTTCAAATATAATCCATTTCCTCTTGAACTTAGATGTAAGCCGGTACCTATTTTTTCTGCAGTCGACTTTTTTACTGCTTTTACGGCACGCACGATGCCTGCTGCACCACCTGCTAATGAACCTAAGGCCGATAGTCCTGCAAATATTGGTATTAACGGTAATATCCCCCCAGTCTTCGGAATTGGAATGATTCTAGGCGTGCGAATTTTTCGTTTGCCACCGGCTATTCTTAGGGATTTACGTGCAGCTACTGCAGCTATTTTCGATGCTTTCATGATATTTTTCTCGATAAGTTTTTTCCCACCAGCTTTTAACAATTCTGATCGAACGGGTCGTCTAATAGATGATCCAAAAGCTTCTTTGTGTAGTCGCTTATGTTTACCGACGCGATTACCTTTAGTGTGGCGGCGGCGGCGCTGGAAGCGACGTTTACCTCTAGTGGATGCTTTTATCGATTTTGATGATGATACACCCATACCAAAACGTTGTTTCGCTTTCATAATGTTGGTTACCAACCAAGCTGCAGCTTTTTCACCAGCGCTAGAGTCTTTAGATTTTACTCTTTTCCACGCGCTTTGCTCGAGTTCCTGATCTGCTTGGTGGCGAGCACTTAAATTTTCACTATTACGCAAATAGACTAAATCGTGTTTTTTGCATGCGACATCCAAAGAATTAATTCCTTGATCTCCTCTTGCCACACGTTTTACTACTTTCGTCCCGGGCCCGCAATACTGATAACCGGGAATGTGTAACTCGAATGGTAGCCTATTAATTACTGAATTAACAATACCGCTTCCAGTCTTACTTGATAAACGAGACCGTCTACTTCGTCTGACGAGCGACATCAGAATGATAGTTTACGTGAAAGTTCAGTATAAAATATAGATTTTGTTAAGATGCGTATCGTCAATCTTAAACAAAAACTTCCCGTCGATAATCTCGATGTAAAGGTCGGATCTGGACTAGAACAAAAATTATTTAAAAGACATGGTCCTTTGCTACCGTCATCTATTCGAGGATTATTAATAGGACCTTCAAACTGTGGAAAAACAAATGTTATGATTTCGCTGCTTACTCACCCCTCGGGTCTGCGTTTCGAAAATGTTTATATCTACTCAAAGTCGCTCTATCAACCAAAATATGAATATTTAAAGAAAATTTTATCACCAATCAAAGGTCTTGGCTACTACGCTTTTAGCGACGCAAATAATATTGTGGAACCGTCGGATGCTAAACCTAATTCAATATTTATTTTTGATGACGTTATGTGTGAGAAACAGGACGTTATAAGATCGTATTTTAGCATGGGACGTCACAAAAATGTGGATGCCTTTTACTTGGCGCAAACGTATTTTCGTGTTCCTAAGCAGCTCGTCCGGGATAATGCCAACTTCATTATTATGTTTAAACAAGATGAGATGAATATGAAACATATATTTTCCGATCACGTTTCACCCGACCTGACGTTTACACAATTTCAAGAGATGTGTGCTAAATGTTGGGATAATAAATATGGTTTTTTAGTTATTGACAAGGATAGTGATGTAAATTCGGGCAGATACCGCAAGGGATTCGATAGTTATATATTCCTATAATAATAACTTGGATAATCAATTCATCGTTGAACGGTGCTTTGAAAGCATCATGAATGAAGAAATCGAATTAAAACGAAAGCTACTGGAAACTACAAATGCGGTTAGAAAAAAATTTAAACAAATTAAAGCAGCTAAAGTGCAGAATGAACATGATTTGGAAAAGTTTTATGAACCAGTTTCTAAACCACTAGAATCTATATCTAAAGCCGTAAAGCAGCAGCAGCAACAGTAAGCAACTAAAAAATCAAGTACTACGACTAAACCACAAAGTCGGAGTAGCAGCAGCAGCTCGGTGGGAATAGAGAAAATGTTTGAAGAACATCCAACAGAAGCGGATTTTGAAACATCTACACCGATTTCGCAAAAAACACAAATTCCTACACCAAAACGTGGAAATCGTGAGTCACTGTTCGAAACCCCTTCCCCATCAACGATAACATCATCTTACACAACACCACACACATCAAGTGGTAGCAGTTCAACCGCAAAAACTATTCAAGATTATTTAAATGGATTTAAATTGGAGCCATCTCATTATGATACCGTGTATGGTGTACGCTTTGGTAAAAAAGAAAACAAATCAACAAAATGTATTGGCAACTTGGTGGTTCGTTTTCTAACAAACGCAAAGATGGTGTTATACAAGAACAAAACAAACGTTGCTGAATTCGATGGAACGGCTGAGCTTTACGATTTGATTTTTCTAAAAAATCCACCAGTCCTAGATAATGAAGACGAAATTAGTCTAGGTGTACTTCAAAAATACAAAACCATTTTGAAATTGACGGATGCGGCATACGACGGTTATGACAAGAAACGTGGTTTAAGGGAAACCCGATGGAGAAGATATTTACGAATCATAAAACCGCTAATTATGGGAACCAAACTGGGTGGTGGTGGTGTAGGAAGAAAAAAAGGCGACAACAAAATCCAACTACCAGCAAAAAAGCGCCTATCGTCGAAATCATCTCAATATGTTTATTGGAATAAACCTAAGGAGTTAGTGGATAGATTACGATTATTGTGGGGGTCAAAAGTAGCTGGACATACCGGACATGATAATGAGATTATGTCAATTATGGAAGAGCTTCGAGAAGAAGGAATAATATATTAAGTTTTGCACGTAGTTGCCATCCTCAGTGTCTGATAAGACGTGGAACCTTATAATATGGATCATAGCCGAGAAAAAATTAAAGTCGTAAATGAATTACATAGGACAGCAAGAAAAAATTTTGTTAGAAGACGTACAGTCATAAAAGGATATCGAGATTTGTGGCAAATTGATTTGGCGGAAATGCAGCAATATGCTACTGACAATGATGGTTACCGTTACATTGTTGTATGTATAAATTGTTACTCCAAATTCGTGTACACCAAAGCAGTTAAGAATAAGACAGGTGTTGAAGTTACGAATGCCATGAAAAGCATCATTGAAGAAGCATCATATGCACCAAACAATTTACAGAGTGATCAAGGAAAGGAATTTTATAATAGCACCTTTCAAGCACTCATGAAAAAATATAATATAAACCATTATTCCACATATAGCACGAAAAAAGCGGCAATTGTTGAGCGTGTTATAAGAACTTTGAAAAATAAGTTATATAAACAATTCTCGGCTAGAGGTTCTTACAGATGGTTACAAATATTACCAGCTATAACGAAGACCTATAATAACACTAAACACCGCACCATTGGAATGAAGCCTAACAGTGTAAAAGAGGATACCCCTATTAAATCATATGACTATTTGAAAATTGTTCCGAAGAAAAAAAAATTTCATTTGGGTGACATTGTTCGCATTAGCAAGTACAAAAGTGTATTTGTCAAAGGATATACGCCTTCCTGGTCCACGGAACTGTTTGAAATAGCAAAAGTTAATATTACAAATCCACCTACCTACTTGCTGCAATCATTGGAAGGTCAACCTATTAAAGGATGTTTTTACGAAGCAGAACTGCAAAAGACAGCTAGCCCTGGTGTTTATTTAGTTGAGAAAATTCTTAGAAAACGCAAGAACAATCAAAACGATCAATTGTTTGTAAAACGGTTAGGTTTTCCAAATCAATTTAATTCTTGGCTAGACAAATCAGATATTGTATAAATATTATCAAATAGGTTTTACGTTACGTATGTATGCATTATAAATAATAATAATAAACATTGCTTTTCATAATTATGCGCTTTATTGTTAGTTTATTACATGTAACAGTATAATTATGTTTTCAAAAGAACTTCATCTAGGTTGGTTTCCATTTTTGTTTTTTTGGATCCTTTATCTTCGTTGTGGTGTGCCGTGCAACATGTGGGTGAATTTGATGAATTGATATATTTTTTTCTTAAGGTACGTAATTTTGTCCTCATCATCTTCAAACATTTTTTGAAAAACTGGTACTAGCACATTACTAAATATGGTATTTATCTGCGAACCAAGTTGATGAACTTCCATAAGGACATCTTCTTTGGTAGCAGCATCATTCTCATTTATCGGTTGGGCAACATTCCTTAATATCTTTCCCTCTATATCAAAATGTCCATCTGAAGTAAGTTTAAATCCGATTCCGGGCAACCCTCGCGATATGTTGTTACAAACAAGAGTTTTCTGTCGGCCAAATTTATCAATTGTGTTGTTAACACGACCCATTTTAAAGTAAAACTAATTCACTCTCTTTATGTTCGGCCTATATATAAATAACATAACTAATAAAAATTCATTTTACAATACACCATGAAGCAAGTAAGATTTGACGAAGAAAGAAATATTATCCACCGTATGTCTGTTTGGTGTTTCGCATATAGACAAGCCCGACAAAGTAATTTTCAGCAAGTAATACTTGATAGATATCGTTTTCAAAGGAGAATTGGAAAAATGGATGCAATGCTAGCAAGGTTTTTAGAACGGAACCACAGAAATAAAATATATCAAGAGCGATTTGTTAATTTAAATGTATGGTGAATAATAAACATATTTAGTACAAGAAGATTTTTATTATTTCATAAACAAACTAAAAAATATATAAAATTAAATTTATGGGCTATATCCAAATTGTATAAGTTCGCTTCTCCTTAAACATATGGCTCGAAAACCTTGTTCTGCATCATATTCATCTTCATCATCATCACCACTTATTTCGCGCGTATACTCTTCATCAGAAGAGTCGAATGGGGCATCCGGTAGCGACGTTCTACCTGGTGACCACTCTGACGGTAATGACGATGACGATGGCGATGATGAACCATCTCCGTTGACTTCTTCTTCTTCTGTAAGAGTTGAAATTTTGCTGTCGCTGCTGCTCTAACAAATCTCCTCCCCCGCTTAAAGTGATTGGGGTTTGAGTGGGTTGGATGATATGCGATGATGATAATTGTTCTTCTTGCTGTTTTCTGTGCTCATTTTGACACCATTCACAGAAACCCATATGTCCCACTAGCAATTCCCAATGTTCACAATTGGCACACATCTGATGACCATTAATGGAAAATGGCGAAACCATTGCAGTTGGACGTTCTTCTTTCGACTGCATTTTAAAAAATATATTGTAGTAAACTCAAGACCAAATAATACAACTGAACTGAATTTTAAAATTTTCGAGAGAAGTTCTTATACCCAAGAGTCGACCTTCACACACCGACATAACCTTGGCATCCCCACCCCTATCTTAACTTCGTTTTAGGTTTGCCTTGGCTTTTTTTTGGACCTTCCAAATTGCTAATTCGTTTCTCAAGGCCCCATAGAAAGCTGTGGCTTATATCTCCAAGGCTGGTGATCTTCTCATTAAGTGAATATACCTCCGTATTAATTTTAGATAATATTTGTGTATGAATTTTATGAAGTTCATTCAGGACGTACTCACTGGTTGCCGCATCATGACTTTTTATCGGATTTGCAACATTGGACAAAGATTTGCCTTCAATGTCATATTGTCCATCATGGGTTAGTTTGAAACCAACTCCAGGTGGACCACGTAATAACTGAACTTGTACATTGGTCCCATGACGACCAAATTTATCAATTGTGTTGTTAACACGGCCCATTTTGAACTTAAACTGAAGTAATTTTGCAAGTTTACCAATTTATAAGAAATACTAAGACTAGTTAAAGCTAAAATAAAACAATAAATTAGGTACATAATGATTTATTTAACATCGCATATTACATTTATTATACAATGAATAGAAACTTAGAAATTTTCTTCATCTTTTTGAACACACTCATCGCTAACAATAGCACACGCTTCCCGATTAACTTCATCGGTGTTGACTGCTTCACTCCCAAGGCCATCAACAAGGGTGTTATCATTTGTGGGAGCCAAACCATATTTTCTAGCTAATTCATCGGGTAAATGAGGCACTTCGAATAGGTAGCTTCCCAATTCTTCATTTATCATACCAGCGCAAAATTCGTCCAGATCAATGGTTCCATATAGGTATTTCTCGCACGTGTGTGCTCCAGCCGTGAAATTTACGGCGTCTTTCATATACTTCCTACACTGACTTTCACTAAAACCCACATCGGATTTACCATAATTTGCAAAGTGTAGTATTTCTTCAGCCAGCTCTCTTAATTTACATGATAACCAATTAATGTACATATCTCGATTTTCAATGACAGTAGGGTAGTCACACATCTTAAATAGAAAATAATGGACATGTGATTGTGTGTGACTGTGTGTTTTTCGATATTTACTTAACAAGAACTATTTTATTACATTTTAAATCAACATTAAAATAGCCTAATCAACAATATATTACAAACAACCAAAATTTAACAACGCTCTAGTATTACCTCCAGAGAATACATGTGAGCTTTGCCCCAAATAAGTTAAGGTGTACTGATCACCGGAGTTATTCATCATTTCAATAGTACCCTCTGTCAGAATTTCAGCTACGCGTGATGGTAAAAATGTTTCAAATGTTGCTTGATGTGTTGGATCAAACAATGTGACGATAATGGCTTTTCCAAAACGTGAAGTCAAAGAGTTAATTTTTTTTATCATATAAATTTTGCCCACCGTTAATGTACAGAATTTTCTACGTTCCAGAAATTGAATATCTTGGTTTATCATATTATTAATTTCAGCTATGGTCTACTTTGAAATGCTCATGATTTAAAATACAATAAAAACAATTACTGTCAAGTACCTTGAATAAACACTTGTAGAACACACCACAAACACAATACTTTATATGCCAAAGCAACAGTTAACGCATACGATGTATGAGTGACAATGAAAGCTATTTTCGAAATGAGCCATATTTATTAGGAAGTAATCCAAGGTCAAGTATTTATTTATGGTGGGAGGAATACATCCGACGACCTCGAAAAAGACAAAACAAATGTAACCTTGAAATAAGCGTCGTCCACCTGGTCATCACCAAACAAAGAAACAGCTGCTCGCATTCATTGAAAATATACACCGCAAATGTAACCTTGAAATAAGCGTCGTCCACCTGGCCATCACCAAACAAAGAAACATCGGCTCGCGTTCAAGGCCAAGTTATTGACCTTGACCTTGGAATAACACCTGCGCATATCAAGGCCAAATAACAATAGCACACCTGCGCGTTCAAGGTCGACCCTACTGCGCATGCGGAAACTCACTAAGCATCTACTTATACTACTAGTTTTTGTCCGTTTTTTTTGTCTACCCGTAGACGCCATGTGCATGCTGAAATTTTTCAAGTACTAAGGATTTCTTTCTTTATTTCTATCAAGCCACGAACATCGGCAACAGTTTGGAGGTCCAAACCCTGTGGTAACCTTTGCTGTGTGGTGCCCTTTTGCTGCCTGCAGTTTTGGAATTTCAATCCCTCTTTATCGTTGAAGAGGTAAGTCACTTTGAAGCCTTTCTTTTGCCCCGTGTTTCTCTAATGCTTATTAATAGTTTATTTGTTTTACGCCCATACATTGTAATTTAAATTTCAGCGGTCAATAGATATCGAAAATGCTGCCTTCACAGCACTATTTTCTCAGACTAGTTTTTTTCGGCTGCTCGGTGTGTGCTACATCTTATTTTGAATTATAATAGCTGACTAAAGTATTACTATAATAACCAAGCTGCTCAACTGCTTTGGTGTTGGTGTTAACTTACCTAATTTGCATTCTTTTGAAAGCGTGGCTATATTTTTGAAGCTTGAATAGTGTGAAGTAAAGTTCATACAATCTATAAGCTATGTTTAGGGCCTCTTTATACCCGCTTTCGGGTCCGTTGGAACAGCTAAGCTTGGATTTAAGCCGTCAGTCACTCGCTTAGTAAATGTATATTGTTTTTATCGTTTTTTCTTTATTGACGTTATCGCAAAACACATACAGGAGTAATGGGGCTATCTGATTTTAATTTAAAACCGTAATTAAAATGTGTACGGGAGCTTGGGGTCTTACGGGATTTATTTTTTTTATAAGGTTGGAAATTGTAGATTTATTTTAGCTTTCATTTATATCGATTGGTTAAGTAATACTTTATTCTTTCAGAGGGGTTAGTTAGCCTGCTATTTTACTTTCAGATTTGTCATTTCACCACTGTTTTGGGGTGAAGTAACTTGTAGCCCGTACACATTTTACATCTATTTATTATATCGTACCGCTTGGAACTTAGGGTAGTTTAGTTGCATAGATGCTATATAATTAGTTAAACCTGCTTTTGTTGTATCGTATTATTTGCATTGGGGGAACCTAAAGTAGTTAATTAGTTGCTTGGATAGTACCGATATAATTGCTTGTAATTTAAGCTTTGTGTTTTATAAATGTACATAAGCGGTGCATATTTTGATTGTTTATATTTAAACTGTTTCTCCCTCTCTTCATTTTAATGACTAAAATTTTTCTGAAGTCAATTATTATTCTTGTGTTATCTTACATTGATTCACTTTATTTACACGAGTAGTGTTAACGCTTAGCTTTTGAGTCAAGCTACTATAGGGGTTTGAGGTTTTAATTATTTTACTTTTTTTGGCTCCGCTTAAGCTTCTCTTTTACTTTGAATATTACTTAAACGTTTTAAGTCAAGCTAACTGGGGTTTCATTTTTAGTTATTTTTACTGGCTTCGCTTAAGCCACTTGCTTTGTTTATACCTGTAATCTTGCGTGAACTTGTGATTTAATTATCAATTATGTTTATTTTGTTGTACTTTTATTATTTTTATTGGTAATGTAAGATAACATAATATAATGTTAAACTGGTCATTTAGTGAACACTTAGTTTTGTAAATATTAACGTTTATCAGTAAAGTAAATGAACTTTAAAATTTAGTTATTGATGCCCTTTAGGCAATAATAATTTATTTTGTTTATTGACATAACCTTTTTGTTTAATATTATCCTAAACTTGTTTAAATTTTGCAAATAATTACTTTCTCTTTTATTAGTGGTTTTTTTATATTGACGTAGCTTCTTATTTTTAAATATTTTTCTACTTACCTAAATTTTGCATTTGATTTCAAGCCACTGGCTTTCTCTTTTATTATTGACATTTTATTTAATATTCTTAAATTTTGCGGATTAGTTTCAGTAAATTATTTATCCAAATATTAACTTTTTTATTAATGTAACCTTTTAATCGTATCTTAAGCTCGTTTAAATTTTGCAAATAGTTACTCTCTCTTTTATTAGTAGTTTTTTTTATCTTAACGTAGCCTCTTATTTTTAAATATTTTTCCACTTACCTAAATTTTGCGATTCAGTTTAAGCCAATGGCTTTCTCTTTTAATATTAAATTAATTAATTAAAAAAAAAAATTAGTTAGATTTCGGCGCTTTAATTCAAGTCAATTGTCTCTCTCTGCATAGTAATCTTTTCTGTTAACGTAACTTCTGATTTTTTTTTTAACGTAACGTATGCCTTTTTTTTCATTAATTAAATTTTAACTACTGTAACTACTAGGAATTGTTTGTTCCTAGGGTCTTTGGTAGGGGCCACGAACCTCCCTACTTCTCTTCCGTGGGGGCTACAAAGCATCCCTACCTTTGTTTTTGCTGGGTGCAAAGAAGCCTCCCTATCGTCTCCAGTAGGGGCTAAGGAGCCAGCTTATTTTTATGTTTCTGAGGACAGACTTCCTCAGGAAGGTTTTTATTTTGGGTAAAATTTACATATTTTGCTGCGGGGGCAAATATCGCCCAATTTTCTTGTTCCCTTTTTTTGCGGACAACACTTGTAACAATACTTGTAATTTTTTTTTTCCTGTAAATATATGTACAGTGGTAAATGTATTCAGTTTTTCTTTTATCCAGCTCACTGCGCCCTATGTTTTTATTTTCTATTATGAATAGCAGGTTTGTTGTGTGAGAAGCAGGTCCCTAGACCAACTAGGCGACTTCCAGTTTGCGTCGGTGTAAAAAACTGGTGGCGTCCAATAGAACCTACCAGCCTAACTGAGCTGAGGGCTAATTTGCAACGCGCTCTACTACACCTGCTTCCCTCAGAACACCCTGTTGTTCCTGTGTTTTTCTCTAGAGTACCTTTAAGAGTTATTTTAATGTTTTCAAGTTAAGCGGTAAGTACTTGGTCAATGATACTCATCATAGTATCTTTGACGGTTTTTAATCAAACACTTTTTATTGAACAAAGTGCGTCGCAGTGTCCACAGGATATTGTATATCCAGGTACATGTTATGTACTGCAGGAAAGTTAGGGCAATCTTTTAATTCACAGAGTATTATTATGGTTCATATGATACATGGTATCGTACTTTAGAGAGTTTAAGTAACAGAATATTGTTTAATATTTGATATTTTTTAATCAGGATCAGAATTAAACAAACCATATATTTAGGTAGTCAAGCTTTAAAAATTTACTTTTAAAGAATAAGGGTCAACCTGCAGCAAAACTATTATTACTTACTTTGTGATGTAGACCGTGTATTGCAAAATGGAGGTATATCATTACTTTGGAATGTCCTGACGGCTCCATGTGAAACACCCATCTGTGTAGGGAATATTCTAACAGGCTCCATAAAATTACTCCTAGGAAAACATATAAGACTAATACTTGTGGGGATGCTGGCTCTAAAATATTAATAAAGAAAATATGATTTTTGTTGGTTCATATGTAATTTATTTACTTTTTATTTAGTTAGTTAATTGAAACGATAGTCATTTAGATCCTAGTATTGAGTTTCTAGTACTTTTTTCCTAAATTATTTCAGCTACTTTGACAAAACTTATAAATAGCTTTTTTAAAGCAAATGAGATAAAAGATATAATTTTAACTTATTACAACGTTAAATGTGGACAAAAATGTAAAAATCAGTTAAGTTTGAACAAAAATACCTGCTACAATGCTATACATTACAGCTTGTTGCCAACCTGTATATTTCTTTTGTCAACTAGGGTACAAAGATAAAATAAACTTTTAAATACTGATTATTTGGCTTAACCAGTAAAATAACCCATGAATTTGTGGATATAAAAATAGAATTTCATCCAAAAATCTTAAGTTAAAAAATCATATAAAACTGCAACTGGTTTTCTTTACAAAAAAAAAACGGCCAAAAGAAAAAGGACAGCTAATTTTAACTAACGAATATCATTCAAGTTTAACTGCAAGTTTTGATTCTCTGGATCATAAAAAACTAATTTATGATATCATATCGTACACACGACATGTTTTTAATAATTTTTGTCGCACAAATTCATTAATTGCCAAACAAATTATCGTAACCTAAATGGCTTCATGCATCATCACACGAGGTGGGGCATGAGAGGGGCAGGACAGATCGAGCCCCAGCAACTCAAGTGCAACAAATTTAAAATGAAAAAAACACGTATATTACGCTTCAGAGCAGCTCCGGAACTTTTCTTCGTTGTAAAAGAAATACCACTATTATAGCACACTTTAATCTAAGCGGCGCGGCGACTGCAGTTTAGTCTAATACGAGAAAATAAATTGATTCTTATTAAAAATATATACAGGGTGTCTAAAATAGGTGATACCACTATTGTATCTCCGAAATGGTAAAAGATACGAGGTCGGTTAAATTAGAGAAAATGTGCCATTTCTAGTCCCTATTCATATTCCGTTTACGGAGTTGCCAAATTCTCTATAGTTTCTTATCTACAGGGGATTTTTTAACAATAGTCAAAAATTGTATTCTTAAATATCTCGAAAACTATTATAGTTAGAAAAAAGTTGTTTTTACAAAAATCACACAAGCTTTTACCTTCTCTAAAGTAACGTTATTGTTTTGTTTATATCATTTGTTTCTACTGAGTTACTGATACTAACTTGTTTTTTTCAAATACGGACCTGGATTTTTTGCTGCATTTTTTGAAAGAATACTTCATACCCTTTACAACTGTGTGTCACTTGATTATGTTTTTCGACGTTTTGGTGAAGAATAGTATCATCATCAGGATATTCTACCAGTACGGACCTGGTATTTTTCAAGTTAATGCGCCATTTCACGACCTATTATGGAGACAATTAGGTCAGAATCAGTAACTATGGATTAAATTGTTTTAACTGGTAAGTTTTAATTATAATCATGATTATTAACCAGGACCCTCAAGTTTGTAAAATTGGTCCAACGCCTGACAAAAGCATAAGCTTAGTTTTAATTATAACAATTCCTAATAATTAATTCTTAGAGGCGTGATTGGCTTCGTGTGGTCAGTCTAATCGCGTCCATCAACCTGTTCGTCCGCCCGTCCATATGTTATAATTCAACGGAACGTCAAAAAATAAAGCAGAAAACGGATTTTAGATTCGAATTCCTTATAATAATCCGAACCCAGTATATATGACAATGGTTTTATGCTAGAAGACGATACACAAACTACGGGTATGCTGATTTGTGTGTGTGTTGTGTCACGTTGGAATCACGGTTGGAATAACAGGGTAATTATTGATATTACTGGAAACCGCGAATTTTTTCATGAAATTTGGCCCATCCCCTAATTTTGGGTCGTAGAACACGAATCCGAAGTCAGCTTTTGGCGGTCTCGTATGGTTTTTCCAAAAAAAAAATTGTTTTTGGAAAACTTTTAGGTTAACTTTTAGGTTACCTTTTTGTTATAGATTCCTTTAAGTTTCGACACTTTCACTTCAACATATCTGTAAACTTATAATTTTTATTAGTTTTCGTCACACAAAACACCACATTTAGGCAAAAATAGCTAAGAAAATTGCTTTTTTCTATAGAAAATTCCATTTTATCGCTACTAGACGTCATTATTTTTCCAGCTGTCAATTTTCCGGCGTTGCCACGTTTACAAAGCATTTTTCTCTCAAATTTTAACAATTTCCGGCCATAAATAAATCCAAAAAAAGAGATGGCAATATGAGAGTAAAATAAGACAGATAGCATTTTATTTTCCCTAAAAGGGCAAAAAGATGACCCCAACCAACACCCTGGGGCACCGATCCCTCTTCGCCTGCGAGGAAAGAGACTGGTCAGGGCCCCTAACCAGGTGCTAACCCTGCTCCGACCTTAGGGTGCCCTCCGATCCACCGTTATACCACCGTTATATCGAAAATATTAGATCTGTCACCTAATTCACCGACTTAGAAAAGTTTTTGATACGAACGGTGGATCGGAGGGCACCCTAAGGTCGGAACAGGGTTAGCACCTGGTTAGGGGCCCTGACCAGTCTCTTTCCTCGCAGGCGAAGAGGGATCGGTGCCCCAGGGTGTTGGTTGGGGTCATCTTTTTGCCCTTTTGGTTAAATTTGGTTCATTTTCGCATTTTCCCGCCAACTTTATGTAAAGCTAGCAGTATTTGAGGGAAAAACGATTATGCGAAAATGAACCAAATCTGAGCAAAAAGGTGTATACACCCAAACAAACCTGAGCAAAAAGGTGGTCAGGTTTGCTCAGTTTTCATTGATATAGATACATATATATCTATATCAATGAAAACTGAACAAACCTGACCACCTTTTTGCTCAGGTTGGGTGAGCAAAAAGGAGGTCAGGTTTGCTCAGTTTTCATTGATATAGATATATATGTATCTATATCAATGAAAACTGAGCAAACCTGACCTCCTTTTTGTTCAGGTTTGCTTGAGTTGGGTATACACCTTTTTGTTCAGATATGGTTGCATGCATCAGCATATGCAGGTGTTGGATTGCTGATAAATAGGATTTTGGTTACGTCTGATGTAGGTTAAAATTAAAAAATGTTGTTGACTAAGTTGGACAGAATAGTGAATTTAGTTTGTTATGGTTAGCTTTTTTATTATTCCTAATTTACAATTTTTTCATGAAAAATAAGTAAACCTGGCAACGCCGGACACTTGACAGCTGGGAAAATAATGGCCCCCTAACTAACCTTAATCTATGAATAATGGCATCTAGTAGCGATTAAAATGACATTTTCTATTGGAAAAAGCAATTTTCTGAGCTATTTTTGCCTAAATGTGCTGTTTTGTGTGAAGAAATAAAATAAAAATTATAAGTTTACAGATATGTTTAAGTGAAAGTGTCGAAACTTAAAGGAATCTATGAAAAAAGGGAACCTAAAATTTAACATAAAAGTTTTGCAAAAAAAAATTTTTTTTGGAAAAACCATACGAGACCGCCAAAAGCTGACTTCGGATTCGTGTTCTACGACCCAAAATTAGGGTCTGTGCAAAATTTCATGAAAAAATTCGCTGTTTCCAGTAATATCAATAATTACCAATAACAGTTATAGTTTTTCTAGAGTAAAGTGAATCTCATAAATATAAATTCTTCGAGGAATTTTATTAAATTGCGGATTTAAACACAAAAAAAATGATAATCGGATGGTTATAATGGAATCGCGCCGTCTTGTTGAACATCGTCAAGAAAATTTGCGTAAAATAAAAGAATACCGGGAATCAAATAGGTATATAGTGTATCTAGATGAGACATGGTTTGATACTCATGATGTTGTTCAGTACGGTTGGGTAGATGAAACTCAAAATTTCAGTTTAAATGCACCGTGTTCAAGAGGAAAGCGCGTGATAATACTTCATGCCGGAGGTGAAAATGGTTTCGTGCCCAATGCACTGCTTTTGTCGGCCAAAAATATAAACCAATCTTCTGCCGATTATCATGAGGACATGACTGGGGATTTATTTGAAAAGTGGTTCGTTGATCAGCTTTTACCGAACATTCCACCAAACTCGGTAATCGTCATGGACAATGCACCATATCATTTGCGTATATTAAACAAAATACCGAATAATAATACTAAAAAGGAAGGCATTTTAATTTTAATTTTATGAGGCATAAAAATATGGAAATTCATGAAAAGGTCCCGGTAAAAAAAGAGCTGATAAAAATGATAAAGAGTCGAAATTTTAAAAATGAATATGTAATTGATAATCTTTGCACTAGAAACGGCCATACCCTGTTGCGGTTACCTCCTTATTATTGCATATTTAATCCAATTGAAATGATTTGGGGCACTATAAAAAAAGGTCTTCGTAAATGTAATCAGTCACCAACATTAAGTGCAGTGGTACTGGATAATATTCGACTAGTAATAAGTGAATTGAGCCGTGATATTTGGAGAAACTATGTAGCCCACGTTATAAAAAAAGAAGATGAATATCCTATTTTACCGCCAGTAGCGCCACTTGTGATCCAAAATGCGAATGATTCTAGTTCCGAATCTTCTGACGATTCCAACAGCATGTAGATATTTTTGTTTTATTTTTGATAATGGATTTGACAGGTTTCTAAAAAATATAGCATTTGTTGTGAAAACCGCTTTTCACAATGCTCTTCCAGAAAATACAGAGAAACCTAGATAGAAATTCAAGTTTTGAACGAAATTGTTTCAAAAGCGGATAAATATACTTTTGGAAGACAAAGATCTTATGAAAACTTCGAAAGTTTTCAAGAAAAGGCGTTTATTGAGCTTTTACAGCAAGATTGCGTCTACTGACGGTCTCGATTGCTTCAGGATATGAAAAGTAAACTTCAACTACCCTAACAAGCCCCGCCCCTTTTCACTAGATTCGTGATCTGGAGTGACATTGGTTGCTTTTGGAAATAGGGAAAATCTATAAATAGCCGCAAGAACGAAGCAAAATAGGTGACACAAAAGAAGACCAAGGAATCAAATAGAGTAATGAAAAGGCAAAAGTGAAGTGCTAGTGCGAGTGTAGTGCAAGTGCTAGCGATAGTGTGAGTGCGAACGCGAGCGCAAGTGCTAGTGCGAGCGGGCCTGAATACCAATAATTAAGTCAAATATCTAAGTTCCCACATCTTAAGATTACTTAGGTAAATAGCATGGCATGCACACTTAGTTACTTAGCACCGTATGTAACATACAAATATCTTAAGGCTAGAGACAAATATTATCTTAAGTAGGACTTTTGTTACCTTAAGCCAATATTGTAAAAATTTTCCTTTCAGGACAGAGATAAATCCTCATATTTGTATGCGAAAATATGGGAGGGTAATAAAAGTTCGGCATGACAACGGGTCATGCGAGCGGTGATAATCTATCGAGAGATACTTGGTTTATAGACTCCGGTCAGAAACCAACTACTCTAGGGGGGTGTTTAGTCAGTAAACATCGTGGCATTACCCACGAATGTCACATGTGGGTATCTTTGGAAGATTCACCTCCTCTTACCCCCCCCCCCCCAAAAGTAGACAGTATTACGATGGCCATGGCCACGTAAGAAACTCCAAGAATTTCAAGATTTTCAGAACCTCGAGATTTAATATGCAGTAAGACGACAGCATCCGCAGCACTGCTCGACCGCGGTCACCCATCTTCAAGACTTCAGGTATGAAGCGAGAAAATAAATAGACCATGAGCTAGAAATCAGCAGGATACTGCAGGGTCCTTTTTGATCTTCATAGTGAGCTTTAAGAGTCTCGTGCGCATCCGAGATATCGCGTGTCTTCTTCAAACATTTTGAGCCTGATTTTCTTTATGGATATCATCCATATATCGATTTGAATTTCAGACTTGATTTGGTTTGAGCCGCTTGGTCCGGTGATGTAAAATACCTTTGTTTATAAAATTCGCGTCTTGGGGCGGGACGCACTTGATCCCTCCGACACTAGTAAAGGGACAGGCCCAATGGCTTTACCTTGCTAGCTGTAACCCGTAAGGAGATTCAACCTGGATACATGTCTTGGGGAAGATAGTTTAAAGGAGGAAAATTATTCCAAAATGCTGCTGAGAAATGGACAAATTTAATCGGACAATTAAGCGAATTGGGCCGAGCGGCGGGTTTTTTGCTGAGTGCCTGGCAGGACAATCCATGAATAGAGTCTATAGACAAGAAAGAGGACGAAAGTCTTCCGCCTTAGTAATTAAATTCAGTGTGGCGGTCTCCGCGGTTGTCGTTGCGATTGAGTGAAACGCATGAAAGACATGCACTCCGCGTCTCGAAATTAAACACAGGCTTTTGTAATCAGATGTAGGAAGTCTATACTTGGTACTTGTTAATTTGGGATAAATCAATGTTCTTGGTCAAGGGAGTCTTGCACCGACTAGAGGGACCAGAACGGTATTCACGAAACGGTAAAAATGGTTTCTTAGGCAGATAGTGGTCTAAGTTACTATTCCAGGAAAAAACTTAGGAAAAATAATTATAGTCATGAGGCGTGGCCCTGGCTAATAACAAGAAAGTGACATGCATAACGCATCCGAGCCAGTATGTGTGTCCTTGGTTCTCAGTTGAATAACTGATCTCGATCATGACAAACCGCGCGTCGTAAAGGTACGCCCAAACGTGCGCGCCTGGGGAGCGAACGACGGTGTAAATATAATATAGTTACACTTACTGCAAAACGTTCATAAAAATAACAACGTATTTGTGCCATTAATTTAAAGTCATAACTTACGGTCGACGGTACGCCCATGAATACAATTATTTCTATGGTTAAACATCGATTTTGCAGATTCAGTTAGGTTTTGATATACTTATAAATAATATTGGGTTAAAATGTTAAAACTTTTTATTGTGTCCCATCTTAAATTGGTTAGGATATTTTGGGACGCCTATGGCAAGACCTTATTGGCACTGAAGAACAGATCTCTAGCTACTTTATTGAACCGGATTATTTAGAAGAGGATATTATTGGAACTGAAATTTTGAATGTTATGCAGAATTTTGAAATTAAAGAAAAAATTTCACTCGAATGTTTAAAATATATCGCAGGGTATGTAGCATATAAATTTAAAAACAAATATTCTCTTGGAATACCCACCAAACAACTAGATGCATCTGGGGCACCTGATTGGCTACAGAAAATTTCGAGAGGTTCTCTTCTTCATCCCAACGAAGATCTGTGGCAAGTTGCCCAAATCCTAGAAGCCGAATTTCACCAAATGCATGGACAGTCATTAAGTAAAGGGAAAAAATATTCCATGAGTTAGCTCAAAGAACTGTAGCTCGATTTCAGAACACACCAGTGCCATTTGAAGTAATGCTTTGCTTGAGTAGAACACGAACTTACATTAGATTAAGAGACATCAACCGAAAAATCAGTTTGAACAACTGCCAAAGAAAGCTGGAAAAAAAGCTATCAAAATTCACAAATAAGAAATAAGTAAACAGAAACTAATGTACTTCTGTATTATTGTTATTAAACATTTTCCCCCCAATTTTTAATTTTAACTAACGTAGTAATTTACTTATGTAGTACCTATTCAATGGTTTTTGCGTACAAAACCTTCATTAATATTGTGTTGTTACTGTATTAATAATAATTACATTTTATATCTTTAACGTGCATAATTCATATTATACCTTCTGTCTATTCAAATGTTTTATTCACCCTGATATTTTCCTCATGATTATTATGATATACATAATTATATAGGGTATAATTAATAGATCTGTTTTCTTTATAGCCAGTATTATATAGCGCGTTCGGCAATGCAATCTTTTCCATCGTTTTGCTCGGAATTATTGACAGGCACATGATCGGTAGTATTGTTTACAATAATAGGTCATGTGACCGTCAAAAATTCCGAGCAAAACGATGGAAAAGATTGCATTGCCGAACGCGCTAAATTCGCCCTTAAACATTTAAGCCGCTTGCTGCCTACAAAATACAGCATTTAACTCATAAATATTAAATAAACAGACAAAAATTGTCTTTGCAGTTGGTAACTCTTAGATTTTGATACACCAGATATGCAACTATCTATTAAAAACTTAAATAAAACGTAATGCAAATTATCGTGTCCGAATTGCACCTCTCCATACACGTCTTGTGCATTAGAGATTCGGAATTCTGATTCCAAGGTGACGTCACGTAGTGCGAGAGAGATAGCTACATGCGCATTGGCATACCGTAGTGTGTGTATCGTCTGCTAGAATATAGTTAAAGGTCTTTAATTTGAGGTAATATGGTTTGTTTTCAAAGTCAGGAAATAGTAATTCAACTGTACCAGCAGAATGAGTTGCAGCAGAAATGAAACCATTAGGTAAAATAGGATTATTTATTATTATCTTTTGAACTGAAAGGGTACTAAAATATTAAAAACGTAAATAATGAAGACGTATCATCAAGGGTGCCTTTTACAATATGTAGTAAACTTAACCACTAGTTAGGTGCTGTTAATAAAGGCCGCTAATTATATCTGATCTTAGTCTGCTAAACTTTTGCTTTCAATAACTCATTGGCTTAAGTGCAATTTGACAAACTTTAATGACCAAAGGGTTCTGGTTAGTAATCATGAACATAGTTTAAAATTAATCAGTTGAATAATTTAAATCACAGCGATAGGTTGTGAAATTGTGCCTTAACATGGAAAATTCCAGGTCCGTATCAAAACGTCGAAAACCATAATCAAGTGATACATAGTTGTAAAGAGTATGAAGTATTCTTTCAAAAAATGCAGCAAAAAATCCAGGTCCGTATTTGAAAAAAACAAGTTAGTATCAGTAACTCAGTAAAAACCAGTGGTATAAACAAAACAATAACGTTACTTTAGAGAAGGTAAAAAATCGTGTGATTTCTGTAAAAACAACTTTTTTCTAACTATAAGAGTTTTCGAGATATTTAAGAATTAAATTTTTGACTATTTTTAAAAAAGCCCCTGTAGATAAGAAACTATAGAGAATTTGTCAACTCCGTAAAGGGAATATGAATAGGGACTAGAAATGGCACATTTTCTCTAATTTAACCGACCACGTATCTTTTACCATTTCGGAGATAGCAATCGTGGTATCACCTATTTTGGACACCCTGTATTAGGTAATTAAGAAATTGTTGGTTTGTTCAAAATGGTTTAAAAATTGGTATGCCACCCCGACTTTGTACTTCTTTGTCCCAACCATTCGGCAAACCGCTTTCAAAATTGGCATTTCATCGAGTAACAACAAACCAGCAAAAAAAGAAATGTGGATTAGATTAGCTGCGTAAGGAATAAGAATGAAAGATTTTAATACTCAAAATGGTCATCATACATACATGAAAAGTAAAAAAGCAATGTTTCCAGCTATCGTCTGTTTTAATAATTGGTGTAGTTATTGCAAAAATTATAATATTATTTAGCATATAAATTTCATTCATGATAAGTTTGCTCTGTATTAATTTTCATTTTATTTTATTAGGGACCCACAACCAATTTTCAATATTCGTAGTTTGACTTGTTTTACGTACATGTATTTGTTTGACAAGTCAAGAGACACATATGCGCAGGTTTACAAAAATTTAGTGGGGCTGACGGGTCCGCCGAATAGAATAGAAACGAAATTTATTTAAGGGATGTTTAAATAACAAAAGGTTTGTTTTACAGACCTTGTTTTTGTCTTATTAATATTAAAGGGCGAAGTACTAAGTACCATTCTTAGGCACTCGTTTGGACATACAACCATTATGAACTAAAGAATTCGCTACGCAAGTGTACAGGTGTGTAGTTTCCCACACTAAACAAAAAGATTTTTTTTATCTACATATTAACTTTTTTAATATGGAGTAGTAAGTAGCTAAATCAGTGCTGCCGTGTCGGTACAATTATACTGAATTCAGTACAAAATTGTTAAATTCAGTAAGGTAGTACCAACTACATCTCGGAACAACGGCCAATTTCAGTACGAAATTTCAAAACGAAACGTTTTTGACGTTTTATGTATTCATCAAAACATATAGGTACCCAAGAAAAAACGAAAAAATATAACATAAAATAAATGGTTTAAGAAATAAAAATAAAATAATATATATATATATATATATATATATATATATATATATATATATATATATATATATATATATATATATATATATATATATATATATCTAACTGCCTGACCATGGGCGCCCATAGAAATTTTAAAGTTGTATATCTCTGTTGCTACTTACGGGGCACGGGGCCCATGTCAAGTTCAGGGTTTTTGATAGTGAGCCTACTAGGAATGATTTGGTAAAGAAAAAAAATATTTTGTAATTTGCGAAAAAAAGTTAAATTTTTGCTTGTTTTTTTAAATTACATTTTAAATAATGTCTGTATGATTGTGGCGGATTCATATTTAAAAGATTTATTGTTTGGGTGTTACGCCACTCTACTGTTAAGGAAAATTAATATTTTTTATTATATTTTTGTCCTACGGTACATAGTCATGTTTCCTGCATTACCTGAAGACTTGTCATTTTGACTAATGTCAAAACTCATGCTGACAGAAAAGCACGAACCATTATCAGAGCAATATTTTCGAAAAAATCAGAAGAATTCCATCAGAAAACTCTTGTATCCTTTTTTACTTATTTTTTATAATTACTTAGTTCATTTTTAATTTAGTTGGTTTGAATTTATTAGTTTCGTTGATAACGAGACTAGATATTAGGTCTCGAAACGTCAGAAAACTTTTTTTTTTCAGATTAGGTTTTAGACCGAATATTATACTACACTAGAGATAGATTAGGGTCAGGCATACTTTTTATAATTAAAAGTCACTGACAGTGTACAGAACATTTCTTTTTTCAGGATTTGTTTTCTGTTTAAACGCAGTGACTTTTATTATTTTTAAAAAAATATTAATTTTCCTTAACAGTAGAGTGGCGTAACACCCAAACAATAAATCTTTTAAATATTACATTTTAAGTTTAAAAAAATTCAAATGACTTTAACTTTCTACTAACACTTTTTTTTCTCTTAAAATTTAAAAATTGTCGACAAAATGAGGTAAAATTTGGGTAATTATTGATATTACTGTAAACAGCGAATTTTTTCATGAAATTTTGCACAGACCCTAATTTTGGGTCGTAGAACACGAATCCGAAGTCAGCTTTTGGCGGTCTCGTATGGTTTTTCCAAAAAAAAATTGTTTTTGGAAAACTTTTAGGTTAACTTTTAGGTTACCTTTTTGTTATAGATTCCTTTAAGTTTCGACACTTTCACTTCAACATATCTGTAAACTTATAATTTTTATTAGTTTTCGTCACACAAAACACCACATTTAGGCAAAAATAGCTAAGAAAATTGCTGTTTTCTATAGAAAATTCCATTTTATGGCTCTAAACGTCATTATTTTGCCAGCTGTCAATTTTCCGGCGTTGCCACGTTTACAAAACATTTTTCTCGCAAATTTTAACAATTTCCGGCCATAAATAAATCCAAAAAAAGAGATGGCAATATGAGAGTAAAATAAGACAGATAGCATTTTATTTTCCCTAAAAGGGCAAAAAGATGACCCCAACCAACACCCTGGGGCACCGATCCCTCTTCGCCTGCGAGGAAAGAGACTGGTCAGGGCCCCTAACCAGGTGCTAACCCTGCTCCGACCTTAGGGTGCCCTCCGATCCACCGTTATACCACCGTTATATCGAAAATATTAGATCTGTCACCTAATTCACCGACTTAGAAAAGTTTTTGATACGAACGGTGGATCGGAGGGCACCCTAAGGTCGGAACAGGGTTAGCACCTGGTTAGGGGCCCTGACCAGTCTCTTTCCTCGCAGGCGAAGAGGGATCGGTGCCCCAGGGTGTTGGTTGGGGTCATCTTTTTGCCCTTTTGGTTAAATTTGGTTCATTTTCGCATTTTCCCGCCAACTTTTTATTATTCCTAATTTACAACTTTGTCTTGAAAAATAAGTAAACCTGGCAACGCCGGACATTTGACAGCTGGGAACGTACTGGCGTCTACTACCAAATACAATGGAATTTTATATAGGAAAAAGCAATTTTCTTAGCTATTTTTGGCTAAATGTGGTGTTTTGTGTGACGAAATAAAATAAAAATTATAAGTTTACAGATATGTTTAAGTGAAAGTGTCGAAACTTAAAGGAATCTATAAAAAAAGGTAACCTAAAAGTTAAAAAAATTTTTTGCGGAAAAACCATTCGAGACCGCCAAAAACTGACTTCGGATTCGTGTTCTACGACCCAAAATTAGGGTCTGTGCAAAATTTCATGAAAAAATTCGCTGTTTACAGTAATATCAATAATTACCAAAATTTGTTTAGAAAAAATAATAAATAAAATACCTAAACGTGTTCATTTTTTTCTCAGGGGGGGCCAAGCAAAAATTTAACTTTTTTCGCAATTGACAAAATATTTTTTTTCTTTACTAAAACATTCCTAATAGGCTCACTATCAAAACCCCTCAATTTGGTATGGGTCCCGTAAGTAGCAACAGAGATATACAACTTTAAAATTTCTATGGGCGCCCATAACTACGGTGGAGAATTTATTTCACTGCAAACAATGATAAAAAAATAATAACTGTTTTTCATGGGAGGCTACCCATGAATTCGTCGATTTAAAAAAAAAGTGAGGGAATAAACTGATGGTAATACATAAAACTATTTATTTGTTAAAGTTTGTAATTAAGTATTATAAAAGTCCCGATTGTATCTGTCTATTGGTATAAGTTAAAACTTTTTATATAATTTTCTGTTGGAATAAATTAATATTATTTTATATTTTTCATAATAAAAAATAGTGTTTTATTTAACCACCATCAATTATTTTAAATTGCAGGAAAAGATATTTAAAATGTTTTAAATTCTTAAACGTTCCGGTTTTTGAATTTCCGTCATTCAGTATTCTTTTTACAGATTCAGTACATTTTCCGCACTAAATTCAGTACGCTTTGAAAATCAGCCGCGGCAGCATTGGGCCTAGGGTTGCCACCTTTTGGAGACTCTTACCCGGGACCTGTGCCTGTCCCAAGCCAGGTTGAAAAGGGCGAGGGGGAGGAGTAATAACCTCTTTAAAAAGCCAGGGTCCATCTGGCCCGGATGTTAGCACCCTGCAAGGGCCCCTGCCAGGGTACGGCGAAGCTGATGCCTTGCAGTCCATTAGTTCCATTACTTGGCAAAAATCTAGCTAGCAAAAAGTTCCAGCGATCAGCCTCGGAATATGGATTGGACTTCACGAAGACGACAACGGCATCGAGACAAGAAAATGAGTTTTGGACCATGGAATGTTCGGGGTCTTAGAGGAAAGTCAGAAGATGTGGTGGAAACTCTGAAACGGATGAGGGTGGATATCGCTGCCCTTACTGAAACAAAAAAAAGGTACCGGGATGGAGCAGATGGGGGACTACATCCATATATATATATATATATATATATATATATAAATGCTAGAAACTAGCGCGGATCGATACATAAAAAAGAGAGGAGAATTCTCCTCTCTTTTTTTTTTTTTTTTATGTATCGATCCGCGCTAGTTTCTAGCATTTGTTTTTCTTCTCTTGGGCTTATAGGATACCACGACAGTTGGCTATAGTTGCCTCCGTCGGCGACGCTAATTGTTGCCCCCAAAAAAGGGGTATTTTGGCTGAAGCCACAAATTGGTGCACTGGCTCCTGTTTGTGGTCCTCGTTAAATATATTTTTTTTTTCCCCTTTCTTAAGGTTACACCCGTAACTGCGTATGTGACGTTGTGCATCTCGACTTATGTTGAGAGGCACAGTCACATACGTGGGCCTGATGAAGCCAATGAGCAGAAACACGTGTCGTACGGGTTACCATTCTAACTTTTCATTTTACTGTTCATTGCTAGCGGACATGCCCACAATAATTCTCCTCTCTTTTTTATATATATATATATATATATATATATATATATATATATATATATATATATATATATATATATAGCGGAGTAGCAAAAAGTAGTAGAGCTAGTAAAGGAGTATCTATAGTAATAAATAAAAGGCTAAAAAGCAAGCTAACAAATTGGGAAACAATAAATGAAAGAATAGTTACTGCTAATCTAAGCATACAAGGTCACAGAACAACAGTGATCGGAATATATGCCTTAAATGAAGATGCTACGATTCCGGAGAAGGACCAGTTCTACGAACAACTCGAAGAAGTGCTTATAAAAGTGGGTGATCAACGAGAATGTATCCTCTTGGGTGACTTCAACGCTTGACCGGGGAAAAAGGCGCACGATAAAATTGTCGGACTATACAGAGAAGAGATATTGAATGATAATGGTCAGAGGCTTATACAAACATGTACCCAACACAATCTACGTATTCTGAATGAATTTCATCCACAGAAAGATATTCACAAGTATACCTGGCATCAACCAACCAGAGCCTTAAAGTCTATAATCGATTATGTAATAATAAAACAGAACTCTGAGTGGAATGTACAGGGCACAAGAACATATAGAGGAGCAGAGTGTTGCGCAGACCTTATAAAATCCCGCATTTTAGTTCCCTTTAATGCAAACAGGGAACAAATTAATAAACCTCCGTCACAAGAAACAAGAGTCAAACAGGTGAGGTATAACTTTTAACCTTAGACAAGGAAAGAGAGGGGACTGGTAACACTCATTTAAGCTAACGCATGGCAAGTGTGACCGAAATTCGAGCCGACGCCATTTTTTGGTGCCAAACATTGCCGGTGACATCAAAGATATTTTGTGGTGTTTCGAACAGAATTTTGATTAAAGACGAATACATTTTAGTAATTTATGATGGTGGGTTGTACTGCTTATGGCTGCAAAAGCCGAAACGAGAGAAAGGAGCCTGGAATTACCTTTCACAGGTAAAAAGTTAAATGTTACATAGTTGCAAGACAAACAATTTTCGAAATATTTTTGTTATGAGATAATTTATCAACGCAATTCGAATATGATGATTTAGGCATTTTCAAAACAGACTATTTATGTTTATTTGAACAATGTGCTTGAATGTTTTCATTCATTATCAACTCATTAAAGATATAAATTATGATAATGGCAAGATTTTTTCCAGTGGCGGGTATGTTTTTATCCGGAAAAAATCTTATAATATTTCATTAACTTTGTGTGCGTAAATTAGTCAGTACAGCAGGTTTTTTTTTTAAATATATAATTTATTTGTTTTGTTGTAGATTCCTCATGAACGATCCCAGAAGACTTGCTCTTTGGGTTAAAAAAAATGCATGTTGCAGACTGGAGTCCTAGAAAAATGATAAAATTTCTTCAAAGCACTTTGACTGGAATTTATTTTATAGTATTGGTGAAAAAACTTGTCTGTTAGATGATGCAGTACCCACCAGTATTTGAGGAACTGCCTAAATATCTCCAGGAAATGTCACAAAGAAAGCAAGTAAGCCACACTTTATACAACATTTTTTAATATTATTTTGTAATATAGGTACCTAGTGTAGGTATCATATGCTAGAAATAAGCTAATTAAATGTATTGCTGTAGGCAGGAAATTGGAGGCGTTCCTGTTCTGTTTCTGTTGTGCCAGCCAGGGATAGTAAGGCCCCTAATGTGGAACAAAAGTTAGATGAAACACCATGAAAAACACAGCTTAGAAGTTTTTCCAAGCAGTACAACTACCTTCCAAGCAATATAAAGTCTTTGAATAGTTAGACATTTGCTGACTGACAGGGCTTATTATTCTGTTGCTGAATTTTATGATGACTCATTTTAATTTTTTTACACCTATATGATTATATATCGAGTTTTAAAATTATGTGTATTGTTTGTGTACCTTGTTGAGTTTGTCTTTTATTAGTGTTGGTCTGCTTATATACTTTTAGATATTTTTTTATATATATTTATTTGTAATGAAATACTAGTATGTAGGATCATGTATCATAGGAACTACCTTCTTGCTTTGTCTATAAGATGTAAGTCTTCTGGCAATATAGCTTATTTCAATTTGAATTTGAAAAGCAGAATAACTTTACACAACTTTTGTATTATGTAAATATTTATTTTTGTATCAGTTTATTAGGCGTACTTAATATTTATTGTTTCTAAATTTGTTTGCCTATGTACCTATATAGTTAGTTTTAATAACTTTTCAGAATTGTTATTATTATTATATTACATATATATATATATATATATATATATATATATATATATAACTGCTGGCCAATTCAAGCGGGACAAACTAAATTTTTGATAAAATTTAGAGTGGAATATTTTCGAAACGAAAAAAGATTTTGATTTAACTTTTTCAGTATGTAATTGAATAGTTCTTCTAGTTTTTATACTTCAAGGCACTATTGCTAGCAGTCGCTGCAACTCTATTTTACAGGGTGTTAAGTGAAACCCTGACTTTTTTGGAAAAGTTTTCCAGTTCCGAGAATCTAGGAAGAATTTTTTTTGAATTTTCTTTTCATACTAAAATGATCCATGGTCAAATACAAAAAAACAATTTCTCCGGATTTTCTCTATTTTCATTTGTTTTCCGTATACAGGGGTTAGTCGAAATTATCGACTTCTTCTTACAAAGGAACCCCTAATTTGGCCGTTTATTCACAAAAAGCGAAAGACCAAGTAAATTTGTAGTTTGAAGTAGTCCAGCTAACAAAATTAATACAAATTTTTGTACAGGGTGTAGCAAGTTTGGATCACGGGCTAGTAAATTATTATTTTTTAATTTCTACTACTTTTTCCTAAGTTAACTATTAATTATCACGTGCTACGTTAAAGGGTTAAAATTTGTTAGGTCCGATAACAGTACTGGATAGAAAGATCCTTTTTGCCCAAACGGGTTTTTCATTTTTTGTCTAGTCCCATTTTTAGTGATTAAACGGCTCGCATTTTGAACCTAACTTTTTGCAATTGCATCCATGAACGATTGAAGTGAGAGTGCTTTTTTGGTGGTACATAATGAATGTTTTATCCAACCAAAAAACATGTAGTGGCCAAACAGCTAATGATGCTTATTCGAAGAATTTTTTAGCATTATACAGGGTTGCAAAAAATATACCACCTATACTTTATATGGAAGTCATGTGATTTTCAAATTAATTGAATATAGTCCCAATTTTCTTGGAACTTTTTGTCGAAACTGTTTTTGAATTTTTTTGTCTGGTCCCATTTTTAGTGATACAAATGGCTTGCGTTTAAAACTTAACTTTTTGCGATTGCATTCATGAACTATTGAAGTGGACATCGTTTATTGGTTTAACCAACCAATAAAAAAGTGTCGTGGCCATAGAGCTAAAGATGCTTATTCGCTGCTTTTGTCCGCGTTTGCCCAAAACATATCACCTACATTTTATATGAAAATCATGTGATTTTAGAGTCCTTTAGGTATTCATAAAGTTCCTTTTTGCTATATTAATAATTATTAAAGAAAATGTCCTACTTATTATTAATAAAATCTAGTGACGATACAGATAAAAAGAATAATATTCATTCGGAACTTTTTCACATTATACAGGATTGTGCAGAAGTTACTACTTATAATAGAAGCCACGTGTTTCTCGATATCTTTGGATTTTCGTAAACTTCGATTATTCATTATAAAAGAAAAATATTTTACCACTGCTCTAAAAAGTCAGTACATGGCATTGAGAAATTTTAATTAATAAGAAGTGTCTTAAATTAATAGTCACGGAGTACATTTTTCTCGTCAAAAATTGGAGATGGATAGTGAATTCAACTGAACAAGTTATAAAATTCTGTATAGCGTAGTTTTTAGAAGGTATAGAAATTTCAGAAGATTTAATTACTTTTGAAAGTACTCGAAAAGATACGTAATTTTCAAATTTAGTAGTTATTTTTCCCGGCATTACTTTAGGAGATCCAAAATGTAAATTTTGGTTGTTACTTTTATAGGTAAACAGAAAACGTTTTAAATTATAGAACATTTTTTTTACTTGAAGGTATTATAAAAACTTGCAACTAACGAAAACAAAACAAATCTTAATACCTAGTAGGACCTCCCCTTACATTTATTATCTCTTGGCATCTTCGAGGCATGCTTATTACCAAATTATTGACAAATTCTTGCTGAATATTTTCCCACTCCTGAACAATGGCGTCTGCAAGTTGTTCTAGAGTCTGAGGAGGATCTTCCCTAGAACTTACCAATAATTTCAATTTAGACCAGACGTGTTCGATAATATTCATGTCTGGTGATTTTGCAGGCCAGACCATCCTGGTAATATTATTAGCTTCCAAAAACTCTTGCACAATGCGTGCTCTATGAGGTCTGGCGTTATCGTCAATTAGCACAAAATCGTTCCCAAAATTGTTTGCAAATGGTAGAACGATATTGCTTAAAATTTCGTCCCTATATACCTGACCGTTAATGGGCTCCAATGTTAAAAAAAGTTCCGTTTTGCCATTAAACATTACACCACCCCAAACAGTAACGCCTCCACCACCAAAAGGTTCCTGAGGAGCCATATTCTCCTCCATATACCGTTCGCCACATTCACGCCAAACTAATATTCTGCCGTCCGAGTGAATTAAATTAAATCTTGACTCGTCTACAAACATGCAGTTTTCCCAGTTATCTAATGGCCAATTGCGATGTTCATATGCCCACTGGAGACGTCTTCGCCTATGCTGTGGTAGAAGTCGCACACATTTAGCACGTCGCCGAGCTCTAAAATTAAAATTTTGGCTTAAAAATCTGTAGTATAGGTGTAGGGAATGAACCAATAAATAAGCCAACAGTAGCTTTTATTATACTAAAATGCAAAATTAGGTCAATTTTCATAACGTTAGTTCTAGGGAAGAACTAAGGAACATTACGCTGCAAGCACAAATAATGTGTTTAGGGTCGCCTATCAAAACTTTAATTTATGAACAACTTAGTTCAAGTTTACATTTATAATATCGGTGCGCAAAATCCAAGATTCACGCCTCAGCTGACGTCGATATTATAATAGCCGACTTACTAAAATGAAACACTAAAAATATTGGTACAAAAAATAAGATCTCATTTGAAGTAACTCACCTTAAGTTATTATTGTTTAAAGTTCTTCTAATGGTCCTATTGCTCACACGAATGTGTGTTCTTGCTCTGAACTCCTGGTTAATTTTCTCTGATGGAATTTTTCGCCTTCGACGAGCCTCTCTAACCAACCATCTTTCATCTGCAATGCCGACTTTCTTTTGGCGACCTCCCCCATAACGATAGTTTGCACTTCCCGTTTCGTGGAAGCGTTGACGCAGTCGAGATATTGTACTTCGCCCAACCCCGTACATATCCGCAATAATACTAATTTTTACCCCATCTTGTAGTAAACGCAAACAATTAGCTTGTTCTTTTGCACTTAATCGAGCCATTATAAAGAATAATAACGCACCAATTCAAAGAAGAATACTTTGTTGCCTTGGTAACTGTCAATAGCAAAGAAAATGTTTTATTTTTTGGCCTACTAGATCTTTTGACTAAGAAATAGAAACGCCGCTAAATTAACAGAAATCCACCTGCAAAGTATAGGTGGTATATTTTTTGCAACCCTGTATAATGCTAAAAAATTCTTCGAATAAGCATCATTAGCTGTTTGGCCACTACATGTTTTTTGGTTGGATAAAACATTCATTATGTACCACCAAAAAAGCACTCTCACTTCAATCGTTCATGGATGCAATTGCAAAAAGTTAGGTTCAAAATGCGAGCCGTTTAATCACTAAAAATGGGACTAGACAAAAAATGAAAAACCCGTTTGGGCAAAAAGGATCTTTCTATCCAGTACTGTTATCGGACCTAACAAATTTTAACCCTTTAACGTAGCACGTGATAATTAATAGTTAACTTAGGAAAAAGTAGTAGAAATTAAAAAATAATAATTTACTAGCCCGTGATCCAAACTTGCTACACCCTGTACAAAAATTTGTATTAATTTTGTTAGCTGGACTACTTCAAACTACAAATTTTAGCTGGACTACTTCAAACTACAAATTTACTTGGTCTTTCGCTTTTTGTGAATAAACGGCCAAATTAGGGGTTCCTTTGTAAGAAGAAGTCGATAATTTCGACTAACCCCTGTATACGGAAAACAAATGAAAATAGAGAAAATCCAGAGAAATTGTTTTTTTGTATTTGACCATGGATCATTTTAGTATGAAAAGAAAATTCAAAAAAAATTCTTCCTAGATTCTCGGAACTGGAAAACTTTTCCAAAAAAGTCAGGGTTTCACTTAACACCCTGTAAAATAGAGTTGCAGCGACTGCTAGCAATAGTGCCTTAAAGTATAAAAACTAGAAGAACTATTCAATTACATACTGAAAAAGTTAAATCAAAATTTTTTTTCGTTTCGAAAATATTCCACTCTAAATTTTATCAAAAATTTAGTTTGTCCCGCTTGAATTGGCCAGCAGTTTATATATATATATATATATATATATATATATATATATATATATATATATATATATATATATATATATATATATATATATATATATATATATATATATATTTTAAATATACTTACTTGAGAAAAATTAAAATTGAAGGAATACATTGGATCTATTGATTTTCTCCACATTTAACAAACCAAAAATAAATTATTACTATAAGTCGTTTTATTCGTTTTGGTAAAAGTCTACAATCGCCTCTCATGATACGCCGCCGTAGCCTGGTGCTGGATCACGATGCATTGAGTTCTACGCAATTTTGACACTAATGTCAGTGGCCATGTGATGGGTTGTTTGTTTTGTTTGAGTAGTCATGTGACTTTGACACGTAGAATAGAATTCTATGTGGCGTGATCCGGGGTCTGGTGTCAGATGGCTTCATATCCGTAGCCTGTATTACCCGTCCTCTCTCTTTCCTCGTCTAAGCTAATAATAATATGTAAGTGTATTTAGATTTTTTCTTTGGTACAGTATGGTTTTTGTTATGAAATTACAAAAATAAATGCATAATTTACAAAAAATCCAGTATAACATTGTTTTATTTTATAGCACTATTTTAAATATTCTATTTCATACAGTTTTTGCAGCAAGAAGGAAAAAATTAAATTAATTTACAAAACCTCTAGTTACGCCACTGAGCGGATCGGTCTGGTGTCGGATGGTCACACTTCATGTCAAACAGTTACGCGTCCCCTCTCTTTCCTTGTCTAAGCTTTTAACATTACATAACCTAGAAATTATTTAGTGGTTTCAAAATTTGGAATTAGGAGTGTCCTATTGGACAATAACAAACCCTTATTTGTCTGTAATGGACAACCTCTTTCGTTGGCGTCGAGGGCGGATAATAGCCACATATTTATTTAAAGAAAAAGCAAAGTCATGTAAAAAAATATATAGTAATATTTAAGTGCAAAAAATATCAGGGTTCATATTTAAATGCAAATTTAGTGCAAGATATGCAACTTAAAGACAAGAAAAAGTCCATGTTTCTGCCAATAAATCTGAGCAGATATAAAATAAACAAAAACTGAAACACTGAAAACAGCACGCCCAATATGTTCGTTAATAACAGTTCTGTGTTAATAACAACTTGAAATTTCGCAATTCGCGTTTATATGAAATAGGACTTAGTCCTATCGCGAATTGCGAATTTTGTTCCCATTGGCCAATGTTAAATTCAATTTGGTGGCGGGAAACTGTCAGGCGATTTTTTAATTTTTTTGAGAATTCGCAAAATTTAACATCTTGGGGGGCGGGAATCTTCAAAGCATTTTAATTTTTAGGGATTTTTTCACTCATGTGTTAAAAGTCCCGTAAGATGAGTGAAGTTTTTTAAAATGACAGCGATAATTTTTTTACGTCAATTAAAAAAACTTACACCGAAAATTTTATACCAGTTGTTTTAAGCCAATCAGATGCCTTGTTTTTGACAGGTTGCTATGGCAACAACCCGAATTTTTCGGAAATTTTTTCGGTCACGTGACCTAGTTGAAAAATTAATAAGTGATAATTTCCCTGGCTTGACAGCTGTCACGTGCAGATGTCAGAATAACAACAGAAGCGTAGATTAAGTTTTACAAATATTTATTTTCAATTCAATAATAAGTAGGTAGGTACATGTTATTTATTATTAACAACATCAATTATCAATTCCAAATATTTCTGAAATTCATTTTCCACTTCTTTTTTCATCAATGGCGAATAAAGTAAAAAGCCGTGGGTTTTCTTCACTAAATGTCTATGCTTCATGAAATGAAAGTAATACTTCGATATGATTTAATATGATTAAATAGCCACCTTATATTAAAACACCAAACCTCAAAGCAAAATAAACGCTTGCCAAATTGTCAAAATTTGTATTCTTTTTTTGAAATAATTTTTGGTATAAAATTTTCGTACCGAATCTCCCGCAAGCTTGAATTAATCTCCGAAAAAATTTTCTCTGTTGCGAATTTTTATAAGAAAATTTCCCTCGGCTAACGCCTCGGGAAATTTTCAAAAAATTCGCACCTCGAAAATAATTCAAGCTCTAGGGAGATTATAAGTGATAATTTTTTCCTGTCATTTTCTTGGTTGTCATATTAATTTGTGTTTTCATTCGTGAAATAATCCCCTAAATTCCACTCGAGCTTTAAAATTACTGATAATTTTTCACTCTTACGTGTTTTCTTTGCAAATTTCACGCGTCCTGCGGACTCGTGAAATTATAGAAAACACGCAATCGTGAAAAATTATCGGTAATTTTTAAGCTCTCGTGGTATTATCCCCGAATATTTCCCTCATATGTTAAAGTTCCTATAAGAGAAATGCAATTTTCGCAAAATTACAGCGAAAACAGCACTGCCAGAAATCGAAAATTGCATTGCAAGTTTATATTGTTGACGAAACGTCAAAGCGGGATTTTATTGTTAACAAACGTCAAAAAATGTAATATTCTGACAATTAACGTCATCTTATTGAGTGACAGCAGACAAAAAAGTCAATGTCAACGAATGTTTTCCTTCCATTTTGTCAAGAATTGTTAATAACTATCTCTTTGCATTGGGATAACCCGTGGCAACGTAAATTTTTTTGTTTTTTTGTAAACAACGCTATTGAACTTTTCCGTAGACGTAATTTTACTACAAAAATGTCTCGTTTTGGCGAAGAATCTATCCTCGAAATAGAGCAGAAAATAACAGAAGCCATTCCAAATTACTTGATTCGAGTTCTTAATTAATTTGGGAAATATTCAAATAAATTACACTCGTGCATCAAAATAACCAGATAATTTTTTTATTCAATGTGTTTTTTTTACAAATTGCAATCGTTTGTTTTCATATTTTACGAAAATGCCCTCCTCCTGCGGAGTCGGGCTTTTTCGCGAAAATATGAAAACAAACTCTTGCAATTATAAAAAAACACATTTCATTCAAAAATTATCGGTAATTTTGATGCACTTGTGCACTTACCCTAGAATATTCACGCGAATTTTATGTACGCGTACGGAAAATTTCAACTTGTTATTAACACAGAACTGTTATTAACATATTTAATAGGGCGTTGTTTATCTGTTTTCAGTGTTTCAGTTTTTGTTTATTTTATATTTGCTCAGATTTATTCGCAGAAAGGACTTTTTCTTGTCTTTAAGTTGCATTTCTTGCAGTGAATTATGGTACCTATGCACCCTGTTGTTTTTTGTACTTAAATATTAATATAAATTTTTTTATAGAGCTTGTTTTTTTCTTTTTTTTTCTAATAAATATGTGGCCATTGCCCGCTCTCGACGCCAACGAAACAGGTTGTCCATAACAGACAAATAAAGGGTTTGTTATTGTCCATTAGGAGACTAATTCCAAATTTTAAAACCACCAAATTATTTCTAGGTTATGTAATGTTAAAAACCCACCTTCAATGTTCCTAGGGAAAACGATAAAATCCCCAAATCTTTCGAAAATTCGCCGTCTATATGAAATAGGAAAAAAATGCCATTTTTATCCGCGAATAATCGCAATTCGCAATTTGCGATTCGCGTTTATATGAAACAGGACTAAGAAGAAAATAGGTAGGAATGTCACCGCAATATCGATAATATAAAATAAGGTATGTTTATATTTATCGATAAGTAAATAAAACAGCAGGAAAATAATCATGTTTATTAATTTTGTGAAAAGTTTAACATTTTTTCTTGCTTCAACATATGATTCCGGGATAATCCCGGGATAATCCCGGGTCCCGGCTAGCATTTTTTGTTGCCTGGACGTAGGCTAGAATTCCGGGATAATCCCGGCGAATCCGGGACAGCTGGCAACCCTAACTGAGCTAAATATAACAAATATTAATATATACAACTTTTTAGGAAAAATCTCGATCAAGTAAAAAATAGTATTATGTGTATAAGTGGATGTATTAAAAACATCAACAATTATAAAAAAAGAGCCGTTTTTAAATTTCAAAGTTACATTGTTTTTCGTAAAAGCTAAGTGACCAAATGTTTATTGTGTAAAAAGTTATATGACCTATTCTACCTAAAAAGTATTCTTTTTTACTTTTGTTTCAAGAATAAAAGAAAAAAACACATCATTTCATTTTTGGCCAATAATATTAGTCATTAGGTAAGGGTAATAAATAATGATTCATTTTTCACGGTCTCTGACCAATCACAATAAAACATTTTTATTATTCACGGTTCTTTGAATGAAGTGACTTTAACAAAATTTCTAAAAAACCAAAGCAAGCTTATCAAAATAATTGTCATATAATTGTGTCACTGCTGTATCCTGTTTGTAAGGTGGTAGAGGATCTTTTTCTCGACCGAGGAGGTACCACCCCGCGCAACCACTTAAAGGGCTGGTGAAATTTTAGCGGATGTTTCCAGCCCTGGGTGCGTGAGTCGGTTTTTTTCTTTTCCTTTCCTCTTCAGACTGTCATTCTTTCTCTTCTCTTTTGTGTTCCTTCTCTCTTCTAACTATCCACCTCTTCAAAAATAAAACAAATGTGAAAATGATGATGACGCTCCCAGGGGTAAAAAATTCCGGAGGTAAACTACCCCTCCATTCGGATCTCCGTGCGAGGGGTGCTCATGGGGGCCCACCATCGAAGAATTCCAAGAGCATAATAACTTTTGCCAACATCTGCGGGCTTAATTTCAATTTGGACTCTGTCCACCGCTATCTCCAATCATGCAAACCCCACAATCTTTTTCTGACCGAAACCCAAATCAGCTCCAAATCCTCAACCAATCATCTCCTGTTTCCAGGCTATGAACTTCTGTCATCTTTTCGTCATCACGGTGGGGTATCTGCCTACGTTCGCAGCAGTCTTTCTTGCACCAGACTCCCGAACCTGGAATCAGGCCAGCCCGATATTCTCTGGCTAAAACTCGCCCTTAAATCCTCTACTAAATTTATCTGTTGCATATGTCGCTCCCCATCAGACAAATCCTACAATGAGTTCTTTGATTTTCTCTCGGCAAAAATCGACCATCTCATCTCAGAATTTCCTTCCGCTGAAGTTATCGTCCTAGGCGACTTTAACGTCCATAGCAAGGAATGGTTAGGATCCACAAAAACTGACCCAGAAGGCAGAGCAGCAGAAAACTTCGCAATCAGCAACTCGCTCACCAATTTGATCAGAGAACCAACATACTTTCCCCGCGTTCCTACCCATAATTCAAATCCACTAGATGTTTTTCTTACCACCCATCCTGAGCCTTACTTAACATCTGTATGCGCTCCCCTTGGTCGTTCAGATCATGGCCTCATTACCGTCTCTTGTCCCATACACCCCGAGTTTGCTGAAATCTTGCCAGAACGCACGATCTGGCACTACAATTCTGCCGACTGGGATGGTCTTCGAAACTTCTTCTCTGGTTTCCCTTGGAACCCTGTCTGTTTTTCCACTTCCAATCCCTCCGAAATTTGCTCTTATATCACAGACATTATTCCAGCAGGTATTGAAGGTTACATTCCACATACCCGCAAGAAGCCTAAACTCCACCATCAAAAGCCATGGTTCTCCAAGACCTGTGACAAAGCCAGGCTCAAAAAAGCCCAAGCTCACAAAAGGTATCTTCAAAATCCTACACCCGAAAATCGTCAAATTTTCACCGAAGCCAGAAATCAATACAACCAAACTATCTTAGAGTCCAAAAATGCTTTTAACAACCGCATAAAAGATAAAGTGCTTTCCTGTCCCAACGGCGGCAAATCTTTCAGGTCACTTGCCAAAAACATTAGTCAGAACTTTTGTAGAAGCACTTTTCCTCCCCTGGCCTCTGACAATGAAGTTATCTCCACCTCTAAAGGGAAAGCAAAACTATTCGCCAAACAATTCGCTGCCAATTCCACCCTGATCCCTCCGCCCAATTTCGCTCTTCCAACCGCTATGTCTGTACCCCACAAAATGCCCGATATAATACTTAAGGTCAAACAAGTTCAGAAAATTCTTCTATCCCTTGACACCAAAAAGTCCTCTGGTCTGGACGGAATACCAGCAATTGTTCTAAAAAAATGCGCTCCAGAACTTGCACCCATCTTAACTCGTCTTTTCCAGATCTCTTATGACAAGATAGCTGGAAAACTGCTCGTGTGCAGCCTGTCCCGAAGAAAGGTTCCAAGTCCCTTCCATCGAATTATAGACCTATTTCTCTTCTCTCCGTTGTCAGCAAAGTTATGGAGAAAGTAATCAACTTTCAAATTCTAAAATATCTCGAAAAACACAAAATCATTCATGACAGACAGTACGGATTTCGTCACCAAAGATCCAC
This sequence comes from Philopedon plagiatum, assembly GCA_963971165.1. NCBI lineage: Eukaryota > Metazoa > Arthropoda > Insecta > Coleoptera > Curculionidae > Philopedon > Philopedon plagiatum. Next base: position 45,435,218 of record OZ020197.1, read on the forward strand.
AGCTGATCTCCTTAGCTTTGTCACACATAACTGGAACAAGTCTCTTGACCAAGGCCTTTGACCAAGTATGGCATGCCGCACTTCTCAACAAGCTACCTTCTTACGGTCTTCCTACCAAACTGTGTACCTGGATCGGCAGCTTCCTCTCTAATCGGCGCATATCTGTTGTGGTTGACGGTCACTCATCTAAATTCCATCCCATCAATGCTGGTGTCCCCCAAGGTTCAGTCCTGGCACCAACCCTATTTCTTCTTCACATTAATGACCTGCTCTCTTCAACTACCAATCCCATTCACAGTTATGCTGACGATAGTACTCTTCACTCCAATATTCATTTTTCCAAACATGTTTCGAATCAGGAGTTGGATAATAGACGCAGATCTATGTACCTATCCCTTTCCCAAGATCTTCAATTAATCTTAGACTGGGGTGCCAAGAACCTTGTTCAGTTCAACGCCTCCAAAACCCAGTCTTGCTCCCTCTCACGCAAAAAATCTGGCAACGCTTACCCCATCCACATGAATGGCCAAGCCCTACAAAACAACGAAACATTCGATCTCGTTGGCGTCGCTTTCGAACATGACCTTAGCTGGCACAAACACATTACTTCAGTAGCCACATCGGCAGCTAAAAAGCTCGGTTTTCTCTTTCGAGCCAGAAAATACTTCTCCCCTTCCAACTTATACACTCTATGTTTCCCAAATAAGACCTAACCTAAAGTACTGCTCCCACATCTGGGGAACGGCATCACCTTCGACACTTAACATCCTTGATTCTATCCAAAAGAGAGCCATTCGACTTATCAATGACCCAGCCCTCACGAGAAAACTCCTTTCTCTCGCTCATCGCCGCGCTGTAGGGGATTTATCCCTTTTCTACCGCTACTTCCACGGATTTTTCTCTGAAGAACTAGCCGGTATTATTCCCCCCCTTGAATGTCCCTAACAGAACAACAAGAGGCACGTTACGTATGCATCCCTTTACTGTCCAGCTACAAAAGCCAAGAACAGACCACTTCTCCCGCTCATTTATACCTAGGGTCTCCAGATTATGGAACAAATTGCCTGCAGATGTTTTCCCTTCCCGTCCCAACCTCCAATCCTTCAAATCCCATGTCAATGGGCTACATTTCCCTTCTCTTCAGACACCCACGGTACGTTAGTACTTAGGCTTGAAGTCCACGTGGGATGTCTTAGATAAAAAAAAAACCTTAATTTTAGCAGGTCAAAATTTCTTAAATTTAAAGGTACCTATACACAATTTATAAAAATATTAATAAATTAATTTTTTTACAATTGTCAAAAAAGATGACTTTTAACACTGATTGTGAGGTGTGAAGCAGGCCATTTTATCACCGTGCGTAAAATAGCTATTTCACGCATGGGAAAGTGATTTTACACACTGAAAACTAAAATACGATTAAAACGATTATTTTAGCTTCAGATGAGATTTCTGTCAAAGCAAGACGGGAAAAGTCTTAAAAATATCGATTCTTTCAGTTTAGGATAAATATACAGGACAATTTTCAATAAATTTTATTTAATTTGTGCGCGTCTCTTCAACAACTTCGACAATACTTTGCTAAATGGACAGAAACAACAAACAATAATAAACGCGTACGAGTGGTTTCCATAGTAAAAGTGAAAGCACGACTACTGAGTTTCATGAAACAAATCTTTCAAGAAACGGTTTTTCAAAATTTTATGTAGCACTTTTTGTATTTTTAGCACTTTTTTTAACAGTTCTGAAAAAATATTATATGAAATTCGTGCGTGAAGCATCTTTAAAAAATCTATCGTTTATAAACTGCGATCTCGTTCCTTAAAGATGCGTTTCACGCACTAGTTGTATAAATAACTATGTCAGACTTTTTAATAAAATAATCGTAGAAAAAGTATAGCATTCTGCTCGCGGTAATGACTATTATTTACTCGGATGATTTACGACACTCGCTTGCAACTCGTATCGTAAATTTCATCCTCGTAAATAATTATTGTCATTACGCTCCTGAATAATATACTATTACAAGGTTGTTTAAGTTTGTGCCCTTATTATAAGTTGGCAATATGGCTAAATGGTTAAGTCTCTTTTGCGACATTGTAGACCCTAAAAAACGTCTCAGTCTAGGCAAAATTGAGAAACATCGTTCGGCTGTGCAAGAGGACACTAGTATATGGTCAGTACAAGTTGAATAAATTTTAAGTGTTGTGATATCAGTTCGGTAATATTTTTCAGGGATTTTAAAGAATATGTCATATATATATATATATATATATATATATATATATATATATATATATATATATATATATATATATATTTATATATATATATATATATATATATATATATATATATATATATATATATATATATATATATATATATGTATATATATATATATGTATATATATATATATATATATATATATATATATATATATATATATATATATATATATATATATATATATATATATATATATATATAATGTGTTGGACATTCGTTCATTCAACGTGTTTTGGAATCACTACGGGTTTTCATTAAATATTGTCAGTTTTGTTTGCTTTTTTTCGGATTTTTGTTGTGTCACAGTGATTATGAAAAATGGATGACACAGGTGAAGAAAAGTTAACTTTAGCCAAAAACGTGAGAGAAGAAAAAAAAACTAGAAGTAATTCTGTAGGATCATCATTTCCAATAAAGGATGTGAATAAAATTCTTGGCACCGACAAAAAAACACCATTAGAGATAAGAACTCACCATGATAAACACAAGCAAAAAAAGGAGGTCAATGATAAGGTAAATAATACTAGCACTGGTGTACAGGATGAACCAAAAAGGGATAAAATCATAAAACCTAGCACAGATCTAAATGAAACAACATATGGTGAAGTGTTTATGTCAAAAAAAGTAATAGTTATAACGCCCCCATTACACGTAAATAGTAGCAACAAGAAGAAAACCAAGAAAACTATCCCTTTGACACTATAGAAGAATATAATGTAAATATTGCTTGTCACTACAACGTTGAAACTATGATTCAAAGTCTTCAACAATCGTTTGAAATTATAAATAATTTTGCTGAAAATCCAGAGCGTAATGAGAATGACTTATCAGCGCTAAGGAAGGCTGCATTTCGAATACATTCAGCTGGTACTGGTCTAGCTTACAAAGTTGGTCAACTAGAAAAGCAAAACTGTATTTTCCATCATAAACTGAAAGAGTTTAAACAGGCCCAGCAAAGCAATGAATTTTTCAATGAAAATGATGATGTGCGAGAAATCACACCCGTAATAAATGATACGCCCAGAAAAACGTACAGCTCAGTAATCAAAAAAAGCGGACAAAGAAATCCAGAAACAAAAAGTGAAGATCAGAAATGGGTAACCCCTCCACATACCAAGAAAAATGAAATTATGATTAGGCCAAAGGAGAACAAGGACTCAAAGCAGGTGCTTAGGGAAATCAAACAGAATATATGTAAGGATGGACAAGGCAATGAGACGTTTAGCAGGGTCAAACTTTTACAAAATGGGGGAGTAATCTTAGAATCTCATGATGATACTCAACATAAAAAATACAGAAACTCTTGGAAAATCAAAGTAACTTTCAGACGAAAAACTTGGAAAATAATGAGCCTACGCTAATGATAAGCGGGATAGAAAAAGGCTATACACCTGAAGGGTTTATAGCAGAGCTTATTGAAGATAATCCCCAGCTAAAGGACTTATTTGGAGATGTTACAACAAAAATAAAGTTTATCACAAAAAAAGTGTGTAGGAATAAAAACAAGGACAATTGGATACTCTAAACTAAACCAGAAATATTTAAATGGCTTATAAAAAATGAAAATCTAAGCTTTGACTTAATGAAGGCATATGTGCGGGAATATACCAATCTGGCTATGTGTTTTAAATGTTGTTACTTTGGCCATGTATCTAAATACTGCAGAGGAACTCTGTGCTGTTATAATTGTGGTGGAGAGCATGAAAGTAACCAGTGCCCAGAAAATAGCCCATTAGATTGCCCTAACTGTAAACAAATGAAACTGAATGAAAGAGTACATTCTGCTAGAGATCCTAGATGCCCAGCATACTTACTCAAACTGGAAAAACATCGGCAACATATTGATTTTGGTGGCAGTAGTACTGAAACACATTTTTTAAAGAAAAATTAAAACCGTCTGACCAAAAGAATAAATTAAAGAAAGGGAAAGAGCTCTCAAATTACTGTATAATACACCAAAATGTTCAATCCATTGGCAATTCTATAGACAAAATAAACCATATGCTAGAAGATCATCTAGAGTGCAAATTTTTGTGCTTATCAGAACATTGGAAAAACAAGGCACAGCTACAAATGTTTGGTATAAAAGATTTTAAGCTGACATCATGATTCTGTAGAGAAAACGGATATGGGGCAGCAGCAGTTTATGCGCAAAATGACATTAAAGTGAAGGTTCGCAAAAAAATTAATAAACCATCACTGAGTGGACAATTCGAATGTGATTGTGCTGAGTGCGATATTGGAGGTGAAAAGTTTTTGGTGATTTCAATATACAGACCTCCTTTCTTAAAAAATTGGAGAATCTATTGTTACAAATTATAGAGGAAAACAAGAAAGTGTTTTTAGCAGGTGACTTTAATATAGAATTACTTAAAAGCAGTAACAACCGAACAGACTTTCTTTCTGTAATGGACTCGTTTAACATAGGTCCAATAATTTTGGAGAATATGAGAGTTACTGGCGCATCTGGGAGCTGTATAGATAACATTTGTACAAATATTCCTAAATCTGAGCATAGTGCTGTTTTACGGACTGCAATATCAGACCATTTTGCACAGAAAGTTACGTTTAAATGCAGAGGGGAGGGCTCTTATAAGCCCCAGTGGCGGCTGGTGAAATTTCGAAGTTGTATATCTCTGTTCCTACGTACAGGACCCGAACCAAATTTAGGGGTTTTAATAGTGAGCCCACTGGGAATGTTTTGGTAAAGAAAAAAAACATTTTGTAATTTGCGAAAAAAAGTTAAATTTTTGGTGTGCCCCTCCTAAGAAAAAAATGAACACGCCTAGGTACTTAATTTATTATTTTTTTTAAACAAATTTTACACCATTTTGTCGACAGTTTTTCAATTTTGAGAGAACAAAATGTGTTAGTAGAAAGTTATAGTCATTTGATTTTTTTTTAAATTTTATTTTAGACTTAAAAAAATTCAAATGACTATAACTTTCTACTAACACATTTTTTCTCTCAAAATTTAAAAACTGTCGACAAAATGATGTAAAATTTGATTTTAAAAAAAAATTAATAACATACCTAGACGTGTTCATTTTTTTCTTAGGAGGGGCACACCAAAATTCAACTTTTTTTCGCAAATTACAAAATGTTTTTTTTCTTTACCAAAACATTCCCAGTGGGCTCACTATTAAAACCCCTAAATTTGGTTCGGGTCCTGTACGTAGGAACAGAGATATACAACTTCGAAATTTCACCAGCCGCCACTGAATAAGCCCCATTATAAAAGATTCTTTTCATTAAATAATAAGACTAAATTTGTAAATATTTTAGAACAGGAAAGATGGTTAATTGTTTATGATATAGATAGGGCAAATGTAAATGAACAATGGTCGGTTTTTATGAATTTATTTTTACCCATTTTTAATAAATGTTTCCTTAAAAAGCTTGTTAACAAAAAACAATATAAACAATCTATAGGCAGCAAGCAATAGGCAGGTACAGGAGGTGAAAGATAGGTTAGATGTTCTTGGGCATTTAAAAACGCATAGTAATATTTTTAATGACATGTATAAAACTGTAAAAAAAGAGTATGATGCGGTTTTAGTGAGTGCTAGGTCTAAAAATTATGAAAATAAGATTAGACACTCGGATAATAAAAATAAATGTATGTGAACCATATATGATGAAATCTCTGGAAGAAACAATAAAAGTAATGTCATGCTTTCTGGGGATCCGGAAAAAATATCGAATGATTATAATGATTTTTTACTTCAGATAGTGCCAGATTTAATAAAAAATATTGAAAAAGTGGAGTGGGATTGTAACGTACAGAATAACTTAAAATCTATGTATCTAATGTCCGTTACTTGTCCAGAAATTCTAAAGCTGTCAGAAAAAATTAAAAATAAGCATAGTTGTGGAGATGACGAAATAGCTACAAGCATTGTTAAACTTTGTATTCCAACAATTTGTAAGATATTGTGTCACATAATTAATAATTCACTTATAGAAGGTATTTTTCCCGATCAGCTTAAATTAGCATCAATTAAGCCACTTTACCAAAATAAGGGAGATTCAGAAAGCATGGACAATTATAGACCGGGAAGCCTACTTCCGAGCTTTTCGAAGTTATTTGAGTTAGTTATGAGCAATCGGCTAATGAAATTTATGAATGAATGTGATCTTTTCTCAGGAAACCAGCACGGATACCTTAAGGGGAGATCAACGCAAACGGCCATTTTTCAGTTTACCCGTTTAATTTTAGACTGTCTTGAGCAAGGAAGGATGGCTATGGGTATATTTTTTGATCTGTCAAAGGCTTATGATTGTTTGGATAGAGGGCTTCTTTTGAAGAAACTTGATTCTTATGGCATTAGGGGTTGTGCTCTAACCGAGCACAAAGAGTGGTTATTGCAAAGGAAAACTGTTTGTATAAATCAAAAATATTGCAAAATACAATAGGAATACCACAAGGTAGCATATTAGGACCAATATTGTTTATTATATTCATTAATGATTTAAACTTAAACTTTGAAATTAATAATTTGGCTCGATCATCTAGTCTTACAGAGTATGCTGATGGCACTAATATATTGGTGGGTGGTAGGGACCTCTTGGAATTAACATCTAAGGCAACGATGATTTTCCACGACACCAAAGTGTGGTTTCAAAAGAACAGACTGCTTATAAACAAAGAAAAAACAAACATTGATATTTTTAAAACCAAATTTAGTAGAAACGAACGACCAGAACTAGTAGAAATTGATCAAAAGCAGCTACCAGTAGAAAAAAATACAAAGTTTCTAGGCATTCACGTTGACGAATTTTTAGATTGGTCACATCATAAAGGCTATCTGGGTGAAAAATTAAATAAGATATGCTACGGTCTACGCATAGTAACTAAATATTTAAACGAAACAGCAAAAAGAACCTTATATTTTGCAAATTTTGAAGCAACAGCTAGGTTTGGAATAATTTTTTGGGGAACCAACTCAAAATTAGAAAAGATTTTTGTTATTCAAAAACGTGTGGTAGGAATATTATATAAAATGCCATATTTACAGTCATGTAGAGGTACATTTAGGTCAAAAAGTTTGTTAACTGTTTATGCTTTGTACATTTACGAAACCATTTTATTTTTTTATAAGAATCAAGATAAATTTAACACCCTTACTTACCACAGTTATAATACACGAACAAAAGACATTAATTATCCCATACATAGGTTGACATTATCCGAAAAGAATCCATACTGTATGTGTATTAAAATGTATAATAAGTTGAATGTGGGTATTAGGAATGCCCCAAATGAGCGCTTATTTAAAAAAGGACTAAAACATTTTCTTATAGAGTTGGAACCTTACACTATTAATGCCTATTTAGAAACTTAAGAAATTGTAAATCACATCTTTTTTTTTGTTTTTGACGACATTTCCTTTTACTTTGTGAATGCATTTTGTATTGTTCAATGTAATTTTGAAATAAAGATTAAATAAATAAAATAATATATACATATATATATATATATATATATATATATATATATATATATATATATATATATATATATATATATATTGTTTTGACATAATATGTCAAATAATAATACAAATAAAGTCGAGCCTTTCGTAGGCAATAAGCTTCTATGCAAAAGATTCGAGTATTTTAAATATACTAAACGTAGTATTACCTACAGAACACTGCACTAGTGGCAATGACAACTCTGAAACAGTGAATGTATACAATACATTATTAAATACATATTTTAATAGAATGTGTATGTATGTACCATACATACATTCCACTTCAACCGTATGCAACCGGGCCACCCCCTACGCCGCCGCCGCGCCGGTCCAAAAATTGGCGAAACAAAAACGTTCGAGTTCTTGAACTATTTCTATATTCATGCGCTTTCGAAAGGAAATTGTGGTTTTGACAAATTTAGTATGGCTTAATTAGATATGGCTTAATTAGATATGGCTTAATTGATTAATAAATCCATAAAATGTTGGACACATTTTATATCATCATCGATTAAAAGCCAAGAACTTAGCAAATCACCTTAAAAATAAGTACCATGGGGGGGGGGGGGGTCAATAGGAAGTCATAATTACAGAAATAAAAATGGAAAATCTATAGTTTTCAGGGTTTCTGATTACAAATATGACATCGAAAGTACAGAATTCAAAATGGCAGATTCAATATGGCGGTCAAGAGCCCAGTAATATTTAACAAAGGACCTAGAAATGTGGGAGTACTTAGTCAAGTGTTAATGAACTCTTGGCATGTACATATGCGATATGGATAAATACTTTTTAAAGTTACCACCATAGACAAAATATGTTTAGACCATCACAACGTATTCGCGACACCAGCTGAATCCGTCCAATGTATGGGCGAAAAAGTGCGTTTGTACGCATATGGCGCCAGTCAGGTTTTTAAACGACGCGACGGTTCTCTCCAGGCATGCGCACTCGGGACGTCTCGCAAAAGTGGTTGTTGAGCTCAATGACGCAACTCGGCGATCAGAACCGGACCCAGTTGTAATCACTGAAGGAAACACATGCAATACAGCTGTTGTAACTGCTGAAGTTGCTATTTCCATTTGCAAAAATACTTTTAAGTTTTGAGTTATTAAGATTAACTCTAACCAAATAAATTTTCTAACTTTTATCTTAAATGCACTCCGGTGTTGAAGTGAACACACACACGGAGAAGTATAAATATTTATCAATGACGTATATTGAGTATGGTCAAGGTGTCAGAAAGGCACTGATTGGGTGTGTGTGTATTAGGGGCATTGTATAAGGGGTAAGATGGTGTAAGAAGGTCATATATAGTGTCAATGCCTCCTTCCCCTATATTGCATAAGTGTGAGTGAGTGTCCAAAAGGCATATTTGCGTTTTCGCCAAAGGGGCACTAAAAATACTAGTGGATTAGGGTAGAGGGGAGTATTTTAAAAGGGATGGCGAAAGAAAAAAGCTCTTTCGCCAAAGGATCGCTAAGATATCAGTGGATTAGAAGGGTGAGTGTCCAAAAGGCATATTTGCGCTTTCGCCAAAGGGGCACTAACATTACTAGTGGATTTGGGTAGAGGGGAGTATTTTAAAAGGGATGGCGAAAGAGAAAAGCGCTTTCGCCAAAGGATCGCTAAGATATCAGTGGATTAGAAGGGTGAGTATCCAAAAGGCATGTTTGCGCTTTCGCCAAAGGGGCACTAAGAATACTAGTGGATTGGGGTAGAGGGGAGTATTTAAAAAAGGATGGCGAAAGAAAAAAGCGCTTTCGCCAAAGGATCGCTAAGATATCAGTGGATTAGAAGGGTGAGTGTCCAAAAGGCATATTTGCGCTTTCGTCAAAGGGGCACTAAAAATACTAGTGGATTAGGGTAGAACGGAGTATTTTAAAAGGGATGGCGAAAGAAAAAAGCGCTTTCGCCAAAGGATCGCTAAGATATCAGTGGATTATATTGACATGGGGCCGTAAGTAAGTAGCGCTTTCACCAAGGTATCAAGTGCACACACTGTAAATAGGTGTAAAAATATTTACATCTTACCATAGAACTTGGTTTATTCAATAATTATACAGGATGGGATGCCAATCCAATAAAATATACATATAGTTTTGGTAATTTTTTTATTTACTATTTTACTTCTTAAAACAGTTGCATATTTTATTTCTATTGTTTAGAATACTATGTTTATATTTTATTTCAACTTTCCAATTTTGTAAATTAAGAGGGGGACATTAAAGAGACGCACTGTATATGTATAAACTGAGCTATTTTCGAGGAATTATCGACAGTTTTGTATAGCAATAAAACTCAGATTTAAGCCAACAAACTATACAATTTTTGTTAAAATCTCACTAATGGTTACATTTTTATCATTAATAAAAAGGATAATTAGAAGTAATATATGTAGCATTTATTACTCGATAAAAGATTCACGTCATGTGAAATAAATTTTGAAGTACGGTCCTGTCTATCACAAGGCAAACGTTCGACAAGGCGCAAGCCCGCAGAAGACCGCCTGTGTTTACGGATTCAGCTTGGTAGATTTGCCACATCGAAAATGAGATTATTTCTCTATTATATATTTTCTCTATGGTTACCACCAACAAAGCCAGATGATTCCCCAAATTTACATTCAGTCAGATACTGTGGCTTTAGCAAACACAAATAAAACAAGTAGACGGGAGAAAATGTAAGTGCCACTGAAAGGAAAGTTTCCCATGGATAGAATTTAAAGATAATACAGTATTGTGTAGTTCCTGTAAAAATGCGTGGCAAGATAAAATATTGCTGTCGACTTCTACATGGTGCGGATGCAGGAGATTCCGTAAACACGTTTGTTCTGAAAAGATCTGACAACTGGAAATAAGCGATTCAAAAATTCCAGGCACATGAGCAAAGCAACATACATCGTATCGCGATCACAACATCAAGTACTCAAAATGTAAGCATTCTTCTTTCTAGAAATAAACAAATTGAAATGAAAATGAGGATTAATAAAAATTCAATACAAAAATTCCGTACACCATTTTTTGACACAAGGACTAGCAGTACGTGGATATACACACGAAACGTCTAATTTGCAACATCTTATTTTACGTTGTCAAGACCCAAGCAAACCCAGGCAAATTAATTAGCTTTAAAGCAGCGTACAAGTGGTTGCCATATTATGGTATTATAATTGAGGTACTGAATATGCTAGGTAGTCATGATACAAATAATAGAAGATATGATACCTGACGTCACGTAGAGTCTTTTGAGAATAATGACAGAAAAAACAAATGAACAAAAATTCATCTCATTGGTCAAATTATATGGGCAGCTTACACAGGGAAAAACTATACACATGGCAGTCCAGATGTTTTGACGTTTAAGTTCGTTTAGTTTAACTTGTCTACTTACGCATGTATATGCGTGTATATTTTTTCTTCTTGAGAAATTTCCTGGTTTTGCTGCATTTCCTAGAACACCTTTATAACATAAGATCACTGTAAAATCAAATAAAACCCTTCAATATTGTTTAAAAAACGTCAATAGGAGCAACTGGTGCTCATCGGTATTACATTTGACATTAAACGATCGATCGAGCTACGTAAGTTCCCTAACACACTTGTCGAATTACGAAATAGAATCGACTATCGAGTTATATCGTCGTCTTTTGTTAACTTAATGTATCAAATAAAGAGATGTTGCCAATTGGAGGATGAGCTGTCGCTACGTCTCGGGCTACGTTCCCCGGCTGCAGACCTCTGGCAAGGTTGCCAAATATTTGGAATAAAATGTGTCTATTACTTAATAATAATTATTTGTTTTAAACTGATTCAGAAATTAAATTAAGAATAAAATTATAAAGCACTACGATTGAAACCCACGTTAACAAATTCTAATACAACCATAAATTGGTCTGGTATCTGCGACAACCTGGCGACATTGGATCTAACATAACATAACCTCTAAAAATTTCTTTGTTGCCCATTTTGTGTTCCCAATGGCTAAGTGGAATGGAATCGACGATATCCTAGGAACCTCCACCGAAAGGGCCTTATCCCCGCCAAGAAAACGCCAAAAAAAACATGTAAAGGCCAAAGGAAATGCTAATAAATATTTATAAAGCTTCATTACAAAACAAATTGTTTCATTACAAAAGAACTCTACCTTTTCCAGGACTCGGCATGCAGAGTTTGCAGCTGAATGTGGTGGTAAATACCTTTACTAGGAGTGAAAGTAACTAATTACCTAACTGAAAAAAAAACCTCCATTAGAGGGTGACACAAAGTTTGTCAAAATACCATTACTTGATTAACACTGCTTCTCCATGCAATCCATCCCCTCTCCCTCAGACAGGTCCTCATCACAGTGTTTTATCGCAACTCTATCAGTCTATAATGAATATATTAGTGTTCTAGGTAATTATGTAGTATACGGTTTTCAGCTATTTTTGCGTTTTTTGGGAAAGTTCTTTTATGGTCACATTCTACTGTCTTTCCTGATTGCAAATGTAAGTGCGCACATAATAAATTATGAGCAAACCTGACCACCTTTTTGCTCAGGTTGGGTGAGCAAGAGAGCAAAAAGGTGGTCAGGTTTGCTCAGTTTTCATTGATATAGATACATGTATATCTATATCAATGAAAACTGAGCAAACCTGACCACCTTTTTGCTCTTTTGCTCACCCAACCTGAGCAAAAAGGTGGTCAGGTTTGCTTATAATTAATTATGTGCGCACTTATATTTGCAATCAGGAAAGACAGTAGAATGTGACCATAAAAGAATTTTCCCAAAAAACGCAAAAATAGCTGAAAACCGTATACTACATAATTACCGTGTTCTAAACTTACAGTTGATATGAACAAAAATCAGTGCCTTGCCAATTCCACCTTTGCTACATGTGTTTGTTACTGCAGACTTAGAATTTTGTAAATTTCATTTCAAAATATCCACTATCATAATGTTAATAGACAGACATTTATTCTTTCGTAACAGTAGTGTCTTTCTTGCTCTATGTGGACACACACAAACCTCATTCACAACAATGTGGACCTAGAGGAGTTTAGAAGGAGAAGGAATATTCCTATTAAAAATAATAAACTTTCGAAGTACTTTTGGAGTGCTGTTTTATAATAATAGATCTTACCAAAATCTTCGAAACCTTCACTGCCTTTAAACTATTTTTTTTAAACATAACTCTGTTAGCATAGGTATTGCTAACAGATTATAAACGTAAACATTTTACTATTTGAAGATAGCTACTGCCCAATAACCATGTGCTTATGAATGATAATTTAATTCTGTCTCAATTTCTGTATACCTAATATGCACGGGTATTTTTTTTAATAAATAAAGAAAACTTTGCAAAATTGAGTAGATTTCTTATTAAAATAAATCGTAACATGACTTTAAAGAAATATTCCCTATTCTCTGATAAATTCTACAAATCCTACCTGCCAACAGCGAAATTCTCACCTTAAAGTACTTGTAGAAATAAAAATTATAACTGTTTAACTCAATGTGACAGTGTCTCAATTAAATGTTGAAAGTTTTAGCTCTAGAACGGTAAACACACTTTGCACTGGTACTTTTAGTGTAACTGAAAACCAAAATTTTTGTATGGTTAGGGGTATGGTTATTTTCATTCTCTCCTCCTCTCTGACTTCTGTTTCGAAATTTATTTGGGATCGAGGTTCCTGGTTAATCATCTCCACAATGCCCAGCCTTAGTCGTACTTTTTCGGTAGTTGTTAGCCAGTAACAGATGTATAGAATAAATAAATTTAAGCGGCCAACACCTTATACAAACATTTTCAACACATAAAAATAAAGGTTTATTCGTTTATTATCAACACTGCAGAAACATTTTTTGGGACATGCTCAAAATATGTCATGTTGATATTTCTCTTAACCTAACTTTTTCTAGTTGTCAAAATTTCAAAATATGATAAAGAAAAAAGGTGAGATAGATATAGTTTATTTGTCCATTGTAAAATGGGGTTTTGTCATCATTCTCAAAACCAAATTTTTAATTTTTATAATTCCGCGGTATTTTGTAAACGAAACACGACTTTTTTAAGATCGCGTTGTGTTTAAAACTATTTTTTGGTGTTTTTATATTACTTTTAGGAGTTTAAAAGTAAAAATGAGATGTGCTGTGTATGGTTGTGATGTGGACAATCAATCGATCAATGTATGTATTTATCCCTTTATTTACATGATTATTTTAAATTATATACTATAAAATTTGTATTATAAGCAGGAGGCAAAGTGTATTGCCTATAGAATTTATATAAAATCGCCTATAACTAATTTAAACTCTATATGGCCCGTTATAAATTTGAAAAAAGCTCTACGTGACGTCACGCGCAAAACCGGGACGAATTTGACAGCGCTTGATATCATACCTTCTTTTACTTATCATGCTAGGTAGTAATATAGTGGAAAATAATATTAAACAGTATAAGAAAAGCAAACTTTATCTATACTATATTATCTTCTACAAACCAAGTTAAATATGCATTCAATATGTGAGCAATAGCTTTGGGATTCAAGAATCTTTTTTGGGTTTTGGGTAACTTCTACTGCCTGAACTGTACTGTTTAAAATTTCACAAGATGTATGTACATTATTGAGATACAACCTCTATTTATATATATATACATATATTATATATACATATATATATATATATATATATATATATATATATATATATATATATATATATATATATATATATATATATATATATATATATATATATATATATATATATATATATATATATATATATATATATATAAATTTCCGAAAGCTTGGCGTTTGTGAAAAAAGAGTTTTGCTTCGTCCCGAGACCGCTACCCCAAGAAAATCAACAGTCGTCCTATTCAACTGTCGGTCAAGACTACCCTTCCCAGTATATATATATATATATATATATATATATATATATATATATATATATATATATATATATATATATATATATATATATATGTTTGAACGTAGACTTTCACGGATGGAGAAATGTGAAGAAATATTGATCCGGGAGTACATCCGTTCGTTTGTTAAATTCCTATTGGAATCTGGCAGAAGTTTTGCCAAGGTCTCACTTGGCATTATCAATGCTTACTCGTTGCTGTCAAGTCGTAAACTGAACATCAGTTGGTAAGTAACTTTAAAAAAACAAAATCCTAATAACTCTCTTAGTATTACAGATGTTGAATAACAATATGCACAATTTCATTTCTCCTGGTACACAACCATTATACATATAAAAATTCAATATTATTTTTATCATTTTTCCTCTTTTAAAGTGTATACTAAATTATGTAATAAGTAACAATTATCTCACCATAAACACACACTGCAACCTATCTACTACTTTGAATTAGCAACCTGTAATATTTTAATAATCCAGCATTGTAAAAAACTCTCCTTCTCAACAGAATTTTATGACAATTGACAATTGTCACTTTGAAGTTTTCAACAAGATTTTGTAGTATCATTGCACAATTTAGTCAATAATTCCTGCATTAAGATTACTGTGAAGATGAATTGATTTTTTTCATTTTATTGAAACTCACTTACACCCAGGTAATAATAAGCAATAATGTTATTAGACATAATATATCTAATGTACTCCATATTTGTAGCTTTGAAAAAGGAATAAATGCTTCCGAAAGCTTAGCGTAGTAAATAAGAGTTCTTCTTATTCATTGAGCCCTAATACCTCTGGCTGTTACCCCAAAATATACTCTATATATATATATATATATATATATATATATATATATATATATATATATATATATATTTATTTTATTTATTTATTTATTTATTTATTGTTTATTTATGCACAATGGACTAGAAGTCTGTGTGTGCATTTAGAACTATTTACAATTTAATATTACAATTTATAATAAGATTATTATCAAACTAGATAGTTTCACAATATATTCTAATAATAAACTTATAACTAATAAACATTATTTTATATGTATAGTAGGTATTTAGTTATTTGTGAACCAGGATATATTATTCTCCATTAACCAAACAGTCAGTCTTCTTTTAATTTTTTTATAACAATTCTGTCTTAGATTAGTAGGTAACATATTATATATTTTTGGAGCAGTGAATAAAGGGCTTCGTTGACTTTTGGAATATCTCATTCTCGGGGTTATCACGTTTCTTTTGGAAGCTTGTCTAGTTTTATCATGGATAATTTTACTCAGGTAATTTTTATTTTTTGAGAACAGTCTGACTATTGCTCTAATGTACATTTGATTTAATTTTAAAACTGATCCACAAGAAGCTCCCCACGCAGTAATGCAATATCCCATCACAGAATCCACTATATATATATATATATATATATATATATATATATATATATATATATATATATATATATATATATATATATTTATCCTACTACACTCCGAGCGTCCGTACATTAACGATTTGCTATCTTCCAAGCGTCCGGTTCCAACAGAGCGTCCGTATACGGACGCTCTGTTGTATTGCCATAGAAACTATACCCACGTGCATATAGTATTTCACATATTTGAAATCTAAAATTTTGTATCAGACGCCTGGAAAATAGTAAACCCTGCCCTTTTATATATTATTAGTATATTATTAGTACAACGGATCGACCGACCTGGGCAGTTGGCTCAACTTCAGTATATTATTTAATAGTATATTCTACTTTGAGCCCGACGATTACCAAGCGTCCTTTGCCGTCTTGCAATGTGTCAACGCTGTAGGGATATTTTTAGAATTTCTATAGATCTGCGACCGGTGTTTAGGAACTATTTAACAAAGGAAGGATATTGATCGTTATAAAGAACTGTGCAGAGCTGGTAATTCCACAGGTCCGTTTGGTCATTTAATAAGTTTAGAATATTAAGCTTTTTTCCTTTAGGTACGGTATATAAAATTTTTATATTATTAACGTCCGGAAAGGCATGACCTGTCTCTAAACAATGCTTAGCGAAGTTTGAATTTTCTTTGTTTAACAAAAAAGATATTTTATGTTCATTAAATCTAACTCTAAAATTTCTCCCGGTTTGGCCTCTATACGAGCTATTGCACTCATTACAACTTAGCCTATAAACTCCTGAATTTTTAAGGGGTGATGTTGTACTTTTGGAATTAAAAAGTAATTGGGATATTTTTTGTGCTGGTGTAAAAGCTACTTTTATGATATTTTTTGAGATGATGTGTGCTATTTTATCAGAGATTGGACCAAAATATGTTATTTTAGCATACTGAAACTTTTTATTGGTGGGTAGATTTGGTTAATAGTTATTTGTTTTTGTTTTTTGTTTATTAATGTATTTATTGTGGTTGAGTTAAACCCGTTGTTTTTGGCTATTTTAGTTATATTATTCAATTCATTTTTACGGCTGTCTTCGTTTAAAGGGATTGCGAAAGCTCTATGTATCATAGATTTAAGTATAAGCTGCAGTTTTGTGTTGAGTGATGAGGAATTGTTGTGTCTGTAAACGTGGGTTTTCTATAAATGTCAAATGAGAATTCTTTCTCCTTTTTTTATATCGTAATATCCAGAAAATAAATTTTGTTGTTTTTTTCCTTTTCCATTGTGAACTTAATTTTATGATGTAGACTGTTTAAGTGATTTAGAGTTAGTTGTAAAACCGCATCATTACCGGTAAAACATACTAAAATGTCATCTACATATCCAGAAACTTATGTTTTATGCGTATTCCGTTTTTAAGAAAGTTTCTTCCAAATTAGACATGAAGATTTCAGCTAGAAGAGGACTTAGTGGTGAACCCATTACTAAGTCATCTTTTTGTTTATAAAATTTGTTATCATACTGGAAATAGTTTTCCTTCATGCGGAGGTCAAAAAGAGTAATATGTAATTTAATTTTTTATGACAGAATTTACGTTTTTTATTGTTTGTGTGTTTTTGATTATGTTAATACAGTCTGAATTTGGGATGTTGGGGAACATGTTAGTGACGTCGAAGGATACTAAAGTTCTATTGTTTGGTACCTCCATGTTTATAAGTTTGTAAGTTAACGTAACAGAAACTTTAGTATGTGAAGTAGAATTGTCACTAACCCATATGCTAGATTCAAATCTAACAAAAGAAAAAGTTAAACAAGTCCTGCAGAACACACCCAAACCTGAACCAAATCACACTGAAAATACCCCAATAAAATCTATCCATTCAAAAATAAAGGATAATAATTTAATTATGACAAGGGCTGATAAAGGAAACTCCATTGTAGTTTTGTTTAAAGGTGAATATCAACTAAAAATAAATACCTTTTTACAAAAAGAAGATCCCATAATTTTGAAAAAGGACCACACCTCCAACATACAAAATAAATTAAAATTAACTCTTAAGGAGGGAATGGTGTACTCCCTAATCAGGATAAATTTAAAATAGTTAATATGAATCCCACTCCCCCCAAGTTGTACGGCCTAATTAAAATTCACAAAGAAAATGCTCCAATACGTCCAGTGGTTTCATACACGAATAGCCCTTTAAGCAAACTAACTCTTAAGCTCAACCATAGTTACAAAGAAGCTACCCATTTCAACGCAAAGTATTCCATAAAAAATTCGGTAGAACTTACAAAAAAACTTATAAACATGGAGGTACCAAATAACAGTACTTTAGTATCGTTTGACGTCACTAACATGTTCCCCAACATCCCAAATTCAGACTGTATTAACATAATCAAAAACACACTAACAATAAAAAACGTAAATCCTGTCATAAAAAACGAAATTATGACTCTTTTTAACCTTTGCATGAAGGAAACCTATTTCCAGTATGATAAAAAATTTTATAAACAAAAAGATGGCTTAGCAATGGGTTCCATTAAAATAGAAGGTTAAGGACTACTAAATAAAATACGTAATTAGTTTTAATCGTCTATTATCCCTTTAAAAGAAATTCAAGTTCTCAAGAAGACTGAACAGACTTAACTAACTAACATATATTTTAAAACCACAAGCTTATAAGTGTTACATTGAGAAGGGCGTTCTCAGCATATCAGATTACGCCACCATAAATCAGTCTTTATGGTATTTACTTCTTCTTTGAACCGAGTTTTGTTTTTGTATCGGTTTACTCCCACTCAAAAATAAAACGTAATAAAAATTTTAAAAAATTGTAATTGTAAAATTATATACAATTGATGCAAACCAATAGCTGATCTTATATATGGTAGGTGGTAGAGGATCTTTTCCTCGACCGAGGAGGTACCACCCCGCGCAACCACTTAAAGAGCTGGTGAAATCTTAGCGGATGTTTCCAGCCCTGGGTGCGTGAGTCGGTTTTTTCTTTTCCTTTCCTCTTCAGACTGCCATTCTTTCTCTTCTCTTTTGTGTTCCTTCTCTCTTCTAACACCTCTTCAAAAAAACACAAATATGAAAATGATGATGGCGCTCCCAGGGGAAAAAAATTCCGGATGTAAACTACCCCTCCATTCGGATCTCCGGGCGAGGGGTACTCATGGGGGCCCACCATCGAAGAATTCAAAGAGCATTGTAACCTTTGCCAACATCTGCGGGCTTAATTCCAATTTGGACTCTGTCCACCACTATCTCCAATCATGCAAACCCCACATTCTTTTTCTGACCGAAACCCAAATCAGCTCCAAATCTTCAACCAATCATCTCCTGTTTCCAGGCTATGAACTTCTGTCATCTTTTCGTCTTCATGGTGGGGTATGTGCCTACGTTCGCAGCAGTCTTTCTTGCACCAGACTCCCGAACCTGGAATCAGGCCAGCCCGATATTCTCTGGCTAAAACTCGCCCTTAAATCTTCTACTAAATTTATCTGTTGCATCTATCGCTCCCCATCAGACAAATCCTACAATGAGTTCTTTGATTTTCTCTCGGCAAAAATCGACCATCTCATCTCCGAATTTCCCTCCGCTGAAGTTATCATCCTAGGCGACTTCAACGTCCATAGCAAGGAATGGTTAGGATCCACAAAAACTGACCCAGAAGGCAGAGCAGCAGAAAACTTCGCAATCAGCAACTCGCTCACCAATTTGATCAGACAACCAACATACTTTCCCCGCGTTTCTACCCATAATGCAAATCCACTAGATCTTTTTCTTACCACCCATCCTGAGCCTTACTCAACATCTGTATGCGCTCCCCTTGGTCGTTTAGATCATGGCCTCATTACCGTCTCTTGTCCCATACATCCCGAGTTTGCTGAAATCATGCCAGAACGCACGATCTGGCACTACAATTCTGCCGACTGGGATGGTCTTCGAAACTTCTTCTCTGCTTTCCCTTGGAACCCTGTTTGGTTTTCCACTCGCGATCCCTCCGAAATTTGCTCTCATATCACAGACATTATTCAAGCAGGTATCGAAGGTTTTATTCCACATACCCGCAAGAAACCTAAACTCCACCATCAAAAGCCATGGTTCTCCAAGGGCTGTGACAAAGCCAGGCTCAAAAAATCCCAAGCTCACAAAAGGTTTCTTCAAAATCCTACACCTGAAAATCGTCAAATTTTCACCGAGGCCTGAAATCAATGCAACCAAACTATCTTAGAGTCCAAAAATGCTTTTAACAACCGCATAAAAGATAAAGTGCTTTCCTGTCCGAACGGCGGCAAATCTTTGTGGTCACTTGCCAAAAACATTAGTCAGAACTTCTGTAGAAGCACTTTTCCTCCCCTGACGTCTGACAACGAAGTTATCTCCACCTCTAAAGGGAAAGCAGAACTATTCGCCAAACAATTCGCTGCCAATTCCACCCTGATCCCTCCCCCCAATTTCGCTCTTCCAACCGCAAAGTCTGTACCCCACAAAATGCCCGATATAATACTTAAGGTCAAACAAGTTCAAAAAATTCTTGTATCCCTTGACACCAAAAAGTCCTCTGGTCTGGATGGCATACCTGCAATTGTTCTAAAAAAATGCGCTCCAGAACTTGCACCCATCTTAACTCGTCTTTTCCAGATCTCTTATGACAGGGGTGTCTTCCCAGATGGCTGGAAGACTGCTCGTGTGCAGCCTGTCCCGAAGAAAGGTTCCAAGTCCCTTCCATCCAATTATAGACCTATCTCTCTTCTCTCCGTTGTCAGCAAAGCTATGGAGAAAGTAATCAACTTGCAACTTCTAAAATATCTAGAAAAACACAAACTCATCCATGATAGACAGTACGGATTTCGTCATCAAAGATCCACAGCTGATCTTCTTAGCTTTGTCACACATAACTGGAACAAGTCTCTTGAATTTCATGGCGAATCTCAGATTGTTGCTCTCGATATTCCCAAGGCTTTGACCAAGTATGGCATGCCGCACTCCTCAACAAACTACCTTCTTACGGTCTTCCTACCAAACTATGTACCTGGATCGGCAGCTTCCTCTCTAATCGGCGCATATCTGTTGTGGTTGACGGTCACTCATCTAACTTCCATCCTATCAATGCTGGTGTCCCCCAAGGTTCAGTCCTGGCACCAACCCTATTTCTTCTTCACAATAATGACCTGCTCTCTTCAACTACCAATCCCATTCACAGTTATGCTGACGATAGTACTCTTCACTCCAATATTCATTTTTCCAGACAAGTTTCGAATCAGGAGTTGGATAATGGACGCAGATCTATGTACCTATCCCTTTCCCAAGATCTTCAATTAATCTTAGACTGGGGTGCCAAGAACCTTGTTCAGTTCAACGCCTCCAAAGCCCAGTCATGCTCCCTCTCACGCAAAAAATCTGGCAACGCTTACCCTATCCACATGAATGGCCAAGCCCTACAAAACAATGAAACATTCGATCTCGTTGGCATCGCTTTCGAACATGATCTCAGCTGGCACAAACACATTACTTCAGTAGCCACATCGGCAGCTAAAAAGCTTGGTTTCCTCTTTCGAGCCAGAAAATACTTCTCCTCTTCCAACTTATACACTCTCTATGTTTCCCAAATAAGACCTAACCTAGAGTACTGCTCCCACATCTGGGGAGCGGCATCCCCTTCGACACTTAAGATCCTTGATTCTATCCAAAAGAGAGCCATTCGACTTATCAATGACCCATCCCTCACGAGAAAACTCCCTTCTCTCGCTCATCGCCGCGCTGTTGGGGATTTATCCCTTTTCTACCGCTACTTCCACGGATTTTGCTCTGAAGAACTGGCCGGTATTATTCCCCCTCTGAATGTCCCTAACAGAACAACCAGAGGCGCGTTGCGTATGCATCGCTTTACTGTCTAGCTACAAAAGCCTAGAACAGACCACTTCTCTCGCTCATTCATACCTAGAGTCTCCAAATTATGGAACAAATTGCCTGCAGATGTTTTCCCTTCCCGTCCCAACCTCCAATCCTTCAAATCCCGTGTCAATAAACTACATTTCCCTTCGCTTCAGACACCCACGGTACGTTAGTACCTAGGCTTGAAGTCTACGTGGGATGTCTTAGATAAAAAAAAATACAAATTTGGTTGCTGGTAGTGGTTTGGTGAAGGCATCGGCCAGTTGTTCACCTGTTGGGATATATTTTATAATTACTTTATTTTGTAATATTTGTTCACATGAAAAGTGATACTTTATGTCAATATGTTTAGTCCTTTTATGATTTGTTGGATTTTTAGCAATACTAATACAACCAGTATTATCTTCAAAAATTGGAATTGGGGTTGATGCATTTATTTTTATACTTGTTAACAAGTTTCTTAGCCACATAGCTTCTTTTACACATTCAAAAAGAGCCATATATTCAGCCTCAGTTGAAGAGGCAGCTACTGAGGTTTGTCTTTTCGAATTCCAAGAAATAGTACAATTTTCGAAAGCTTTAAATATATATCCCGTTGTACTTTTTCTATCTACCTCATTATTTCCCCAATCAGAATCTACATAACCTTCAATCATATTGACATAATTGTCATTTCGTGTATAAGTCAATTTTAGGTCAACAGAACCCTTAATATATCTTAAGACCCTTTTTAAGCACGTCCAAAGTTCTTTATTCGATTTGCTTTGGTACCTGCTTAAAATATTTATTGCTATACATAAGTCGGGACGAGTACATAACATTCCGTACATTAAACATCCTATCAAGTTTCTACAAGGTGCATTAAAATATTCATCAATATTTAATTGCTCGTAATTTAATTTATTTTCAAGAGGTGTATTGATAGGCTTGCATTCAGACATATTAAATTTATTTAAAACTGTTTTTAGATAATTACACTGATCTAATGTTATTTTATTTTCAGTTCGTTGTACTCGAATACTTAAAAAGAATTTTACGTCCAGCAAGTCCTTCATTTGAAAATGTTTCATTAAAAAGTTTTTAAAATTTACCATTGTGTTTTTGTCGCCTGTACAAATTAAGAGGTCATCAACATAAAGAATAACATAGATATTTTTGTTTATGTCACCTTTGTCCAAGAAATATAAACATGGATCGACAGAGGAACTCTTAAAATTGAGCTTTTTAATTGTTTCGTCAAAATGTTAGTAGTTATCTACACGCTATTCTGCGACACTTCGATGGCATGTACCATCCGCAGTCTGAAAGCCACGTGTTTCTTCGGCGAAGAAGTGCTGAAAAAATCTCCGAAAATTTTGAAAATTCCGCAAGAAGTGCTGAAATTGTCTGAAGGATTGGTTTCTGGTGCCGAAGAAGTGGTCGACAATGACTCAATTGACCGGAGGCTGTTGGCCAGAAGGACCTTAGATCGAAAAATCAGCGAAAATCCCCGAAAATCGTTGAAAATAGGTGAAGAAGTGCTGAAAGTGGTCGAAGAGTCGGTTTCTGGTGCCGAAGAAGTGATTGTCAATGACGTAATTGACCGGAGGCTGTTGACCAGAAGGGCCTTATGTTGAAAAATCAGCGAAAACCCCCCCGAAAATGGCCGAAATTGGCCGAAGAGTCT
Source organism: Philopedon plagiatum (assembly GCA_963971165.1). NCBI lineage: Eukaryota > Metazoa > Arthropoda > Insecta > Coleoptera > Curculionidae > Philopedon > Philopedon plagiatum. Next base: position 45,458,857 of record OZ020197.1, read on the forward strand.
CTCGGTTTCTTGTGTGTGTGTGTGTGCTGAAGAAGTGATTTTCAATGACGTAATTGAGCAGAGGCTGCTGCTGCTGCTGCAGTTGGCCAGAAGGGCCTTAGTGTGTTTCGGTGTGTTTTGATTGGTTGAGTTCATAGACACGTGACGTGACGTAGCGATCGTCGTTTTTCGGTCGAAGAATCTCTCGGTTTCTTGTGTGCTGAAGAAGTGATTGTCGACAATGACCTAATTGACCAGAGGCTGCTGTTGACCAGAAGGGCCTTAGTGTGTGTGTTTCGGTGTGTTTTGATTGGTTGAATTCATAGTCACGTGATGTAGCGATCGTCGTCGTCGTCGTCGAAGAAGTAGTTGTTTTCAATGACGCAATTGACCAGAGGTTGCTGTCTGCCTGTTTACCTGTATTTTTCGTCTTGAGAGTTTACCTGAGTTCTTGTATATGTATGATATTATTGTCAATGACACAGTTTACCAGAGGCTGCTGCTGTCGGCCAAAAGGGCCTTAATGAGATGTTGTTTGTTTTTGCGCCAAAAAAAGCGTTTTTTTTTCACTCCCCTGTACCTCCTGTGTGTTCACCGTACTTGGGTGACACTTCGTTTCGAACCTACCTAAATACCTACATACCTACCTACCTACCTTTACCTATTACCTACGTACTCTTCGAAATATGTCGTATGCATTGGAAAAAAGTTTTTCTACCCAAGGCGAGAATCGAACCCGCACATACCATGTCTATAAATTTCGTATTATATACGTTTCCCAACTATAGAACCCAGTACGCCACGCTACCGAGTTAAATAACTAAACATTGAAAATGATATGTTAAGTGATTTCGAATGTGACGTAGTAGGTATGTTTTATGTATTTTAGGTTGATAATATCCGAATAGTTTGGAGTAGAAAAAACAGTCGATTGATTTCCGTCTTTTTCTATTGCATTACGTTCGTAGGTAGGATTGATGTGGGTGAAAACACGCTTAGAGTGAGCTAGACAAACTTAGTGTGTATGTGTGCATTTACATTGGTTGGTATTCAATTGGAAGATCTTTTTTCGATATAACCATTCATTTTATCGCTGTTCAGAGGTCATGGCTGAGTCAAATCCCACATATTATCAGCCCCGAATAACGCAAAACAAAACGAATTTCTTTTGCATGTCGTACGAAAATATTTTATTTAATAATTAGAATAAGCTACATGGTCAAATTAAGTAATTTTAATAAAATACGATTTAAAACATATAAAGTCGAAAATCGAAGAATTTAAAAGGTCAAAATGCGGTCAATATTGCTCTTATCACTAGAAATTACTAACAACAAACGAATCAATTTTAGAAGTCTAGCGAATATATCTTATTTGAGAAGTAATAAGCTGCAATGTTTAAATATGAGTGACCGTTCGGAGGTCATGGTTGGATCAAATCCAGGCTATTTTTAGAACTAACTCCAAACAAAACGAACCTATTTTCGCATTGCCTAGTGAAATATTTTATATAATAATAATAATAATAATAATAATAATAAGCTGCAGTATAGTAAAATTAAGTAATTTTAATAAATATGATTTAAAACATAATTAATTCGAAAATCCTTATCCCTATCTTTCGGCAAAGTTCAAAAATGGGTCAAAATTGCCTCGATAAATAGAATTTACTAAAAACAAAACGAATCAATTTACATGTTTAGTCAATATATTTTATTTGGGAAATAACAAGCTGCAATTTTTAAATAATGATTTGAAATAAATCAAAACAAAACGATATTTTTCCTGTTTATTTAACTACAACTAAAAGCAACATTCTGGTCATTTTCTGCTGGAACCAAAATCATTTCCCAATCGTTATGCAGGTATAATAAAGAAATAATATTTTATCAATGGTACCGCTTTTTAATGTAGTCTTTTAGGTTGAAATTTTTTATTTTTTTTTTGGTCGTTACATTTAGTGTGTGAAATTACACAGTTTTTGCAGAGCCAACAAACATTTGTATTTATTTTCTGGTAACACATATAACATTTGCTGCCTTTTTACGTTTTCATATTGTGTTTTTTTGTTTTTGGCTGGGTACGTTACAGTAACACGTTCTGCTGACATGACGGTTCAACTATTACTTATAAAATAAGCAGTTTGTTTGACTATTATTTATTTTCTAACATAATATTTTACAGATAAAGCATTTTGATTTTTCAAATTTCTTCCAATCATTTTTCTAGTAATTTTTAATTTTTGCAACTAGTCAATCTAAAAACAATTCTCATTTAATGTTGTTTTTCGACTGGTAGAAGTTTTTCGTGTGGTTAGGTACGTATAAAAGGATTAGAAAGAAAAAAATCATTTAGTTTGACTTGGAAGCACGGGGAAAAACATGCCTGTTCAAACGAGATATAAGTAGTGTCCTAAATGTAAGGGTGAATCGGAGGAACCACGTGGCTTGATAGTTCGATGCATGTACCTTCACATTATTTTGATGGTCAAGAAAAGAAGGGAAATTTTACAACACTTAGCAGACGGACTTCGATTTGAAAGAAGAATCAAACAAAGTGAAGACATTTTTTGCAGTTTTAAGTAGTTTTATTTATATACCAATCTCTTGATAAAAATACATTTTCTCTAGCACGAAGTAAATCGTTATAGAAAATACACACACACAAAAGATAAAAAATCTGTAATTCTATGCACCTATAAGTCATAAGAAAATAAACTGAAGCATTTTCATTAGTTTAAAACTCTCGCTTGACCAGGAAGCATCAACAAAAAGAATCGTGTTAAAATGGTATGTAGTCGATGTTCCAAACCATTAAAAGATCGAAGATTTTTGTGTGAAAAGTGTTTAGCCCATGTTGGAGATTGTTTTAACATGTCCTGTTTACATTGGTTAGTTTGGTTTCGAAATCAACGGGAAGAGGATAGGAAAAAAGCACTGAACAGAAAGAGAGTTCATCACCATCACTTTCAGCACCACTTAAGTTAGGAAAACAGAAAAGTCAAGGGAGGAAAAGACTGCTTAGAAAAAAAATTTGCCACTTATGCGAATACTGAAATGGAACAAGATAAGATTAATGTAAAAAACAAAATATTTTTATGTTCTATTTGTAAATGTTGAGTTTAAAAATATGGCACACTATTTCATACTGAACCTAGTGTTAAATTTATATTGTTACAATTGGTACAAGAAAAATAAAAATGTTTTAAATTATAATAATAATAAATGTCAAATTTTATTTGAAACCGGTAATTTACCGTTCTAACACCCCATAGTTTGGCCCAGTCAAAATCTTTTATCCAGAGACTTTTGTACCACCAGTATTATTCAAAGCATAGAAATAGAAATTACTTAAAACAAAACGAATCAAATTTATTTTATTTGGGAAAGAACAAGCCTCAATTTTTAAATACCTAATGCTTAGAAATAAATCAAAACAAAACGATATGTTTTCCTGTTTATTTAATGCATTTATTTATTTATTTAAAAAGCTACAATTTAGAACTACAACTAATTAAACAATAATTACTTTGTCCTAACCAGCAAAATATTTCAGTCTTGGTAATACAAAGAGCACTTATCGTCTTCTAATGTAAAACTATTAGCATTTTATATCTTTTTACTGATAAGTTGTTGTTGTTGTTGTTGTTTAAAAAAAAACTCATAATAATATTGTTCCAAAGAATTTTTCCTAACTAACTGAGACTGTAAATCGGTTTCCAATATACTAATATATTCTTTACATTTTTGACATTGACTTGTCGGTTTCAAAGAAAATAAACTTATATCACATAAAAACATCTTTTCCCACGCGAAGTTTTAAAGCATGCAAAGCAATATGTTCTTTTGGTTTCCTTTTTTTTTTACACCAAAAGGCACAGTTTTTACAAAGTTGAGTAAAATTATCATTGCTATACCAGGGTAGAAGACACTTTGATTTAAAACATACAAAATTAATTTTTATCTGTTAAAACTCACAACAGTTCTTTAAAAGACTGGAAAAGAGTTTTGCTTTCCCAATATAATTCCTTGTCATTCTGTCCTAATCTGTATTAGTGAGTAAAAAAAAAAACAAAAAGGTGTGAGGCTAGAGGTGATGTTAAAAAGTCTGCACACTTTATTGGATAAATATATCGTTTTCTATCGGTAAGATATGAAATTTTACTTGATTTTATACTTTTTGAGAAATAATTCTACCAAAAAGCGCTTATAGAAAAGTGCGTGTTTTTTTTTAAATTTTTATCCACAATGTTTCAAAATTGATAGATCAAAAGTAGTAAACAACAACAACAACAACAAAAATAATGCACGTTAACAGAAACAGCTGCAGATTTTTAAAAGTCAACGGTTATCTCTCTCTCTCACATTAACATTTAAGTAATTAATAATTAATTATTCATACATAAAACGCTCGATTGGTTCCCAAAATGCTTCATAAATAAATAAATAAAGAAATAGTTTATGTAATTAAAAACATGTGTAGAAGATGTGATAATTTGTTTAACATAAAATTACGAGGGATGCTTTGAAAAAACTGCAGTTTAAAAAGCTATTAAAATAAATGGTTTCTTGTTTAAAGTAGACGTGGTTGTGAGAGAGAAAATGAGCGTATTTTGACTACTTACACACTTTAAGAAAAATATTTACCGAAAAGTTTATAAATTAAAAAAACTTTATTTAATATGCACCTCGTAACATCAATATTTTACTAATCATACAATTACAGCGCAAATTTTGTAATTTAGCTTGTGGCGTTGCAATGTTTAGCTTTAGTGGGTGATGACTAATGTTGTATACAAAAACAAGTGTTAATTTTATCATTTTAAACTGATAGACGAATCATATTCAATTTACATGTACTTAAATATGTATATTTTGTTATTAGTAATTTATATTATAGGTAATCAAAAATTGATTATATGGGTGAACTGAAACTTTTTGAAATCTTTATTTTTTATAACTTAACGTTTTTCACAAGTTGAAAGATCTGTTCAACCTTCGAGAGTTGTTAAAAATTTTAAATGTAACCCTATACCGTGCGGTATCTCATTTTAAAGGCCTTCAAAAAAAAAAAAGAAACATTTTACCGCAAACCTGAGGTCTAAATCAGGATTCGTTTTAACTATTAACTACTGTGAAATTTAAAATCGGGAAAAAAGTTAAAATTTACAAGTAATCTCTCTCTCTCTCGATTATTTCCTAAACAACTACCAAATTTCGGAATGAAATCCTGGTTGTGTAATCGTTGTTTAAATGCTTTCATTACACATAAAAACACTAGAAAAACATTCTGTAATATTTTAAATAATTTTTGTGACTAGAGACATTTTTAAAATTTTATCTAATTTTCTATTTACATAACCCGCCACCTTTGGAAATTTTTGCAGACTCCAAGTCGCCTATGTTGAAATTTTGCAAAATTCATTGGTTCACGAAATTTTTCCACTGGAGGGGAATGTTGGGTAAATTAAGCTGTAAATTTATACATTGACTTTTCTGTATTTGTTTAGAATAAAATTGTTTCCCTTGATAGTTTTACACCGTTTGCCTCTCATAAAATTCATCTGACTTTTTTTTCGAGATGTCTACTATAAAGCCTGCAATAAAATGATTGCTACTTGAATTCAGAACAAGCTCATTCTTCTTATACATATTTAAAATTAATACTTAACTACACTCCACTACCTGCAATTAACAAGTAGGTTGACTGTCTACAATAATAATAATAATAATAAGATACATACAACATGGCAGGTGTACAATCCACAATTATTGTTAAGTCTCTGGATCAAATGAATTTTCAATTAAATATGGCTCTGGTGGTGATGAAGGAACTCTTTAGGTAAGATATATCCTTTGTTTCTATTAGTATCATTATTATTATTATTATTGTTATTATTAAAATTATGTCAAAAAAAAATAATAATAATATCATTTACTTTTAACAAAGAATTTTTAAGCTGTTTTTTTTCCCTAAATCCAACCAAATTTATATCTAAAAGACACTCTTGTATTTTCCAAAAGAGCTAAAGTAGATTCCAGTTTAAAAAAAATTTAAACTTTATATCATTATTACGTCTTCATATTCTTAAAGTTATTATTATTCTTATTAATGAAGTGAAAGTGATGTTTCCGTTTTCGTTGCCTAAAACCCATTGTAAATCTAACTGGGTGAGGTTTTGAAGTTATTTGTATGAACATTTCTTATTAATTCAAATTATTTTTTTCATTCATAGTGGTAACAATTTTTTTCCTATTGTTTTCAGCTTTCAAGTAAAAGAGGTCAGTTTAAGGGGTGAAAGGATTTTCATTCGGTTGGGGTATTATCCCCGACAGGACAAACTGGCGGCAAAATTTGGCAATTTACCTATTCAGTATATAGTCACGAAAATGGAGAACGAGTCCGATCTACAACTGTTTGAAACAGCAATCAAGAGATTTTCATTTAATGTGAGAACTGACGAGGTGGATGAGATTGAGGGTAAACCGCCACCAACTAAAAGACTGAAGAGTGCAACATCAACATCAACATCATCGTCTAAAATCGGTGAGAAGACCGCAACAATCATTAACATTAGGTTAACGCATTTTAATTTTAATTTTTGTTTTGTTTTGTTTTAAGTCACCGTAATAATGCAATTTAAAGTACTACGAACTTATTATAAGGACTATTATGAATGTTCCGTATGTCGCTGCATAAGTATTAGAATTATTAAGGCTACCTGCATTCCAGTTAATACTAAATCTCAACTTTTTAAACTGAAAAAGTCAAGAATTTTGGCATACAATATAATCACACTACAGTGTGGATAAAATCATAATAATAGACAACCAATTATTTTGGCTTCAACATTTACTAGGTCTAGGAGAGGGTGGTCAATAATAATTCTAAACCATAATACAGAACATTTCTGTTTATTAGCAAACTTTTTTTTTTGTTTTGTTTAAAAGGTATTTATTTTATTAAAACTGTCTATATAAAGAAAACATTGTGTTACGCCAGAACGGATAGGTGGCAGAATTTAGACGTCAGCAAAACTATCTGAGTTAAACGCTAACTTAATTAGTAATTGCATAAAAGAATCATTGGTTAAAATACACTATTTTCAGAATGGCAATTAATTGCAAATATAAAAGAAAAAGTAGGTTAACACATTTTAATTTTTGTTTTAAGTCATAGTCATAATGCAATTTAAAGTAGTAATTATAAGGACTATTATGAATGTTCTGTGTGTCAATGTATAGGTATTTGAATTATTAAGGATATCTACCTATATTCCAGTTAATACTGAATCTCAACATTGTCACCAGTGTGGATATATTCAACTTTTTAAACTGAAAAAGTCAAGAATTTTGACATACAATATAATACTAATTCTAAACCATAATACAGTACATTTAATTTTTTTTGTTTAATTTCAAGGTATTTATTTTATTAAAACTACCTATTTAAAGAAAACATAGACTGTGATAGGTAAAATTGTGTTACGCCAGAACTGATAGGTGACAGAATTTGGGGGTCAGCAAAACTATCAGAGTTAAGCGCTAACTTAATTAGTAATTGCATAAAAAAGAAACATTATATAGAAAAATTGGAGCTTCCAATTTATTGCAAAAAATTGGTTAAAAAATACAATATTTGAAAAGAAAATTGCAATTAATTGCAAATATATTTATATGGAGTTTATTCTTATTATCATTATTATTATTATAAGACAGTCAAACTACTTGTTAATTGCAGGTTGTGGAGTGTAGTTAAGTATTAATTTTAAATAGAACACATATCTGAATTATAAGAATGTTTTTATTTTTTCTAAGCTAAGATTTAAACTTTAGAAAGTAAGAAAGTGTACAGTTTTATGAGAGGCATAAATTCTTTGTATTTATTAGCATATACATTTTTTTTTTGTAATACTATTACGTTCTGTTGGCATTAGGTTAAAAAGTCTGTACCCTTTATAGGATAAATTATCGGTTTCAGTCGGAGGTGACATATTAAATCTTACCTGATTTTATACTCTATTTTTCCAAAAATCTTAACTAACAACATCACTAGAGGCCTTACTGGATAAAATATGTCTTTCATATTAGTGTCCTAACTAGGGATGTCGCGAATAGTAGTTTTTACTATTCAGCCAAACCGGATATTCGGCCAAACGCTAACCGCCGGATCCGGATATTCGGCCGAATATCCAACAGTTTAAAAGGACGAATTGAATTAAAGTTTGTAGCCATGTAAATCGAGCCGCCATGCCCGTCGTGAGATAATTTTTACTGTGTAATGCAGACCGATGACCTGCAGCAACATTTTCCCATCTTATCTGTGTATGCTTTCAAATACTTGTCAGCACCAGCATCCATAATTTTTAGCGAACGACTTTTTTCGGTGGCAGGCAATGTGTTTGAAGAAAAGCGGAATCGGCTTTCCTCCGAAAATGGCAAAATGTTAATTTACTTACACCACAATCTTCCATTAGTTAATTTTAAATATTAAAAATTTAGTATTTTCGTTACCTAAATTTACTAGTACTAGTACTAGTTTTCAGTATTATTAGGTTTTAGTTTTTATTTTTATATAAACTTACCTAAGGTTTTCGTGTTGTATGTTGTTTATTTTAAAATAAAAAAACATTCATTTTACATGCAACGTAATTATTTTTTATTATAATTTATAATAATAATAAACTGTCTCCATACAATAAAATACATCGGATATTCGGTCGAATATTCACTTATCCGGCCAAACCAGATATCCGGCCCAACCGGCCGGATATCCGGATCCGGCCGGATAGACCGAATATTCGCGACATCCCTAGTCCTAACATTCTGGGTGTTTGGAAGGGGTTGAAAAACCTTTCACCATTTTTAATTTTTATAGGCTTACCATTTAAAAACGAATTTAGATTCGAACCTCGGGTTTGCGGTAAAATGTTTATTTTTGAAGTACCTTTAAACTGATGTATCACACGGCATAGGGTTACATTTCAAATTTTTGCCTTTAACTCCCCAAACGCCACCCCTCACTGGGGGGTTGAAGCAGATTAAATTACATAAAAAGTACATTTAATAGTCAATAAGACAAAACTAAAATTTGGTGTCTCTATCTTTACTAATTGCAATTTAAACATATGAAGACTTTTTGGCGACACCTTGTATAATTATGTATAATTTTAACCGCTAAAGTTGCAACGGCTGAGCAAAACAAAATTGGTTCAATAGACATCGAAAATCGTTTCGTTTTGTTTTAATTTATTCCATTTGCATATCATTCTATGCTTCAATACAATATCACTGTTACAGGGTGCATGTCAAATAATGTTTATTAATTTTGAAACTTTTTATTAAATATTTTTCTTATGATGTGGCCTCTTTAAAGTGTGTCCAAATTGAAAAAATACTCTTATTTTTTCACTCACAACTAAGCCTACTTTAAACAATAAACTATGCACTTTTATAAAATGCTTGCGTTTTAAAGCACCTCACATAATTTTATGTATTTATTAATATTATGACGCATATATTTCTTGATGCGAAAAGAATTTTTAAGGTAGAAAACAGCTTTTAAAAACAACTATTAAATTTCTTAATGATACCAACGGAGCTAAAACTATTTTTTCACTCACAACTAAGCCTACTTTAAACAATAAACTATGCACTTTTATAAAATGCTTGCGTTTTAAAGCACCTCACATAATTTTAGGTATTTATTAATATTATGACGCATATATTTCTTGATGCGAAAATAATTTTTAAGGTAGAAAAAAAAACAACTATTAAATTTCTTAATGATACCAACGGAGCTAAAACTATTTTTATCACACACAACATGGGGTTCTTTACTTTTAATCTTAAATAAAAATATTTTAATTTTTGTAAATAAAAACAGCTCATTCCTTTTAGTGCCCTAACGGCAAGAATGGTGTCGAGAATATTACCTTTAAAATTATGTATCACACGGCATAGGGTTGTTTACTTTCAATCCTATATAAGAATATTTTAATTTTTTCTTTTAAATCAAAAACAGCTCTTTCCTTTTAGCGCCCTAACGGCAAGAATGGTGTAGAGAATATTTGGGTGTTTGGTAGAGCTCAAAAACATCTTTCGATTGGCGAAAAAATTTTTCAAAAATCTCCGTTAGTAACATCACTATAGGCATTAATGTTTAAAATAGTCCAATCACGTTAGTGCCCTAACGGTACGAATGGGGCGGATGAAATTTGGTTGTTTGGTAAAGATTGAACAGATCAACTAGTGGTAAAATAAAAACGTTCAGTTGTAAAAAATTAAGTAAGATTCCAAAATTTTGCAGATCACCCCCGTATAATCAATTTCCTATTAATTATATAAATTATAAATATTGCTATATTATTTTAATTAATAACAACACAATATGTATAAGTACACGTTACGATTCATCTATCAGTTTAGACCGATAAAGTTATCACTTTGTTTTTGTTATGCTACATTAATTATGACTCGTTAAAGATAGGAAGACATTTTATTGTTCTCAAGCGCTAAACTTTGCAACGTCACACAAGTTAAAGTACCATTGTACATTATTTATTATTAAGCATTTTAGGTGGTGCATTTCTTGATGAAATATAATGAGTTTTTATGTGAAGTTAGAAAACAGGTTTTAACAACAGCTATTAAATTTATTAATGAGGCCAACTGAAAAACTGTTCTTTTTTGAATCTAAACGTTAATACTTTATATTTATGAACTTGTTTTTGATCTTTCTGTTTGGAGAGAGAGAGAGAGAGAGAGAGAGAGAGAGAGAGAGAGAGAGCGAGAGAATCTTTAATTAGATTAGGTTTAAATCGTGTGTTTTATGTATGTATAATTAATTATTAATTACTTAACTGTTTAACATTTGTCTTCATAATTTAAGAGCGATAACCGTTGACTTTTAAAACTCTGCAGCTGTTTCTGTTAACGCGTTTTATTTTTGTTGTTTACCACTTTCGATCTATCGATTTTAAAACATTGTGAATAAAAATAAATAAAACAGACTTTTTATAAGCACTTCTTTTTGGTTGAATTCTTCCCCAAAAGGTATAAAATCCAGTATAATTTAATATCTCACCGACGGAAACTGATATTTATCCCATAAAGGGCGCAGACTTTTTAACATCCACACCTTACTCACTAATAAAGCTTAGAACTGAATGTTAAGGAATTATCTTGGGAAAGCAATGCTCCTTTTCAGTCTTTTAAAGAACTGTTATTAGTTTTAACCAATAATAATAATAATAATAATAAAAAAACAACAATGAATTTTGTATGTTTTAAATCAAAGTGCCTTATCCCCTGGTATAGCAACGGTAATTTTACACAAATTTGTAAAAACTGTGCCTTTTGGAGTAAAAAATGGAAACCAAAAGAACATTTTGCTTGGCATGTTTTAGAACTAAATGTTGTCCTAGAACTGCATGGGAAAAGGTATTTTTTATGTGGTATAAGTTTATTTTCTTTGAAACCTGCAAGTCAGTGTGAAAAATGTAAAGAATATATTAGTTTAACTGAAACCAATTTACAATCTCAGTTCGGTAGGAACAATTCCTTGGAACAATATTATGACGAGTTTTTTAAACAACAACTTATCAGTAAAAAGGTATAAAATGCTATGTAACCTAATAGTTTTATAGTAGAAGACGACAAGTCCTCTTTGCATTAAAAATTTACTTAATAAAAAGATGCCTCAACAAACAGGTGAAGAATATTGGAGTCCTAGATTGTTTGAACGAGGTTACTGTTCTGGTTGCTTGAAAACGATGAGTCGACGATACAATGATCAATGGTGTTGTGCAGTATGTTGGAAAATTAAACTGAAATGTGTTAAATGTTACAAAAGTCTATGCGAGTTTGAAAGAAAAGATGATATATGGTTTTGTTCAAGATGCGGCATTTCACAATCCTACTTTAAAATTAATTCTTTGTATTTGTAAAAGTAACAAATAAAATGTAAAAATTGGTACTTCTGCTTTATTTTGTATAACTACTATAAAATTAATTGAAAACCTTTAACCATCTTGTCCTTCTTTTCCTAATAAAGTTTATATATATAAAAAAATAACACCCTAATTTTTTGTTAGAAATAAATATTGGTATTTAAAAATTACAGAACACAATATGAAAACGTAAAAGGTATCAAATGTTATATGTGTTACCAGAAAATAAATACAAATGGTTGTTGGCTCTGCAAAAACTGTGTAATTTCACACACTAAATGTAACGACCAAAAAAAAAATTTCAACCTAAAAGGCTACATTAAAAAGCGGTACCATTGATAAAATGTTATTTCTTTATTATACCTGCATAACGATTGGGAAATGATTTTGGTTCCAGCAGAAAATGACCAGAATGTTGCTTTTAGTTGTAGTTAAATAAACAGGAAAAATATCGTTTTGTTTTGATTTATTTCAAATCATTATTTAAAAATTGCAGCTTGTTATTTCCCAAATAAAATATATTGACTAAACATGTAAATTGATTCGTTTTGTTTTTAGTAAATTCTATTTATCGAGGCAATTTTGACCCATTTTTGAACTTTGCCGAAAGATAGGGATAAGGATTTTCGAATTAATTATGTTTTAAATCATATTTATTAAAATTACTTAATTTTACTATACTGCAGCTTATTATTATTATTATTATTATATAAAATATTTCACTAGGCAATGCGAAAATAGGTTCGTTTTGTTTGGAGTTAGTTCTAAAAATAGCCTGGATTTGATCCAACCATGACCTCCGAACGGTCACTCATATTTAAACATTGCAGCTTATTATTTCTCAAATAAAATATATTCGCTAGACTTCTAAAATTGATTCGTTTGTTGTTAGTAATTTCTAGTGATAAGAGCAATATTGACCGCATTTTGACCTTTTAAATTCTTCGATTTTCGACTTTATATGTTTTAAATCGTATTTTATTAAAATTACTTAATTTTACCATACCGGGTAGCTTATTCTAATTATTAAATAAAATATTTTCGTACGACATGCAAAAGAGATTCGTTTTGTTTTGCGTTATTGGGGGCTGATAATATGTGGGATTTGACTCAGCCATGACCTCTGAACAGCGATAAAATGAATGGTTACATCGAAAAATGATCTTCCAATTGAATACCAACCAATGTAAATGCACACATACACACTAAGTTTGTCTAGCTCACTCTAAGCGTGTTTTCACCCACATCAATCCTACCTACGAACGTAATGCAATAGAAAAAGACGGAAATCAATCGATTGTTTTTTCTACTCCAAACTATTCGCATATTATCAACCTAAAATACATAAAACATACCTACTACGTCACATTCGAAATCACTTAACATATCATTTTCAATGTTTAGTTATTTAACTCGGTAGCGTGGCGTACTGGGTTCTATAGTTGGGAAACGTATATAATACGAAATTTATACACATGGTGTGTGCGGGTTCGATTCTCGCCTTGGGTAGAAAAACTTTTTTCCAATGCATACGACATATTTCGAAGAGTACGTAGGTAATAGGTAAAGGTAGGTAGGTAGGTATGTAGGTATTTAGGTAGGTTCGAAACGAAGTGTCACCCAAGTACGGTGAACACACAGGAGGTACAGGGGAGTGAAAAAAAACGCTTTTTTTGGCGCAAAAACAAACAACATCTCATTAAGGCCCTTTTGGCCGACAGCAGCAGCCTCTGGTAAACTGTGTCATTGACAATAATATCATACATATACAAGAACTCAGGTAAACTCTCAAGACGAAAAATACAGGTAAACAGGCAGACAGCAACCTCTGGTCAATTGCGCCATTGAAAACAACTACTTCTTCGACGACGACGACGACGACGACGATCGCTACATCACGTGACTATGAATTCAACCAATCAAAACACACCGAAACACACACACTAAGGCCCTTCTGGTCAACAGCAGCCTCTGGTCAATTACGTCATTTTCGACAATCACTTCTTCGGCACACAAGAAACCGAGAGATTCTTCGACCGAAAAACGACGATCGCTACGTCACGTCACGTGTCTATGAACTCAACCAATCAAAACACACCGAAACACACTAAGGCCCTTCTGGCCAACTGCAGCAGCAGCAGCCTCTGGTCAATTACGTCATTGAAAATCACTTCTTCAGCACACACACAAGAAACCGAGAGACTCTTCGGCCAATTTCGGCCATTTTCGGGGGGGGGGTGTTTTCGCTGATTTTTCAACATAAGGCCCTTCTGGTCAACAGCCTCCGGTCAATTACGTCATTGACAATCACTTCTTCGGCACCAGAAACCGACTCTTCGACCACTTTCAGCACTTCTTCACCTATTTTCAACGATTTTCGGGGATTTTCGCTGATTTTTCGATCTAAGGCCCTTCTGGCCAACAGCCTCCGGTCAATTGAGTCATTGTCGACCACTTCTTCGGCACCAGAAACCAATCCTTCAGACAATTTCAGCACTTCTTGCGGAATTTTCAAAATTTTCGGAGATTTTTTCAGCACTTCTTCGCCGAAGAAACACGTGGCTTTCAGACTGCGGATGGTACATGCCATCGAAGTGTCGCAGAATAGCGTGTAGATAACTACTAATGTTGATACCAACACCTCGATGATTGTTTTAAACCATAAATTGACTTATGCAGTTTACAAACTATATCATTATCTGCATTTATACCATCGGGAACTTTCATATATATTTCTTCCCTTAAAGTACCGTTTAGAAATGCGGTTTTTACGTCCATATGATGAGCTAACAATTTATATTGGTTTGAAAAAGCTAATAGATATCTAAAACTTGATATACGCGCAACAGGTGCAAATGTTTCATTGTAGTCACTAAGATATTGTTGACTGAAACCTCGTGCGACTAGTCTTGCCTTATACTTCATGGGATTTCCATGTTCATCAATTTTGATAGTAAATACCCATTTACAGTCAACAATATTTTTGTCAATGGGCCTGTTTACCAACGACCATGTTTTATTTAAAATGAGAGAATCAATTTCATCCTTTATGGCCTGCTCCCACTTATTTTTATCATCTCTTGTTTTAATTTCTTTGTATGAATTTGGTATCGTACTTACAAGAGTTTTTGCACATAGTAAATTACTATAAATATCATTTTCTATACTTTGATCAAGATCCTCATAGTGGGTCGGCTGATGATTATTTTTAATTCTTTCACTTCTCCTTAATTTCGGAAAGCTTAAGTCATTTGATGTTTGTGGGTTCAATGGAATATTTTTAAGATCAGAATCGACTAATTTCTCCGAGTTTAAATCGGTTATGTTAGCCTTGAGCGCCGAAATAATATCGGTATCACTTTTTAAAGGTCTAGTGATTTTAAAAGTAGTCTCGTCAACAATAACGTCACGAGCGACTAGAAACTTTTCCATTTCCACATTCCACACCTTATATCCATTGGGAGTATATCCCACTAGGATTCCTTTAAATGACTTTTGGTCAAATTTAGTTTTCCTAGTTTTATTATGGACATAAACAGTGGCTCCAAATAACTTTAAGATTTCTAATTTGGGTTTTTTGGTATGCCACAGTTCATATGGTGTTTTATTTACGTGCAAAGCAGTGGTTGGTAAAATATTAATTAGGTATGTGGCAGTTAATACTGCTTCACCCCAAAAAGATTTTTCCAGCCCGGATGTTATAAGCATTGTTCTTGCTTTTTCAGTTATTGTACGATTCATCCGTTCTGCTACACCATTTTGCTGAGGTGTATGTGGTACATTTAAATGGAAAGTAATGCCCCTCTGAACACAATATTCTTTAAAACTGTTTGATAAATATTCACCTCCGTTATCACAATACAAATACACTACTTTACAGTTGAAATGTGCGTCACTCTTTGCAACAAAATCCTTAAATACATTTAGTACTTCAGATTTAAGTTCTAATAAGTAGGTTACTGTATAATGTGTAAAATCATCAATAAAAGTTGTAAAATAATTTTTGTTATCGATCGTAGGAGGTGTTATTGGGCCACAAACATCAGAATGAACTATAAATAATGGTCGTTTAACATGGCATTTTGACTTTGATTTTGAAAAAGGCAATCTAGTTTGTTTCCCATATATACAATCTTCGCACAAATTTTTATCGGGATTTACATTGTTTATATGTTTAATATCTTCTACCATTTGAAAATTCTTTAACTTTAAAAATGATTGACTACTTATGTGCCCTAGGCGTTCATGCCATATTTGGTAGTTATTTGTACTAACCATATTTACAATGTTACTCCCATGGTTTTTAGATATTTTAAAACTTATACCTATTAAACCATTTAAGGGCTTACCTGTCGCTATAATGACGTTTCCTTTCTTAATTTGTACCCCATTTTGGTTGAAAATTACCGTCATTCCATTTTCTTGCATACGCGGCACTGAGATTAAGTTGTGCGGTTCTTCTGGTATAAAAAGAACATTTTCCAGTTTTCCTTTAACACCAATATTGGAAATGACATCAATTGAACCCCTTTTTGTTGCGGTAACGGTGGTATCATTCTTGGCTACTGTAATCTTTATGGGAGTAGGCAAATCATAGATCTCCGTGAAGAGGTTTTCTTGATTTATGATGTGGTCTGTCGCCCCAGAATCGAGAATAAATGTTAGTTCCTTGTTACATTCACTTTGGAAAATTGTTTGTTGGCTATTCATCATAAAAGCAAATCCTTGGCTTCCATCTGTTGTTGATTTAGGGTAAACCGTTTGAATTGTTCGTTGTTTTTCAACCATTTGTTTGTAAAAATGACAATTCCTTTTTAAGTGATTTTTCCTGCCACAGTGGTTACATTTAATGTTGGATGATTTATATGGGTATTGTTGTTTGAACTTCCTAAATTTTTCATGGGATTTGTCTTTATTCTGATTGAAATTTTTCTTAAATTTCCGTTATTTGGATTAAATTTAGAAGTGGTAGCTTCAGGTGTAGTGGATTGAAAACTAGTGGATGCTTGAAGAACTTTAAGGCTTGTTATTGTCATATCTTCCTTAATTTTTACCTCATAATCTAGAAGTCTAGTTTTGACAAAAGATAAATTTAAATTGTCCTCACCTAGCGTTTCTAATGCGGTAATTACACCATCATAAGAGGAAGGCAGAGTGAGTAAAAGATGTGAAATTTTATCCATCTCGTCTAGTTTGGCTCCTGCTGAAAGTAATTCCATGATAAGATCATCGAAATAAGTGAAATGTTGCAATAAGTTCATGTCACCACGAAACTTTAAAGTTAGAAGCCTTTTTCGTAAGGCTAGTTGGGTAGCCAAACTTCTTCTTTCATAAACTGCATCCAAATTCTTAAATATATCTCTAGCAAATAATTGTCCTTTAGCAAAGCCCAAAAATGAATCACTCAAATATTCACTTTTTGCACTTAAGTCTTGCTTTTTCCACTCGTCGCTAGGTTCATTCGGAATTTCCTCTTCAACAACGTTTATAACATTTAATTCCGCAAGCAACGACTTAACACAGAACTTCCACACACTATATCTTTCTCCATTAAATTGTTGGATATTTCTTTTGTTGTTTTTGCTATCCATAACTGCACTTGTCACGTAGATATAAATGTAAACACTAAAATGAACTTTACGCGATAACTTGGCCCATAACCTATTAAAATAGAAGGTTAAGGACTACTAAATAAAATACGTAATTAGTTTTAATCGTCTATTATCCCTTTAAAAGAAATTCAAGTTCTCAAGAAGACTGAACAGACTTAACTAACTAACATATATTTTAAAACCACAAGCTTATAAGTGTTACATTGAGAAGGGCATTCTCAGCATATCAGATTACGCCACCATAAATCAGTCTTTATGGTATTTACTTCTTCTTTGAACCGAGTTTTGTTTTTGTATCGGTTTATTTATATTATCAACAGGTTCACCACTAAGTCCTCTTCTAGCTGAAATCTTCAGGTCTAATTTGGAAGAAACTTTCTTAAAAACTGAATACGCAGAAAACATAAGTTTCTGGTACAGATATGTAGATGACATTTTAGTATGTTTTACCGGTAATGATGCGGATTTACAACTAACTCTAAATCACCTAAACAGTCTACATCATAAAATTAAGTTCACAGTGGAAAAGGAAAAAAAAAGAACAAAATTAATTTTCTGGATATTACAATATCAAAAAAGGACAAAGAATTCTCATTTGATATTTACAGAAAACCCACGTTTACAGACACAACAATTCCTAATCACTCAACATATCCCGCTTCCCACAAAACTGCAGCTTATAAATCTATGATACATAGAGCTTTCGCAATCCCTTTACAGCCGTAAAAATGAGTTAAATAATATAATTAAAATAGCCAAAAACAATGGGTTTAACTCAACCACAATAAATACATTAATAAACAAAAAACAACAACAAATAACTATTAACCAAATATACCCACGTATAAAAACCAATGAAAAGTTTCAGTATGCTAAAATAACATATTTCGGTCCAATCCCTGATAAAATAGCACACATCATCTCAAAAAATAACATAAAAGTAGCTTTTACACCTACACAAAAAATATCCCAATTACTTTTTAATGCCAAAAGTAAAACATCACCTCTTAAAAATTCAGGAGTTTATAGGCTAAGTTGTAATGAGTGCAATAGCTCGTATAGAGGCCAAACCGGGAGAAATTTTAGAGTTAGATTTAATGAACATAAGACATATTTTTTGTTAAACAAAGAAAATTCAAACTTCGCCAAACATTGTTTAGAGACAGGTCATAACTTTCTGGACGTTAATAATTTAAAAATTTTATATACCGTACCTAAAGGAAAAAAGCTTAATATTCTAGAATCAATAGCAAACTTATAAGCAAATTTTTTTTACATTTTAACTAGCATTGTCAAAAAATGTTATGACTTTGACGACGGAAAACATAGGTACATATTTATATCACAAGGGTATAAAGAGGGCGATCTTAAGCGCCCATTAGGTACAAAGCGCACATTAAAAGATTTTATTTACGATCCATTTTTTGTGCCTATTTAAGATCATTATTTATATAAAAAAACCTGTATACATTTCCTATGACAATGACAGTCAATATCAAATTGACGTCAAGGAAAAAACAGCTCAAATAATCCCGGGGGCATAATCCTTTCCTTATCGTTCGGGCCTTCAGTTATTGAAAACAAAAATAAAATAACCGGTATTTAAGTTCAAAATAATAGTTTGAATCATAATATTTCAAATTTTTGTTGTGTCCCCCAGTGGCGCACCCAGGGGGACTAGGGACTGCAGCCCCCCCCCCCCAGACCAACATCCTAGACACACAAAAATTAAAAAAGTGCACTACTAATTGAAGAAATCCACCGAAGTGTACCACTCAGCCCCCCAAGACCAGTCAGCCCCCCCTAAGACAAAATTCTGGGTGCGCCCATGGTGTCCCCTTCTATTACTCTAAAATTGTAAAATCCACTTGCAGTAAAAATTAAACCTCCAAAAAAGCAAAAAAAATAATTGGTAGTTTTATGTTACTATAAGAGTACCATTTTAATCTGGCAACATGGCCGGGCGCTCAAAAGTGGACTAAGTAAAAGCATAATATACAAATAGGACGCTAGGTGGCCGGAATTTAAAAGTATTTCTGTATATTTTGGACGCTCAGGTTGGGTTTCAAGTGGTTTTAAGAAAGGACGCCGCGAAATCGGTAATGTAAAAATTAAAAAAATACTTGTAAATTAAATTCTAAACGCCCTTAACGACACCTACAGTTCAAAGATAAAAAATATTCACTCGGTTATAACATTTAATTTTTGTCGCAAAGAATTATAATATATTTTTATTGCCGAATTATAATATTGATATAGGTAGCGCCACCTTTGGGTTCGGTTTCGGGGCGTACTTCTGATCTAGGTAATTTCCAACTGAATGACCGGTTTAAGTTTACTTGTGTATGCATAGAGTTCGCGCGACCTTTTCCTTTAAACGGTGATATATGCAACGGGCATTTAAGCTACTACCGGGTTCAGGCACTGCGCGCGACGATGTCGTAGGGACGTGCGGTTAAGTCGATCCAGAAGGTGTCGATACTATTTTAGATGTTTGATTTTTGTATAACGAACAATATGTTACGAACTTATAAGCGGGACGGGGCGCGATATATTTCTTTTGTACCTAGTGTTGACACCCGACCGTTTGACGTGTTAAGGGGTTAGTTTCCGTCGCTGTCGATACTTGACGGTATCGATTACCGTGGTTGGAATCGATAATATTCTGCACCGCTCTATAGCGTGAGGACGAGGAAAAAAAATGAATGAATTTTGGATTCGTTGGGATACTGAAAATCGAGATCATTTCCACCTTGCTGCTGGCTGAAGTCGGGAGGGGTGCAACCCTTTCAGCCCTGCTGGGCTCATAAGGATTTGGGGTTGTGACCCCGAATATTTCTTCCGGGTTTTGTTTGGCAATTGGTGCCGTTTGGTTGTTTGATACCGTTTTTGTTTGGCTTTGAATGCCGTTACCTTATTCCGGAAGAATCCCATTTTCATGGATCTAAGCCGTAGATGTTAGCAGTCACACGTGTAGACCCGACATTACAGCTTAAGGTAAGCTATTTTTTTACCTCGCTAAGAACTTTAAAGTACCAAATCTTGCGTTCAATTTTACATCTAGTTTTGCATCATTTTCGTTCATATCCTTTTGATTAATTTTTTTAAGACATCCGCGTTTTTTAATCAGTTTCTTTATAATTAAACATTTTCTTCTAATACAAGTAGATCGCTATATTTCGTGGCAATTAATTAATTATGTACAGATGGGTTTTTTATTATTAAGAATTCAATATTCAATATTTGTCCTTCACATGTGGTGTAGGTCAAATTCTTGTCAGTTTTTTGTAATACGGGTTTTTTTTTGTCAGCTATCTTAGCTCGATTTGCTGCATTCTTTTGGTAAAGTTGGTTAAAACTGTATAGGGTGACCCAAGGTTAAAATTTTATTTTGATATTTTGCAAGCAGAACCATGGTGGATTAGTCATTGCTTTATGTCCGTGAATTTGAATTTAATGATGTCTCTTTTTTTTTAACAGCCAGGTTGTTAAAATTAATATCTTGTGTTTTGGAATATCATCTGATAGCGCTAGAGACCGGCAATTTAAATGTTTTATATTTTTGGCTGTCAGTGGGTTCGAACTTTAGTAATTTCAGTGAATATTTTAAATTTCTGACTAGTCAGTAGTAGTAATTTTCATATTTCTTTTATTCTTCTTCTTGTGTTAACTAGTTTATAATTAATATTGCGTACGACATTGACACGGCTGATCCTTAATTATGATATTTGATCATTCTTGGGTTACGCTTACAGATACCTACTGTATGTTTCATTTATATTATAAATATTAAGCTACGTTGTTATATTTTGATGTATACGTTTAGTAATAATAATACGGAAATTTTCTTTCTTTCTTTTGATGGTTTGTATGTAACTTTCTAAATTTTATAACATTGTATTTTGCGGCTATAAATTTTCTTTGGTGTAATTTAAGCGATTACCTAACTATTTTGGTTATTTTGTTACCCGTGTATAATTTAATTGTTTAATATTTTTGTATCTGCATTACTTATGTAAATATAATTAGTTCATAATGAATAATTTTCTGTGCACAGTAGCGTACAATGGCTACGCTTATGTAAATTTTATCTTAACTTGTTTTTGGCAACTAATTGGCTTCGATAATGCCTGTTTATTTTTTTTTTAACCTGATGTCTGTTTAATTTAAAATATTTTCTTTCGTTTTACTTTCTCGATATAAATTAATAATTGCTTAAGGCCTTCCGCCAGTAACAGTTTTTTTGTTATTTAAATTTAAAACGTTTGAAATTATATTTGCATAGCACCTGAATTTTACCTTGCCTTGACGCATGCCTTTTGTTTTATTAGGGTCTTTCTTTCTTTTGGGTGGAGATGCCATCTTTCTTTCTTTTGGGTGGAGATGCCATCTTTCTTTCTTTTGGGTGGAGATGCCATCTTTCTTTCTTGTTGGTGGAGATACCAATATTTTTTTACTGTGGGACACCGCTACCCCACAGCTTCTTTTTGGCTGGGAGACAGACCCCAGTCTTTCACCGGCAGTTCTTTTGTGTCACTGGTAGCTGCATGGGCCGTTACAGCCTAGAACCAGGACATAGTCATCAGGGGCGACACCCCTTCAGGCAACTTTAATTTTTTTTCTTATTATTAAGTTGATTGTAACCGTATAATATATATGCATATTTTTTTTTATTGCGCTTAATGACGAATCAATTTGAACTCTTATATTTTTCCTTTTATTTCCCCCAGGGTTTGAGTACAAAAATTGCAAAACTAGTCACGCGACCAACAAGTTATTTTTTTTGTAAATAAATTGTAAATTTGTTTTAAGGGTAGTGTTTTATTTGCCTCACCAGACAACGCAGTTTCCAGTTAGTTTCTCTTTTAATATCGTAACTTTAGTTTCGGAGTGAGTTGAAAGCGAGATCCCAACACTATCTAGGAGGGTTTCTGTTTTTAACCCGGCATTAAAAACAGTGGCGCCCTTATTAAACCCCCCTCTCTCCGGCATTGGAGCTAGGGCATTTTTTTTGGCACGCATGCGCAAGCCTCTCGCATTCAACTCAACTCTTTACGTGAGTTAATTTTGTAAATTCTCAATATTTTTTTTTTAATTTTTACCGAACTTTGAATTTTTATTTATGAAGGGTAAGTAGAAGTAAAATTCTTCTTCTGTGCGGGAAAGAGCGTGGCAAATTTTGGCGCCCAACGTGGGGCTTATAAACATAAAAAAACTGCGTCTGGTGAGATCAGATAATATCACTTTTGCGCGACTTTACTAAATTTTTTTTGAATTTTTGTTTATTTATTATTGATATTTGCGCTTTTGATATTTTGCCTTACCTTTGATGAGATTGTTGCCGGTGATGTGATACTTTTTTTTCTACCTATCTGGCGTATTGTTTTAGCCATCAGAACTTCGCTGTTCTGGTGGATTTATAATTGTGTAATATTGTTATTGCGACCTTTCTAGTGTATTTTTTTAGCCGTCAGAACTTCGCTGTTCTGATAGGTCTATTGTTGTGTAATATTATTTTTTGCGTCCTATCTATTATGGTGTTTTAACCGTCAGAACTTCGGTGTTCTGAAGGGTTTATATTTTTTTTATTAGGCAAAGTTATATGGTAAAACTGGCCTACGATTTTGATGTGCATATTCTTTGCGGTTTGTAGCGTCAAGCGCAATCAGTGTTGCTATTTTATTGATTTTGTTTTGTGAGTAGAATTTGACTCGGAGTAAGTCACTATGGATTACAGTATGCGAGTTCAGATCTAAGGCCCTTCTGGCCAACAGCCTCCGGTCAATTGAGTCATTGTCGACCACTTCTTCGGCACCAGAAACCAATCCTTCAGACAATTTCAGCACTTCTTGCGGAATTTTCAAAATTTTCGGAGATTTTTTCAGCACTTCTTCGCCGAAGAAACACGTGGCTTTCAGACTGCGGATGGTACATGCCATCGAAGTGTCGCAGAATAGCGTGTAGATAACTACTAATGTTGATACCAACACCTCGATGATTGTTTTAAACCATAAATTGACTTATGCAGTTTACAAACTATATCATTATCTGCATTTATACCATCGGGAACTTTCATATATATTTCTTCCCTTAAAGTACCGTTTAGAAATGCGGTTTTTACGTCCATATGATGAGCTAACAATTTATATTGGTTTGAAAAAGCTAATAGATATCTAAAACTTGATATACGCGCAACAGGTGCAAATGTTTCATTGTAGTCACTAAGATATTGTTGACTGAAACCTCGTGCGACTAGTCTTGCCTTATACTTCATGGGATTTCCATGTTCATCAATTTTGATAGTAAATACCCATTTACAGTCAACAATATTTTTGTCAATGGGCCTGTTTACCAACGACCATGTTTTATTTAAAATGAGAGAATCAATTTCATCCTTTATGGCCTGCTCCCACTTATTTTTATCATCTCTTGTTTTAATTTCTTTGTATGAATTTGGTATCGTACTTACAAGAGTTTTTGCACATAGTAAATTACTATAAATATCATTTTCTATACTTTGATCAAGATCCTCATAGTGGGTCGGCTGATGATTATTTTTAATTCTTTCACTTCTCCTTAATTTCGGAAAGCTTAAGTCATTTGATGTTTGTGGGTTCAATGGAATATTTTTAAGATCAGAATCGACTAATTTCTCCGAGTTTAAATCGGTTATGTTAGCCTTGAGCGCCGAAATAATATCGGTATCACTTTTTAAAGGTCTAGTGATTTTAAAAGTAGTCTCGTCAACAATAACGTCACGAGCGACTAGAAACTTTTCCATTTCCACATTCCACACCTTATATCCATTGGGAGTATATCCCACTAGGATTCCTTTAAATGACTTTTGGTCAAATTTAGTTTTCCTAGTTTTATTATGGACATAAACAGTGGCTCCAAATAACTTTAAGATTTCTAATTTGGGTTTTTTGGTATGCCACAGTTCATATGGTGTTTTATTTACGTGCAAAGCAGTGGTTGGTAAAATATTAATTAGGTATGTGGCAGTTAATACTGCTTCACCCCAAAAAGATTTTTCCAGCCCGGATGTTATAAGCATTGTTCTTGCTTTTTCAGTTATTGTACGATTCATCCGTTCTGCTACACCATTTTGCTGAGGTGTATGTGGTACATTTAAATGGAAAGTAATGCCCCTCTGAACACAATATTCTTTAAAACTGTTTGATAAATATTCACCTCCGTTATCACAATACAAATACACTACTTTACAGTTGAAATGTGCGTCACTCTTTGCAACAAAATCCTTAAATACCTTTAGTACTTCAGATTTAAGTTCTAATAAGTAGGTTACTGTATAATGTGTAAAATCATCAATAAAAGTTGTAAAATAATTTTTGTTATCGATCGTAGGAGGTGTTATTGGGCCACAAACATCAGAATGAACTATAAATAATGGTCGTTTAACATGGCATTTTGACTTTGATTTTGAAAAAGGCAATCTAGTTTGTTTCCCATATATACAATCTTCGCACAAATTTTTATCGGGATTTACATTGTTTATATGTTTAATATCTTCTACCATTTGAAAATTCTTTAACTTTAAAAATGATTGACTACTTATGTGCCCTAGGCGTTCATGCCATATTTGGTAGTTATTTGTACTAACCATATTTACAATGTTACTCCCATGGTTTTTAGATATTTTAAAACTTATACCTATTAAACCATTTAAGGGCTTACCTGTCGCTATAATGACGTTTCCTTTCTTAATTTGTACCCCATTTTGGTTGAAAATTACCGTCATTCCATTTTCTTGCATACGCGGCACTGAGATTAAGTTGTGCGGTTCTTCTGGTATAAAAAGAACATTTTCCAGTTTTCCTTTAACACCAATATTGGAAATGACATCAATTGAACCCCTTTTTGTTGCGGTAACGGTGGTATCATTCTTGGCTACTGTAATCTTTATGGGAGTAGGCAAATCATAGATCTCCGTGAAGAGGTTTTCTTGATTTATGATGTGGTCTGTCGCCCCAGAATCGAGAATAAATGTTAGTTCCTTGTTACATTCACTTTGGAAAATTGTTTGTTGGCTATTCATCATAAAAGCAAATCCTTGGCTTCCATCTGTTGTTGATTTAGGGTAAACCGTTTGAATTGTTCGTTGTTTTTCAACCATTTGTTTGTAAAAATGACAATTCCTTTTTAAGTGATTTTTCCTGCCACAGTGGTTACATTTAATGTTGGATGATTTATATGGGTATTGTTGTTTGAACTTCCTAAATTTTTCATGGGATTTGTCTTTATTCTGATTGAAATTTTTCTTAAATTTCCGTTATTTGGATTAAATTTAGAAGTGGTAGCTTCAGGTGTAGTGGATTGAAAACTAGTGGATGCTTGAAGAACTTTAAGGCTTGTTATTGTCATATCTTCCTTAATTTTTACCTCATAATCTAGAAGTCTAGTTTTGACAAAAGATAAATTTAAATTGTCCTCACCTAGCGTTTCTAATGCGGTAATTACACCATCATAAGAGGAAGGCAGAGTGAGTAAAAGATGTGAAATTTTATCCATCTCGTCTAGTTTGGCTCCTGCTGAAAGTAATTCCATGATAAGATCATCGAAATAAGTGAAATGTTGCAATAAGTTCATGTCACCACGAAACTTTAAAGTTAGAAGCCTTTTTCGTAAGGCTAGTTGGGTAGCCAAACTTCTTCTTTCATAAACTGCATCCAAATTCTTAAATATATCTCTAGCAAATAATTGTCCTTTAGCAAAGCCCAAAAATGAATCACTCAAATATTCACTTTTTGCACTTAAGTCTTGCTTTTTCCACTCGTCGCTAGGTTCATTCGGAATTTCCTCTTCAACAACGTTTATAACATTTAATTCCGCAAGCAACGACTTAACACAGAACTTCCACACACTATATCTTTCTCCATTAAATTGTTGGATATTTCTTTTGTTGTTTTTGCTATCCATAACTGCACTTGTCACGTAGATATAAATGTAAACACTAAAATGAACTTTACGCGATAACTTGGCCCATAACCTATTAAAATAGAAGGTTAAGGACTACTAAATAAAATACGTAATTAGTTTTAATCGTCTATTATCCCTTTAAAAGAAATTCAAGTTCTCAAGAAGACTGAACAGACTTAACTAACTAACATATATTTTAAAACCACAAGCTTATAAGTGTTACATTGAGAAGGGCATTCTCAGCATATCAGATTACGCCACCATAAATCAGTCTTTATGGTATTTACTTCTTCTTTGAACCGAGTTTTGTTTTTGTATCGGTTTATTTATATTATCAACAGGTTCACCACTAAGTCCTCTTCTAGCTGAAATCTTCAGGTCTAATTTGGAAGAAACTTTCTTAAAAACTGAATACGCAGAAAACATAAGTTTCTGGTACAGATATGTAGATGACATTTTAGTATGTTTTACCGGTAATGATGCGGATTTACAACTAACTCTAAATCACCTAAACAGTCTACATCATAAAATTAAGTTCACAGTGGAAAAGGAAAAAAAAAGAACAAAATTAATTTTCTGGATATTACAATATCAAAAAAGGACAAAGAATTCTCATTTGATATTTACAGAAAACCCACGTTTACAGACACAACAATTCCTAATCACTCAACATATCCCGCTTCCCACAAAACTGCAGCTTATAAATCTATGATACATAGAGCTTTCGCAATCCCTTTACAGCCGTAAAAATGAGTTAAATAATATAATTAAAATAGCCAAAAACAATGGGTTTAACTCAACCACAATAAATACATTAATAAACAAAAAACAAAAACAAATAACTATTAACCAAATATACCCACGTATAAAAACCAATGAAAAGTTTCAGTATGCTAAAATAACATATTTCGGTCCAATCCCTGATAAAATAGCACACATCATCTCAAAAAATAACATAAAAGTAGCTTTTACACCTACACAAAAAATATCCCAATTACTTTTTAATGCCAAAAGTAAAACATCACCTCTTAAAAATTCAGGAGTTTATAGGCTAAGTTGTAATGAGTGCAATAGCTCGTATAGAGGCCAAACCGGGAGAAATTTTAGAGTTAGATTTAATGAACATAAGACATATTTTTTGTTAAACAAAGAAAATTCAAACTTCGCCAAACATTGTTTAGAGACAGGTCATAACTTTCTGGACGTTAATAATTTAAAAATTTTATATACCGTACCTAAAGGAAAAAAGCTTAATATTCTAGAATCAATAGCAAACTTATAAGCAAATTTTTTTTACATTTTAACTAGCATTGTCAAAAAATGTTATGACTTTGACGACGGAAAACATAGGTACATATTTATATCACAAGGGTATAAAGAGGGCGATCTTAAGCGCCCATTAGGTACAAAGCGCACATTAAAAGATTTTATTTACGATCCATTTTTTGTGCCTATTTAAGATCATTATTTATATAAAAAAACCTGTATACATTTCCTATGACAATGACAGTCAATATCAAATTGACGTCAAGGAAAAAACAGCTCAAATAATCCCGGGGGCATAATCCTTTCCTTATCGTTCGGGCCTTCAGTTATTGAAAACAAAAATAAAATAACCGGTATTTAAGTTCAAAATAATAGTTTGAATCATAATATTTCAAATTTTTGTTGTGTCCCCCAGTGGCGCACCCAGGGGGACTAGGGACTGCAGCCCCCCCCCCCCAGACCAACATCCTAGACACACAAAAATTAAAAAAGTGCACTACTAATTGAAGAAATCCACCGAAGTGTACCACTCAGCCCCCCAAGACCAGTCAGCCCCCCCTAAGACAAAATTCTGGGTGCGCCCATGGTGTCCCCTTCTATTACTCTAAAATTGTAAAATCCACTTGCAGTAAAAATTAAACCTCCAAAAAAGCAAAAAAAATAATTGGTAGTTTTATGTTACTATAAGAGTACCATTTTAATCTGGCAACATGGCCGGGCGCTCAAAAGTGGACTAAGTAAAAGCATAATATACAAATAGGACGCTAGGTGGCCGGAATTTAAAAGTATTTCTGTATATTTTGGACGCTCAGGTTGGGTTTCAAGTGGTTTTAAGAAAGGACGCCGCGAAATCGGTAATGTAAAAATTAAAAAAATACTTGTAAATTAAATTCTAAACGCCCTTAACGACACCTACAGTTCAAAGATAAAAAATATTCACTCGGTTATAACATTTAATTTTTGTCGCAAAGAATTATAATATATTTTTATTGCCGAATTATAATATTGATATAGGTAGCGCCACCTTTGGGTTCGGTTTCGGGGCGTACTTCTGATCTAGGTAATTTCCAACTGAATGACCGGTTTAAGTTTACTTGTGTATGCATAGAGTTCGCGCGACCTTTTCCTTTAAACGGTGATATATGCAACGGGCATTTAAGCTACTACCGGGTTCAGGCACTGCGCGCGACGATGTCGTAGGGACGTGCGGTTAAGTCGATCCAGAAGGTGTCGATACTATTTTAGATGTTTGATTTTTGTATAACGAACAATATGTTACGAACTTATAAGCGGGACGGGGCGCGATATATTTCTTTTGTACCTAGTGTTGACACCCGACCGTTTGACGTGTTAAGGGGTTAGTTTCCGTCGCTGTCGATACTTGACGGTATCGATTACCGTGGTTGGAATCGATAATATTCTGCACCGCTCTATAGCGTGAGGACGAGGAAAAAAAATGAATGAATTTTGGATTCGTTGGGATACTGAAAATCGAGATCATTTCCACCTTGCTGCTGGCTGAAGTCGGGAGGGGTGCAACCCTTTCAGCCCTGCTGGGCTCATAAGGATTTGGGGTTGTGACCCCGAATATTTCTTCCGGGTTTTGTTTGGCAATTGGTGCCGTTTGGTTGTTTGATACCGTTTTTGTTTGGCTTTGAATGCCGTTACCTTATTC
Organism: Philopedon plagiatum; assembly: GCA_963971165.1. Lineage (NCBI taxonomy): Eukaryota > Metazoa > Arthropoda > Insecta > Coleoptera > Curculionidae > Philopedon > Philopedon plagiatum. The sequence goes on from OZ020197.1 coordinate 45,488,279, forward strand.
CGGAAGAATCCCATTTTCATGGATCTAAGCCGTAGATGTTAGCAGTCACACGTGTAGACCCGACATTACAGCTTAAGGTAAGCTATTTTTTTACCTCGCTAAGAACTTTAAAGTACCAAATCTTGCGTTCAATTTTACATCTAGTTTTGCATCATTTTCGTTCATATCCTTTTGATTAATTTTTTTTAAGACATCCGCGTTTTTTAATCAGTTTCTTTATAATTAAACATTTTCTTCTAATACAAGTAGATCGCTATATTTCGTGGCAATTAATTAATTATGTACAGATGGGTTTTTTATTATTAAGAATTCAATATTCAATATTTGTCCTTCACATGTGGTGTAGGTCAAATTCTTGTCAGTTTTTTGTAATACGGGTTTTTTTTTGTCAGCTATCTTAGCTCGATTTGCTGCATTCTTTTGGTAAAGTTGGTTAAAACTGTATAGGGTGACCCAAGGTTAAAATTTTATTTTGATATTTTGCAAGCAGAACCATGGTGGATTAGTCATTGCTTTATGTCCGTGAATTTGAATTTAATGATGTCTCTTTTTTTTTAACAGCCAGGTTGTTAAAATTAATATCTTGTGTTTTGGAATATCATCTGATAGCGCTAGAGACCGGCAATTTAAATGTTTTATATTTTTGGCTGTCAGTGGGTTCGAACTTTAGTAATTTCAGTGAATATTTTAAATTTCTGACTAGTCAGTAGTAGTAATTTTCATATTTCTTTTATTCTTCTTCTTGTGTTAACTAGTTTATAATTAATATTGCGTACGACATTGACACGGCTGATCCTTAATTATGATATTTGATCATTCTTGGGTTACGCTTACAGATACCTACTGTATGTTTCATTTATATTATAAATATTAAGCTACGTTGTTATATTTTGATGTATACGTTTAGTAATAATAATACGGAAATTTTCTTTCTTTCTTTTGATGGTTTGTATGTAACTTTCTAAATTTTATAACATTGTATTTTGCGGCTATAAATTTTCTTTGGTGTAATTTAAGCGATTACCTAACTATTTTGGTTATTTTGTTACCCGTGTATAATTTAATTGTTTAATATTTTTGTATCTGCATTACTTATGTAAATATAATTAGTTCATAATGAATAATTTTCTGTGCACAGTAGCGTACAATGGCTACGCTTATGTAAATTTTATCTTAACTTGTTTTTGGCAACTAATTGGCTTCGATAATGCCTGTTTATTTTTTTTTTAACCTGATGTCTGTTTAATTTAAAATATTTTCTTTCGTTTTACTTTCTCGATATAAATTAATAATTGCTTAAGGCCTTCCGCCAGTAACAGTTTTTTTGTTATTTAAATTTAAAACGTTTGAAATTATATTTGCATAGCACCTGAATTTTACCTTGCCTTGACGCATGCCTTTTGTTTTATTAGGGTCTTTCTTTCTTTTGGGTGGAGATGCCATCTTTCTTTCTTTTGGGTGGAGATGCCATCTTTCTTTCTTTTGGGTGGAGATGCCATCTTTCTTTCTTGTTGGTGGAGATACCAATATTTTTTTACTGTGGGACACCGCTACCCCACAGCTTCTTTTTGGCTGGGAGACAGACCCCAGTCTTTCACCGGCAGTTCTTTTGTGTCACTGGTAGCTGCATGGGCCGTTACAGCCTAGAACCAGGACATAGTCATCAGGGGCGACACCCCTTCAGGCAACTTTAATTTTTTTTCTTATTATTAAGTTGATTGTAACCGTATAATATATATGCATATTTTTTTTTATTGCGCTTAATGACGAATCAATTTGAACTCTTATATTTTTCCTTTTATTTCCCCCAGGGTTTGAGTACAAAAATTGCAAAACTAGTCACGCGACCAACAAGTTATTTTTTTTGTAAATAAATTGTAAATTTGTTTTAAGGGTAGTGTTTTATTTGCCTCACCAGACAACGCAGTTTCCAGTTAGTTTCTCTTTTAATATCGTAACTTTAGTTTCGGAGTGAGTTGAAAGCGAGATCCCAACACTATCTAGGAGGGTTTCTGTTTTTAACCCGGCATTAAAAACAGTGGCGCCCTTATTAAACCCCCCTCTCTCCGGCATTGGAGCTAGGGCATTTTTTTTGGCACGCATGCGCAAGCCTCTCGCATTCAACTCAACTCTTTACGTGAGTTAATTTTGTAAATTCTCAATATTTTTTTTTTAATTTTTACCGAACTTTGAATTTTTATTTATGAAGGGTAAGTAGAAGTAAAATTCTTCTTCTGTGCGGGAAAGAGCGTGGCAAATTTTGGCGCCCAACGTGGGGCTTATAAACATAAAAAAACTGCGTCTGGTGAGATCAGATAATATCACTTTTGCGCGACTTTACTAAATTTTTTTTGAATTTTTGTTTATTTATTATTGATATTTGCGCTTTTGATATTTTGCCTTACCTTTGATGAGATTGTTGCCGGTGATGTGATACTTTTTTTTCTACCTATCTGGCGTATTGTTTTAGCCATCAGAACTTCGCTGTTCTGGTGGATTTATAATTGTGTAATATTGTTATTGCGACCTTTCTAGTGTATTTTTTTAGCCGTCAGAACTTCGCTGTTCTGATAGGTCTATTGTTGTGTAATATTATTTTTTGCGTCCTATCTATTATGGTGTTTTAACCGTCAGAACTTCGGTGTTCTGAAGGGTTTATATTTTTTTTATTAGGCAAAGTTATATGGTAAAACCGGCCTACGATTTTGATGTGCATATTCTTTGCGGTTTGTAGCGTCAAGCGCAATCAGTGTTGCTATTTTATTGATTTTGTTTTGTGAGTAGAATTTGACTCGGAGTAAGTCACTATGGATTACAGTATGCGAGTTCAGATAATAATTAGTTGTAAACTTTATATTTTCCATATTTACCTTTATCGCTTTTCTCATTAGTTTTTTTTATGCCCTGCAGTGGCGGGCGCGGTGGTCTTTTGATCCATCTGGGCGCGAGACCTGATGGATTTGAGAACCATCGCTTAGAATTGTGCTGCACTGGTGAACTAGTGGGGGTAGGAGTCCTCCGAAAGCCGTGGCAAGCTAGGCCTTCAGTCAACTTGCTGCTATTGCGCGTAGTAAGTCTGCCTCCAGCATTTTTACTACTTTTACGTGCTATCATCGCTTTACGTCTTTTCTTATGGTATCGTCTATCTTTACCTTATATAAATTTCTTTATCTTTTGTGGCTTTAGTAACATTAACTTAGAGTTTTTTTCTTTTGGCGGTGTCTTGCAGACACCCATCTTGGCGCGAGACAGGATGGGGGTAGACACGACGCATGGTCATTAGTTTTTTTTTCTTAAGGCGATGATTTTTCTTTTTTTTGTTAGTTCAACTACCTGAAATTTAGCATATTTTTATTGGAGTCATTAATTCATTAATATCTTTTAGTAACTATAAATTTACCTTATCTGAACTTACCTTAAATCTACCTTATCTGTACTTACCTTAAAAATTACCTTATTTGAATTTACCTTAAATTTACCTATTTTGAATTTCGTAATACACTGATTGCTATGATACTTGATCATTTGCTTGACAATTGTCTTAGATGATGTAGTTTACCTTAACTTGATTTGTATTATGACGTTGAGTCATGTCTTGCTGAGTGATTTCGCTATCCTAGCTTGATTTGGTTTAATGTCCTTATTTTGATTTTCTTACCTTACCTTACGTTATCTTGATTATCTTATCTTACGTTGATTTACCTTATCTTACATTGATTTACCTTATCTTACCTTCGGTTTAATTATTCAGTTAATTTTACCTTGATATCTTTTAAGTCTTATTTAAGTATTTGACTTGATATTTGCGTGTCCTGAACTTGTTTTTGTCGGACAGTTTGGGAAATTACTTTATTATGCCTTTGGGCTGATTTTTTTTCCCTTTTCTTTACTGTAATAGTAAAGGTTTTCGACCATATTTTTTTTTAAATTTTCGCATGTATATATTTTGATAGTAGCGATCCACTTGTACCTTTTAATTTTAATTTTTTTTTCTTAATTCAATTTTTCTTGAGTTCTTATCGTCGGTTAATTTTCTCAAGAAAATTTCCCTCCTTCCGTAGGAGAGGGGGAGTTTATAACATTTAATTTTTGTCGCAAAGAATTATAATATATTTTTATTGCCGAATTATAATATTGATATAGGTAGCGCCACCTTTGGGTTCGGTTTCGGGGCGTACTTCTGATCTAGGTAATTTCCAACTGAATGACCGGTTTAAGTTTACTTGTGTATGCATAGAGTTCGCGCGACCTTTTCCTTTAAACGGTGATATATGCAACGGGCATTTAAGCTACTACCGGGTTCAGGCACTGCGCGCGACGATGTCGTAGGGACGTGCGGTTAAGTCGATCCAGAAGGTGTCGATACTATTTTAGATGTTTGATTTTTGTATAACGGACAATATGTTACGAACTTATAAGCGGGACGGGGCGCGATATATTTCTTTTGTACCTAGTGTTGACACCCGACCGTTTGACGTGTTAAGGGGTTAGTTTCCGTCGCTGTCGATACTTGACGGTATCGATTACCGTGGTTGGAATCGATAATATTCTGCACCGCTCTATAGCGTGAGGACGAGGAAAAAAAATGAATGAATTTTGGATTCGTTGGGGTACTGAAAATCGAGATCATTTCCACCTTGCTGCTGGCTGAAGTCGGGAGGGGTGCAACCCTTTCAGCCCTGCTGGGCTCATAAGGATTTGGGGTTGTGACCCCGAATATTTCTTCCGGGTTTTGTTTGGCAATTGGTGCCGTTTGGTTGTTTGATACCGTTTTTGTTTGGCTTTGAATGCCGTTACCTTATTCCGGAAGAATCCCATTTTCATGGATCTAAGCCGTAGATGTTAGCAGTCACACGTGTAGACCCGACATTACAGCTTAAGGTAAGCTATTTTTTTACCTCGCTAAGAACTTTAAAGTACCAAATCTTGCGTTCAATTTTACATCTAGTTTTGCATCATTTTCGTTCATATCCTTTTGATTAATTTTTTTTAAGACATCCGCGTTTTTTAATCAGTTTCTTTATAATTAAACATTTTCTTCTAATACAAGTAGATCGCTATATTTCGTGGCAATTAATTAATTATGTACAGATGGGTTTTTTATTATTAAGAATTCAATGGGCTGATATTTGTCCTTCACATGTGGTGTAGGTCAAATTCTTGTCAGTTTTTTGTAATACGGGTTTTTTTTTGTCAGCTATCTTAGCTCGATTTGCTGCATTCTTTTGGTAAAGTTGGTTAAAACTATATAGGGTGACCCAAGGTTAAAATTTTATTTTGATATTTTGCAAGCAGAACCATGGTGGATTAGTCATTGCTGTATGTCCGTGAATTTGAATTTAATGATGTCTCTTTTTTTTTAACAGCCAGGTTGTTAAAATTAATATCTTGTGTTTTGGAATATCATCTGATAGCGCTAGAGACCGACAATTTAAATGTTTTATATTTTTGGCTGTCAGTGGGTTCGAACTTTAGTAATTTCAGTGAATATTTTAAATTTCTGACTAGTCAGTAGTAGTAATTTTCATATTTCTTTTATTCTTCTTCTTGTGTTAACTAGTTTATAATTAATATTGCGTACGACATTGACACGGCTGATCCTTAATTATGATATTTGATCATTCTTGGGTTACGCTTACAGATACCTACTGTATGTTTCATTTATATTATAAATATTAAGCTACGTTGTTATATTTTGATGTATACGTTTAGTAATAATAATACGGAAAATTTCTTTCTTTCTTTTGATGGTTTGTATGTAACTTTCTAAATTTTATAACATTGTATTTTGCGGCTATAAATTTTCTTTGGTGTAATTTAAGCGATTACCTAACTATTTTGGTTATTTTGTTACCCGTGTATAATTTAATTGTTTAATATTTTTGTATCTGCATTACTTATGTAAATATAATTAGTTCATAATGAATAATTTTCTGTGCACAGTAGCGTACAATGGCTACGCTTATGTAAATTTTATCTTAACTTGTTTTTGGCAACTAATTGGCTTCGATAATGCCTGTTTATTTTTTTTTTTAACCTGATGTCTCTGTTTAATTTAAAATATTTTCTTTCGTTTTACTTTCTCGATATAAATTAATAATTGCTTAAGGCCTTCCGCCAGTAACAGTTTTTTTGTTATTTAAATTTAAAACGTTTGAAATTATATTTGCATAGCACCTGAATTTTACCTTGCCTTGACGCATGCCTTTTGTTTTATTAGGGTCTTTCTTTCTTTTGGGTGGAGATGCCATCTTTCTTTCTTTTGGGTGGAGATGCCATCTTTCTTTCTTTTGGGTGGAGATGCCATCTTTCTTTCTTGTTGGTGGAGATACCAATATTTTTTTTACTGGGGGACACCGCTACCCCACAACTTCTTTTTGGCTGGGAGACAGACCCCAGTCTTTCACCGGCAGTTCTTTTGTGTCACTGGTAGCTGCATGGGCCGTTACAGCCTAGAACCAGGACATAGTCATCAGGGGCGACACCCCTTCAGGCAACTTTAATTTTTTTTCTTATTATTAAGTTGATTGTAACCGTATAATATATATGCATATTTTTTTTTATTGCGCTTAATGACGAATCAATTTGAACTCTTATATTTTTCCTTTTATTTCCCCCAGGGTTTGAGTACAAAAATTGCAAAACTAGTCACGCGACCAACAAGTTATTTTTTTTTGTAAATAAATTGTAAATTTGTTTTAAGGGTAGTGTTTTATTTGCCTCACCAGACAACGCAGTTTCCAGTTAGTTTCTCTTTTAATATCGTAACTTTAGTTTCGGAGTGAGTTGAAAGCGAGATCCCAACACTATCTAGGAGGGTTTCTGTTTTTAACCCGGCATTAAAAACAGTGGCGCCCTTATTAAACCCCCCTCTCTCCGGCATTGGAGCTAGGGCATTTTTTTTTGGCACGCATGCGCAAGCCTCTCGCATTCAACTCAACTCTTTACGTGAGTTAATTTTGTAAATTCTCAATATTTTTTTTTTTAATTTTTACCGAACTTTGAATTTTTATTTATGAAGGGTAAGTAGAAGTAAAATTCTTCTTCTGTGCGGGAAAGAGCGTGGCAAATTTTGGCGCCCAACGTGGGGCTTATAAACATAAAAAAAACTGCGTCTGGTGAGATCAGATAATATCACTTTTGCGCGACTTTACTAAATTTTTTTTGAATTTTTGTTTATTTATTATTGATATTTGCGCTTTTGATATTTTGCCTTACCTTTGATGAGATTGTTGCCGGTGATGTGATACTTTTTTTTCTACCTATCTAGCGTATTGTTTTAGCCATCAGAACTTCGCTGTTCTGGTGGATTTATAATTGTGTAATATTGTTATTGCGACCTTTCTAGTGTATTTTTTTAGCCGTCAGAACTTCGCTGTTCTGATAGGTCTATTGTTGTGTAATATTATTTTTTGCGTCCTATCTATTATGGTGTTTTAACCGTCAGAACTTCGCTGTTCTGAAGGGTTTATATTTTTTTTTATTAGGCAAAGTTATATGGTAAAACTGGCCTACGATTTTGATGTGCATATTCTTTGCGGTTTGTAGCGTCAAGCGCAATCAGTGTTGCTATTTTATTGATTTTGTTTTGTGAGTAGAATTTGACTCGTAGTAAGTCACTATGGATTACAGTATGCGAGTTCAGATAATAATTAGTTGTAAACTTTATATTTTCCATATTTACCTTTATCGCTTTTCTCATTCGTTTTTTTTATGCCCTGCAGTGGCGGGCGCGGTGGTCTTTGGATCCATCTGGGCGCGAGACCTGATGGATTTGAGCACCATCGCTTAGAATTGTGCTGCACTGGTGAACTAGTGGGGGTAGGAGTCCTCCGAAAGCCGTGGCAAGCTAGGCCTTCAGTCAACTTGCTGCTATTGCGCGTAGTAAGTCTGCCTCCAGCATTTTTACTACTTTTACTTGCTATCATCGCTTTACGTCTTTTCTTATGGTATCGTCTATCTTTACCTTATATAAATTTCTTTAACTTTTGTGGCTTTAGTAACATTAACTTAGAGTTTTTTTCTTTTGGCGGTGTCTTGCAGACACCCATCTTGGCGCGAGACAGGATGGGGGTAGACACGACGCATGGTCATTAGTTTTTTTTTCTTAAGGCGATGATTTTTCTTTTTTTTGTTAGTTCAACTACCTGAAATTTAGCATATTTTTATTGGAGTCATTAATTCATTAATATCTTTTAGTAACTATAAATTTACCTTATCTGAACTTACCTTAAATCTACCTTATCTGTACTTACCTTAAAAATTACCTTATTTGAATTTACCTTAAATTTACCTATTTTGAATTTCGTAATACACTGATTGCTATGATACTTGATCATTTGCTTGACAATTGTCTTAGATGATGTAGTTTACCTTAACTTGATTTGTATTATGACGTTGAGCCATGTCTTGCTGAGTGATTTCGCTATCCTAGCTTGATTTGGTTTAATGTCCTTATTTTGATTTTCTTACCTTACCTTACGTTATCTTGATTATCTTATCTTACGTTGATTTACCTTATCTTACATTGATTTACCTTATCTTACCTTCGGTTTAATTATTCAGTTAATTTTACCTTGATATCTTTTAAGTCTTATTTAAGTATTTGACTTGATATTTGCGTGTCCTGAACTTGTTTTTGTCGGACAGTTTGGGAAATTACTTTATTATGCCTTTGGGCTGATTTTTTTTCCCTTTTCTTTACTGTAATAGTAAAGGTTTTCGACCACATTTTTTTTTAAATTTTCGCATGTATATATTTTGATAGTAGCGATCCACTTGTACCTTTTAATTTTAATTTTTTTTTCTTAATTCAATTTTTCTTAAGTTCTTATTGTCGGTTAATTTTCTCAAGAAAATTTCCCTCCTTCCGTAGGAGAGGGGGAGTTTATAACATTTAATTTTTGTCGCAAAGAATTATAATATATTTTTATTGCCGAATTATAATATTGATATAGGTAGCGCCACCTTTGGGTTCGGTTTCGGGGCGTACTTCTGATCTAGGTAATTTCCAACTGAATGACCGGTTTAAGTTTACTTGTGTATGCATAGAGTTCGCGCGACCTTTTCCTTTAAACGGTGATATATGCAACGGGAATTTAAGCTACTACCGGGTTCAGGTACTGCGCGCGACGATGTCGTAGGGACGTGCGGTTAAGTCGATCCAGAAGGTGTCGATACTATTTTAGATGTTTGATTTTTGTATAACGGACAATATGTTATGAACTTATAAACGGGACGGGGCGCGATATATTTCTTTTGTACCTAGTGTTGACACCCGACCGTTTGACGTGTTAAGGGGTTAGTTTCCGTCGCTGTCGATACTTGACGGTATCGATTACCGTGGTTGGAATCGATAATATTCTGCACCGCTCTATAGCGTGAGGACGAGAAAAAAAAATGAATGAATTTTGGATTCGTTGGGGTACTGAAAATCGAGATCATTTCCACCTTGCTGCTGGCTGAAGTCGGGAGGGGTGCAACCCTTTCAGCCCTGCTGGGCTCATAAGGATTTGGGGTTGTGACCCCGAATTTTTCTTCCGGGTTTTGTTTGGCAATTGGTGCCGTTTGGTTGTTTGATACCGTTTTTGTTTGGCTTTGAATGCCGTTACCTTATTCCGGAAGAATCCCATTTTCATGGATCTAAGCCGTAGATGTTAGCAGTCACACGTGTAGACCCGACATTACAGCTTAAGGTAAGCTATTTTTTTTACCTCGCCAAGAACTTTAAAGTATCAAATCTTGCGTTCAATTTTACATCTAGTTTTGCATCATTTTCGTTCATATCCTTTTGATTAATTTTTTTTTAAGACATCCGCGTTTTTTAATCAGTTTCTTTATAACTAAACATTTTCTTCTAATACAAGTAGATCGCTATATTTCGTGGCAATTAATTAATTATGTACAGATGGGTTTTTTTTATTAAGAATTCAATGGGTTGATATTTGTCCTTCACATGTGGTGTAGGTCAAATTCTTGTCAGTTTTTTTTAATACGGGTTTTTTTTTTGTCAGCTATATTAGCTCGATTTGCTGCATTCTTTTGGTAAAGTTGGTTAAAACTGTATAGGGTGACCCAAGGTTAAAATTTTATTTTGATATTTTGCAAGCAGAACCATGGTGGATTAGTCATTGCTGTATGTCCGTGAATTTGAATTTAATGATGTCTCTTTTTTTTTAACTAATTATGTTAATAATCAACAGCCAGGTTGTTAAAATTAATATCTTGTGTTTTGGAATATCATCTGATAGCGCTAGAGACCGGCAATTTAAATGTTTTATATTTTTGGCTGTCAGTGGGTTCGAACTTTAGTAATTTCAGTGAATATCTTAAATTTCTGACTAGTCAGTAGTAGTAATTTTCATATTTCTTTTATTCTTCTTCTTGTGTTAACTAGTTTATAATTAATATTGCGTACGACATTGACACGGCTGATCTTTAATTATGATATTTGATCATTCTTGGGTTACGCTGACAGATACCTACTGTATGTTTCATTTATATTCATAAATATTAAGCTACGTTGTTATATTTTGATGTATACGTTTAGTAATAGTAATACGTAAATTTTCTTTCTTTCTTTTGATGGTTTGTATGTAACTTTCTAAATTTTATAACATTGTATTTTGCGGCTATAAATTTTCTTTGGTGTAATTTAAGCGATTACCTAACTATTTTGGGTATTTTGTTACCCGTGTATAATTTAATTGTTTAATATTTTTGTATCTGCATTACTTATGTAAATATAATTAGTCCATAATGAATAATTTTCTGTGCACAGTAGCGTACAATGGCTACGCTTATGTAAATTTTATCTTAACTTGTTTTTGGCAACTAATTGGCTTCGATAATGCCTGTTTATTTTTTTTTGAACCTGATGTCTCTGTTTAATTTAAAATATTTTCTTTCGTTTTACTTTCTCGATATAAATTAATAATTGCTTAAGGCCTTCCGCCAGTAACAGTTTTTTTGTTATTTAAATTTAAAATGTTTGAAATTATATTTGCATAGCACCTGAATTTTACCTTGCCTTGACGCATGCCTTTTGTTTTATTAGGGTCTTTCTTTCTTTTGGGTGGAGATGCCATCTTTCTTTCTTTTGGGTGGAGATGCCATCTTTCTTTCTTTTGGGTGGAGATGCCATCTTTCTTTCTTGTTGGTGGAGATACCAATATTTTTTTTTTACTGGGGGACACCGCTACCCCACAACTTCTTTTTGGCTGGGAGACAGACCCCAGTCTTTCACCGGCAGTTCTTTTGTGTCACTGGTAGCTGCATGGGCCGTTACAGCCTAGAACCAGGACATAGTCATCAGGGGCGACACCCCTTCAGGCAACTTTAATTTTTTATTATTATTAAGTTGATTGTAACCGTATAATATATATGCATATTTTTTTTTATTGCGCTTAATGACGAATCAATTTGAACTCTTATATTTTTCCTTTTATTTCCCCCTCAGGGTTTGAGTACAAAAATTGCAAAACTGGTCACGCGACCAACAAGTTATTTTTTTTGTAAATAAATTGTAAATTTGTTTTAAGGGTAGTGTTTTATTTGCCTCACCAGACAACGCAGTTTCCAGTTAGTTTCTCTTTTAACATGGTAACTTTAGTTTCGGAGTGAGTTGAAAGCGAGATCCCAACACTATCTAGGAGGGTTTCTGTTTTTAACCCGGCATTAAAAACAGTGGCGCCCTTATTAAACCCCCCCTCTCTCCGACATTGGAGCTAGGGCATTTTTTTTGGCACGCATGCGCAAGCCTCTCGCATTCAACTCAACTCTTTACGTGAGTTAATTTTGTAAATTCTCAATATTTTTTTTAAATTTTTACCGAACTTTGAATTTTTATTTATGAAGGGTAAGTAGAAGTAAAATTCTTCTTCTGTGCGGAAAAGAGCGTGGCACGGTATAGTCGGAATTGCTTGGGAAATATATATATATACATATATATATATATATATATATATATATATATATATATATATATATATATACATATAAACCACCTTTAAGAAGCCAAAAATACCATGTTCTGCAGATGCTAGGAAGCCCACAGTGGTTTTAGGAAGCCCGGTTCGGGCTTCTTAAAAAATTAGCATGTATTAAGCACAACCATGCCGTATATATACTACCACGCGAATTTCAGAAAATTTTGTAGGGCTTCATAAAATCGATACAATATCTCAAAACATGTACCTTTAGTTCAAACGACTTGCCAGTAGGGGGAGATTGACTTTAGCAGTATATGTACTTAATATATGACATCGATTTTAGCCAGCCCAGTATGTCTTGCGCATTATAAGAAGCCCTCTAAAACCGGCAACATTGTTTAGATCGCCGTTATTATATTATTTTCTTGCTTCAATTTTAATAATCGTTTAAATCTCTATGTGTTGGGTTATAAAGAGAGGAAAGAGAGAAAAGTTGGAAGGAATGCTATGAGTTTTTCATAATAATGCTTTTTTACTTTAAAAGTAGTACACTTTTTTTAAAGACCCGCCATGAGTGGGAATATTGAAGCATATTGGACTTATGAAGGAAGTGACACACTGTAATTGTGTACCGGGTGGCCAAACAATATTCTACACTTAGAGAAAACTGTGAAAGATTTTTACTTTTTTATTTAAAAAATGCATGGCATGTTTCGTAGCACTGCTACTTCGTCGACGTGCGACTAAGAAACTTACAAATGAGAATTGTTCTTAAATAGTTTTGTACCTAATTTTGGTTATCTAATTAACACAATTTTACAGTGATATAATTTTAGTCAGGTGAATTTTATTGCTAATATTCATAACAAAAGTATTGACTAATAAAACAACAAGAACAAATAAAACAACTTATTAAAATAAGTTTAATAATGGTGAATTGTTGGTCATTTAAGATTTGGTTTTTCTTTTGGTAGTTCGTTAATTTCTAAGAATTCTAACATGGAAAGTTTTTTACCTTTATTTTCTATATTTTTAACTTTAAAATCTTCATTAAAATCATTATTATATGTCAAAAGATGGGTTGCATATGCTGAATTATGTTTTTCATTTAAAAAGTCTCGTTTATGTGCTTAAATGCGAATTTTGAAGTTATGTCCTGTTTGGCCTATGTAACTTTTTTCACATGAACCACAATTTAATTTATAACCACTGCGTTTTTGATCTTTATTTGTTTTGTTTTTATTATTTTTGATATATTTACTAACATTATTATTTGTTTTGAGGGCTTTTAAAGGGCATAGCTGATTTTACTCGAAATAATTTCTATGTGTTATATCCGGTGCCTCCAGTGCTGACCAATTTATATTAAGTAGTTCTTATTAATATTTCAAAGAAGTTTTAAAATACAGTAAGTTGATAAGAAAAGTTCGGTTATAGAAATGAAGTATTAACGAGGTAGATACTTATATCTACGACGCCGACGGTAAGAATACAAATTCAATAAAAAGTTAAAAAATACACTTTTGAATTATTTATATATCTATATTAATATACTATAATAAGCATCAAATTTACGAATAAGTTTCATTGCATCATCATTTATAAAATGGAATCACAAATGAATAATGTTTTTCTTTAAAATATACAGATCATACTCATATACTGTGATATCTACTAGCGTACTAGCGTGCTTTATACAAGAAGAGGTATTATTTAAACTATCAAGCAGCTTAATGTTAACGTATTTTGAAATATTTTATATCGCATCCCAAACTGGACAAGTATATTTTTTCAGTTTTCGTTTGTCCCTGTATATACAGGGTCCTTCAGCTCACCTCCCGCCTGCTGTAGCCCTGTTATTAATTAAGTTAGGATTTTGATATTTTGCAGGCTTTACGTATATCTTAGGGCGTATTTCATAAAAGTAATTTCATTATACAGGGTGTCCCAAAAAAGCGTGACGACATGAAGATATATTTTTTAGACTGCATGCCACATATTTTGTTGCTTATTTGGGTGCCTCTTATGGTTACCTACATAACCCTAAAATTTTATTGAAATCGGTTACGGGATATGAGCGAAAAAAAGTAAAAACAAAAAAAAATCAGTTTTGCACCACTGCACTGGTTTTAAAAATTAATGAAAAATACAAATAGTGCCTCGTTAATTAAATTATACAAGGTACTTATTAAGTGAGGTCTAGCAGTCTCATTACCCAAGTTTGATTAATTCGAAATATACAGGGTGTTCAAAATTTAGTGTCAAACTTTTTCAAATTTTAAAGCACTTTATTTTTCTTATTTTCAATTGGAGCCCCTGTATATTTTTATGTCATTCGATGCGGAGTAAAAAAACAAACATTTTTCTAATTACAACCCTATCGCAATTCCTAACACATTAAAAGTTATTCGCCGAAAACTCATTTTGTTAACTATTGCAATAGCAATTTTAATGAAAAAAAATCGAAGGTGGTTTTGAAAAACAATTTATTGACATTAAAGTTTATTAAAGTGGCAAAAGCATATTTTGAGTTTAGTAATGCAAAAGTTTGAAACACTGTTATTAAGTATTTAAGCTGTTTACATTCAAGTATTATTTTTTGTCATGGAGTACAATCGAGAAGAGGTCGTAGATATGATTCTCATATTAGGGAATGCGAAACGAACTGACTGATGTTTTTTGGCAGGTCGAGTTTACGCACAGTGTTATCGGGAACGACGACATCCAGACAAAGGGAGCCTGCAAAACTTATTAGAGAGGTAATTGGTAACTAACTGATCAGGTGAGCTGCAGGAACCTGTATGTCCCAAATTCGATCACCATTGGGATCTCCACACAAATAAATATTCTTACCTCTGTGGATCTTTATTGCTTTTAATGTAGAGATGTGGTTAAATGGTAAATTTTAGAAAATTATGGGATCCAGCTAGAAACTCGCAATAATTGAAAATTATCGAATAGGGATTTATTATTTAGTGAACTTATTTTTGATAATATCGAAAAATAAATTGTACATTCTAAGAGCATTTTCTCAAGACCTTTCAGGTGAATGAATCATCAAAAGAATTTTAAGTACAGAACAGCGATTATTGCATATTTGTTAAAAGCTATCTAACTCCCGAATGCAACCATGTATCACACTTGATACAAACAGGTCAACCACTGACCCCAATACAAATTCGATATATGAATCTCTCTCTCTCTCTCGCTCTCTCTCTCTCTCTCTCTCTCTCTCTCTCTCTTAAATCTTTTTGTACGTATAATCCCTGACATATTTGAACTAGTCTACTTTCAAATTTCTTTATTATCTTAATAATATGTCACGTTGTCCCTGTCTTTACATGTGTATACAATACAACATGCAATATACTACACGTGAACATAATATGTATGTTCAAAAGTTTTCGTGGGCTGGTTGCGTGAGCGTCCCTACCCACGAATAGTCCAGTGGAACTGAGAACTGATGTTGCCTCTAGGGGAGACCAGAATGACTGCAGAATGACTATGTAACCATTGTTCCTGGAGTCCATTCAAGGTGTAAGAGAATTGCGTTGCATAGCATAAAATTGTTTTGTTTTCTATTCTTTTAGTTAATTAAGTTATTGCTGGTTTGTTTTAAGTGGAAAATGGGGAAAAAACCACCTAGATTTAAATAAAGAACCAACTTTTCCCTATTCCCTCTGGATTAGGTTTTGTACCACTGACATAATAAGGAATATGCACATAGTTTTTTTATTGCATAAATCGTTTAAGGAAGTCATTACAAACCCAAAAAAAAATTTTGAAGAAAATTACTAGGATAATTTAGCTACAAAAAATGTTTACTTTTCGATATAATTTCTTACAATTTAAAAAGCAGCCACATTTGTCCTTGAAAAGTGACGTCAGGAGATCAGCAAAAATCTACATGTTAACGTAAAGCTTAACCTGAAGTCGAACAGATTTGATTTTCTCGAAAACAGTCAGAGGGAGAGAAATCGAATTTTTTGGGTTGATAGAGGAATAGTTCAACTAGCTTCGGTAAAAAATTCAGTTATACAGGATGTTTCGTTTCGGAGCTATTAAACGTCAAATTCGAAATTTCCTCGATTTCCATTGAAATCGGGTACAGGTCGCAAATGTGAATTAAATCGACGTAAATTTTCGGAGGTTGTAGGGGACCCGGAGCTTCAGAACTCCACTGAAACTGGCGAGGATCAGAAAATGGCAAGTAATTCTTTTGAATTTTTTTAGGTCGAGAAATGTCATTTCCAGTCCCGTCTTTGGTACCTAATAACTCGAAAACAAAACGTCAGATCGAAAAAAAGGGATTTACAAGGGAAACTTTAAAATCTCAAATACTTTCTTCGCAATGCATTTACCCAAACCTAAAATCACTGGCAAATGGAAATATTTGGAAAAACTGGAAATTTAGATTTTTGACCCAAATATTTCGCGGTTTTTAATTTTTTGTGGGGTCAAAATGGTTCAAATTAAAATCCCATATACGTCATCGGAAAGAGCTGGTCAAAGTATGTGTTATCCATATCTTTTAATTTCTTCATTATCTATAGGAAGAGAGCAATGGCCGATTAAATTTCAATTTTTTTTTTTTACTTTTTGTGCCCTATACATCGGTGCATTTGAATAACTCTGTATTGTTTCCTATCTATTTTTCCCCAATTTTTCAACACTATCTTATAAAGGGATAATCACACTGTAAAGTGAATACCGAATGGGTCATCCAGGAGCGTATTTAGGGGGTAAAAATCGGATTTTCTTGATTTTTTCCGACAAATCCTATTTTTAACCGACATTATTCCACACTATTTACCCTATTTAGTGATTCTTTTTGGGTTTATTTTATCCATTAATTATCTAAGAATACCTCCCACTACTTTAAATCGCTTATTTTTTCGGTAAAGTTATAAATAAAAAGGTTTATTTGCATCGGGGACATCTAAAATGCCATTTTTATTGAGTTTTCGATGGCTCTACAACACTGGAATTCGCCATGTACTCATGATGAGTCATAAGTTCAGTTTTGACGACACAGCCAATGGGATCACGTTTTACAAGTTTCGAAATTCGCGCGAAAATTTGCAGTTTTAAATCCTTTGCTTTTTGTTAATAAAAACCAAAATAAATGGATAACAGCAACCGCCATGAACATTTAATTTATGTAGAGAATATAAAAAAAATATTTCAGATTTATTTGAGTTATATGCATATTCCCTATTTACATCTTGCCGAAAGTAAAGATTGAGTCACTTATTTCCGTTGGCGCGTGGCACGGCCCGCCTGATTGGATATCTGCCACGCGACAGAGTGCCGGCCGTCCCAGCCAATCCGGGCACGACAACCTGCAGACTGTTACGTAGTAAGTGTATACAACAAACGGATATATCCCCAAATATTTTGTATTATAAAATGTGTGGGCTTCGTATAATCGGAAATGTATCAAAGAGCATCCTAAAGACATTTAAAACATATGCAAAAATCTATAAAACGTTAAAAAATGCTGTGGCAACGCCGCAGGCTTCTTAAAAGTGGGGAGTTATATACGGTATATACTTTTGGGCTTCCTAATAACCGCACATTTTGGCGGGACTCGTAACAACTAAGATATCTAAAAAGAAATGCATCTCATATAAACCTATTATACTAACACTGGTAAACATTGTATTTAACGTTAAAACATAAATTCCTTGAATATACAGCCGTAGTCGCAATTTTAGAGTGGGCTGCCCCTCACCGGTAGTATGTGCTGGGCTTCGTATCATGCATTGGGTATGTATATATATATATATATATATATATATATATATATATATATATATATATATATATATATATATATATATATATATATATGTACAGTGTAAGTTTTTTAAAACCTGACATAGGCTAACTTTTTTATTTAAAGAGACCGACTAGTACTTCCAAAAGCAAAGCTGTATGAAGTAGCCTAACTAAGAAAAATTTACCAAAATTTTTTTCCAGCGTTGCCAGATTTCACAGTAGCAGCTTAAACAATATTTTTTTAAATGGCAACACCGCATTTTTTATAATTATTTAAGAGATAATAAAATAATGAATAAAAAATGTGCAGTAGCATTTTTTTATTCAAGTAGCCGTTTTTGAGCAATCGGTCGAAAAAAATTAAAATAATCCGCCGTCTGCAACTTACAGTGAACCCAATATCGATCAGTTAACATAGCAATAGTAGGCTTTGAAAAAAATCTGTTATTTGAAACAAGCTGTCACTCAGTCAAGCACATTCTATCATTGAGTGTGCTAATAACTTTTATTTATTTAATAAAATGAACCAGATTACTCCCCAAGAGAGAGTAGAACTAATTTTTCTGCATGTTGGTGGCTTAAGTTTACGAGATGCGTGCGCCGAATTCAATGCGAGACATCCAGATAAACCACTTCCAAATCCAGAGTTTTTAAGAACTAATTTAGAAAAATTAAAAGCTACTGGTAGTGTCTGTCAGCGGGTTCGTAAAAGGCGTAAAAATGTTACTACTGAAAAAAACGTCTTCTTCATAGTATTGAGAATCCCCATAAATTAACCTACAAAATTGTACAAGAGGTGGGTTGCTCTCAGTCGAAGGTGTGGACAACTTTGCAAGGTAACAACTATCACCCTTACAAAATGATGAGCGTCCAGGAACTGTATGATGACGACTGTGATAGGAGACTGGAATTTTGTGAGTGGTTTTTGGAAAAGAAGAGACAGCAACCCAACTTTGAAAAGTATATTTTTTATAGTGACGAAGCAAGTTTTTGTTTAAATGGTATGGTTAACAGACAGAATTACAGATATTGGTCTGACACAAATCCTTGTTGGGCCGAAGAAAGAAGAAGACAGAATAATCCAAGAGTTAACGTGTGGTGTGGAATTTACGATACTAAAATAATAGGTCCTATCTTCATAGAGCAAAATTTAAATGGTGAAAACTATTTACAATTATTGAGACACGAACGTGAGCCGTTTATTGACGAACTACCATTGATAGAAAGACGAGCGTTCTACTTCCAGCAAGATGGGGCACCACCTCATTTTACACGGCATGTACGGGAATATCTCAGTGAGCTGGTGCCGGATAAATGGATTGGGAGAAGGGGTCCAACTGAATGGCCTGCTAGATCCCCTGACCTCACGCCATTAAACTTTTTTTTGTGGGGTTACTTAAAAACAAAAGTATATGTGACTGCGCCAAACTCTGTTGATGAACTGAAAAATTCTATACGTCGAGAAATCAATAGCATTACTCCCGATATATTGGAAAATGTTAATAATAATATTGTACAACGGGTTTCTTGTTGTAGACTACAAGGGGGGCATCAATTTGAGCATTTATTAAAGAAAAGCTATCAGTTTTGTTAATTTTGATTATTATCATTCTTTAATTTTTTAATAAAGAAAATTTGTGCTGTGTTATCCCTCAAATAAATGTTTTGATACCAATAGACTGCGGATTATTTTAATTTTTCCGACCGATTGCTCAAAAACGGCTACTCGATTAAAAAAATGTTACTGCACATTTTTTATTCATTATTTTATTATCTCTTAAATAATGATAAAAAAATGCGGTGTTGCCATTTAAAAAAATATTGTTTAAGTGGCTACTGTGAAATCTGGCAACGCTGGAAAACATGGTGTTGTTGATTCAACTTAGTTAGGTTAATTCATACAACTTTGCTTTTTGGAAGTACTAGCCCATCTGTTTAAATAAAAAAGTTAGCCTATGTCAGGTTTTAAAAAACTTACACTGTATATACAGGGTGTCCGGTAAGTATATGGCATACTCTCGGGAGCGTATAGGGGAGGTCAAAGGAACCCTAACTTGTCATAGAAAAAAAATTCCTAAAGTGCCCCTCAACGGAGATACGGAGCCCCAAAGGGGTACTCAACGATTTACTGTTTTGGTTCTAACTTTTGAACCGACTTGTACAATTTAATGAAATTTTAGTATTATATGTTGGCCATAAAGACTCATAAAACCATACTACAGTAAATGTTTGACATCGTCAGGAAAGTCACGAACGGACTTGCCACCACACTCTTTGGGCCAAATATTGGACAGGTATCATTTTGCAGAGCTAAACACTGATTTTTTAAATACTTTGGTCATTCCTCTTTAAAAAAGGTACTCTACATTTGTTTCGATAAAATTAGCCGTATTCGAAAAAATTAAGTTTTTGTATAACACGTTGTTGAAATAATTTTATCAGAATACTACAATAAAACACCGTCGTTTTTATTTCGTTAACAATGTGTTATTGGCAACACTTTTCAAAATTGTCTGACTGATTATACAAGAATTAAGTAATGGAGCATTATTCCTATAATATGCTGACATGCATCTAATTTATGGACAAGCACTTGGCAATTGTGTGGAGGTAAGAAGAATTTGTTCTGGTACATTTCCAAATCGACGTTTACCGCACCGAAGAACTTTTGAAAGGGTGGATCGTAGCTTAAGAGAAACAGGTAAAAGGTCAAGTGAAATAAAAAACAATGCTAAAAATAGCGAATCTTTTGCTAATCCATTTTAGGAAGTTTTTTGCCGCGCCGTGGTGGAGAAGGGCCTCCAAGAAGATCAAGACACCCTCAGTTAGAGGAGGAAATTCTGGATGAGATTGCTGAAAATCCCTCTGATAGTGTAAGAAAGTTGTCAAGGTCATGCGACAAAGTGGGTTGTTCATGAGACCCTTCGAGAACAACTGCTACATCCGTATCACGTCCAAAAGGTACATGCCATGTCTCCCGCTGATTATCCTGCAAGAGTCAATAATTACGCAAATTGGTTTTCTCAACGATTTAGGCAAAATTCAAATTTTACTAGTATTGTTTTGTTCACGGACGAAGCCGGTTTCACCCGAGACGGTGCAATAAATTACCATAATTTGCATATGTGGCATGAAGAAAATCCCCATGCAATAGAACAGACAAAGCATCAACAAAGATTTATGGTTAACGTGTGGGCGAGGATTATTGGGGATTATCATCTCATTGGACTGTTCTTTATTGAAGACAGGTTAAATGGTGCCACCTATTTGCAATTCTTGCAACAAAACTTAAAGGGTTTATTAGAAAATGTGCCCTTAGAAATTAGAAATGAGATGTGGTTTATGCACGACGGTGCACCGCCCCATTTTAGCCATTTAGTTCGTCAGCACTTATCAAATACTTTTGGTGATAGATGGATAGGTCGAGGTGGGCCTATTGTATGGCCACCGAGGTCGCCCGACATGACTCCTTTTGATTTCTTCTTATGGGGAAATTTAAAAAGGCTTGTATATTCAACGCCAGTTCACACCAGGGAAAACCTGATATAAAGAATAACACACCAATGCAACGAAATTCGAGACAATCCTGGAATGTTGTTTCAAGTACAACAACAAAACATCCGTAGGATAAGAAAAAGTATAGAGGTACAGGGCGCCCACTTCGAAAATCTGCTCAAGTAAACAAGAAGAAGGAGAGCTTTCACATTTTTAACATTTTTCTGTTTAAGCGATTTCTGAAATATTAAAAAGATTCAGTTTTGAGTACTTTTTATGATTTAACTTTTACCTGTCAATAACACATTGTTAACGAAATAAAAACGACTGGTGTTTTATTGTAGTATTGCAGTATTATTTCAATAACGTGTTATACAAAACCTTAATTTTTTCGAAAACGGCTAATTTTATCGAAACAAACGTAGAGTACCTTTTTGAAAGAGGAATGCTCAAAGTATTTAAAAATTCAGTTTTGAGCTCTGTAAAATGATACCTGCCAAACATTTGACCCAACGAGTGTGGTGGCAAGTCCGTTCCTGACTTCCCTGACGATGTCAAACATCTACTGTAGTATGGTTTTATGAGTCTTTATGGCCAACATAAAATATTAAAATTTCATTAAAGTATACAAGTCGGTTCAAAAGTTAGAGCCAAACAAGTAAATCGTTAAGTACCCCTTTGGGGCTCTGTATCTCCGTTAAGGGGCACTTTAGGAATTTTGTTTCTATGACAAATTAGGGTTATTTTGACCTCCCCTATACGCCCCCGAGAGTATGCCATATACTTACCTACACCCTGTATATATATTTACAATACATAGAACCTATATATATATATATATATATATATATATATATATATATATATATATATATATATATATATATATATATATATATATACACATATAGGTATATATTGGTCGCGGACAGTGTTACGATGGGGCAGCCAATATAAGTGGTCATAAATGGTCTACAGAATCATGTAAAATTGGCAGAACTACGAGCGTTTTTTATGTATTGTACTTCCCGTTCTCTAAATTTGGTCGTGCAGGATTTCAAAAAATTTCTGAATAAGAGATTTTTAACCTAATTTTTGAGAAATAATATATTTTGTTAGAGGCAATCCAAAAAGATTAGCAGTTTTTGAAAAGTATATTAAATAACTACTGTGTCTGGTAGCCTTTCTTGCAGAAATATCTAAAGAAAGTAACTTTCTGATTCAAAAAAATCGTTATACTGTCAAGAAGCAAGACACAAAATAAAAATCTAAGCAAACCTAAACAACAATTCAGTGGAAACGTAATCGTGATTTTGAAAAGTTATGGAAACATGTGCTGTAAGACCTAGGCATTGAACCGAGCTTGTTAAGAAACAAAGCTTTCTCGACGTTTAAATTAAGGTAGTGCGTCACATGAATTTAGAAGTCCAGACGAGATCTACAGAAAGTTATACTTCGAAATAGTAGACCAAACTATTAGTTCTTTGCAATCTAGGTTTAAGGAAAGTGTTTTTAATTATTTATCGAGATTAGAAAAGGTAGCCCTTCAAAAAAAGAGATGCGAAATATCTTGCGGAATTTTATAATACTGACTTAAAAAAAGAAAACTTACGCATCGTATAATTTTTTAGACATTTCCTATTCCGAAATGCATGTAAAAACAATATACCTATATATATATATATATATATATATATATATATATATATATATATATATATATATATATATATATATATATATATATAAATATATATATATATATATATATATATATATATATATATATATATATATATATATATATATATATATATATATATATGTATATAGTCTCTAATCCTTTACTTATGAATAAAAGATTCACTCTTTATAAATTAATTCCTTATCCCGTAAGTCAAATGACCACGATTTTTTATATTATTCTACCCTCAGTTAATTATCTAGCTCTTTCAGACGATAAAAATACTTACGCAATTCTTAAATCTCACAACTCATGCAAAAGTATTGATAAAACTACAGCTTTTTGCTCAAATCAACCTCTATATAATTCTCACTCTAGACCAATTTGTGAAACCAAATTACTATTTTTAAATACTAAAGAAATTTTTAAACATTGTGATACAAGAATTTTAAATTCAGAAATCGAAATCTGGCATAAATTAGAAGCTTCAAATAGTTGGCTTTATGTTTTACCAAAAATTACTGACATTACAATAAGTTGTTTATCTAATGAACCAATAAATATTTTACTTAATGATACTGGGATAATTACTATTGATAGAAATTGTAAATTATTGACAAGTTCAACAACACTTATTTCAGATAATGGAAATCTTGAAACATCACTCAAAGCTATCGTACCTGATTTTAAAATCGAATTAAATGACTGTTGTGACAAGGAAAATATAAAAAAAGATAGTTTTTAAATCTTTTACCGTTACAAGCCATTGGCTTAGAAAGGGAAAATATCAATACCGCAAGCAGAAAATTATCAGATCTTGAAAAATTGGTTGATAAAATACATGAAAAAGGTTTTAATTCAAATGTTCTTCATAATTCATACTTTGTTTTTATCTTTTGTTCTTTACTTAAAATTTTAGCGATGTATATTCTATATAAAATATTTTTGTATTTAAGGAGAAAATGTATTAGGAATAATGGCACTTCAAGAACTTGCCAAAATATTACAAATTGTTTAACTCTAAACATATTTAAACGATCTTCGAAAACACATGTTGATATTGAAATTAATGATAAAACCTTTACTCCCAATGAAGGAGAAAATAGCCTAAGATTTATTAATAAAAATGAAGATTGTGAAATAATTAGTTTAAAAGATAATGAAAAAACTAGTTTAAGACGTAGTGATAGAATAGCAAAATTAAAAGAAAATCTTAATTAATTTTCTTTCAATTTTCTTTTTAAGGGGGGAGGTGTAATGTTCCTACCTACTCTTATTTAGATCATATATCATATTATTACATACCTATATATTAGAAATAGAGTGTATTAATTCCTTTAGTTAGTCATGTATTATTGTCACTAGATAACTTAATCGTTACTAATTATTATTTAGTAAATATCCAAAATCTCTATTGCTTGACCTTTGTTTATCACGTCAGTCATCTTAAACTTTCTCAAAGCCATTAGGTTATCTATTTACCTTTTTAATGTTCTTTAGATTGGAACTAGTATTTATTAGGCTATTTCTACATAGAAGAAATCATCACCATAATTATTTTTAACCGTAACACAACAGAAGAACGCATATTCTCAGTTAAATCTTTTAACTTATGTCTAAGTTAGTATAATGTAATTATGAAGTTTTATTCTTTATTAATAAAAACCAACCAACAGTAACCTAGACTAGCGTGTTTAAATAAAAGAAGAATCCATTACAAATGTATTGTATTCATTCACTGTTTCAGAGTTGACATTGCCACTAGTGCAGTGTTCTCTAATACTACGTTTAGTATATTTAAAATACTCGAATCTTTTGCATAAAAGCTTATTGCCTAAGAAAGGCTCGATTTTATTTGTATTATTATTTGACATATTATGGCAAGTATGAATAATAATAATTAGGGTTAGGGAATGCGGTGTTTAAAAGCAACAGATTTAAATGCTGAGTTTTTAAACCATTTTTATTGCACGAAACATATTTACTAGACTATTTCTTGAAAAAAAGAGTATGTTTTTATTATAAATATTTAATAATTTACGAGCTTGTATTCTTACAAATTTAATGCTATTTTTGGTCCAAATTTACAAAACTTATTGATTCAATTCGTTATTAAAATTTGAGAAAAATATCCGCTAATAGTTTTTGTAAAGTTTTTTCGAATCATGAAATATTCAATGAAGGTTATTCAAATTCCTTGACTCCATTGGTACGTGAGAGTATAGTAGCCATAGTAGAATACATAAATAGGAGTTGCTTCTTACCGTTCGTTATTTCTGTATATCTTCTGGCTCCGAACTTTAATAAATATATAATAACTGGTATCCATACTAGCGGAACAACATACCAGGGTGTGATTGTCAGGTTTTCCAAAATTGGATTTCCAAATAATCGTAAGTGTCTGTCTACAGGTGATATCACCCATTCTTTGTATTTTGTCCCCAAACTACCTACTTGATAAAGCATAGGCTTGTTCCAGTCTACTAATCTCTAAAATAAAAAAAGTTAAGAGTACCAAAACCTCAACCAAAAACCATTAATAAATCATCAAATAAATCAAAAATAAATACAAGTGTGTAAAAGTCCCGAACCTACTAATTATTTGAAAAACAAGACAAACAAAAATGTTTTAGATAAAAGTAAAAGGCTCTTAAAAATCTATTTTAAGATTAATTGGAATATTCACAGTTGCTCAAAATGTTATAACGGATCAAAGTTATATTTCTTTAAATGAAATACTCTATTTTTTGCTTTAATTTCTGATTCTGTGTGTGCGTGTATGTGTGTGGTTAATGGCTCTGGTTGAAACCAAATGGCCGGAATTCTGATTCTGCTTAAAATTATAGGCTAGGTTTATGTTTCACTTCCTGTCCCCAAAACTAATAGTTCTAGAGATATTGCGATTTTTGTATAAATTTAATTAAGCGTGTTATTTCAAAAAAGTACTGTTAGAGAAAAAATTTTGGGAAAAAATAAAACAGAATTCAAAATCTTATGGCTGGCCAATTTATATTTCTTTTATGAAGGACCCTCCTTTTTTAGTTACAGCAGAACAGTTTATTACCGTTTGTAAAAGCTTGTAAATATAAATATCTTTTATTTCAACCGACTTTTAAATGATTTATTTTTTAATGGAAAACTTAGCAATTTTGTCCAAATTAATTTAGCCCCACCTCGTGTTGGATTGTCAGTAGGAATGTATCTTAATAATAATAATATAATTTGCCAAATCGATGGATAGGAACAAGAGGCGCAATAGAATATCCAGCTAGGTCGCCATCGCCAACCTTGACGCCACTTGATGAATTCCTTTGGGTCATTTGAAACGTGTAGGATGAGCGTCTAAATGCAGAACAGGCTCCGCGATGTTCCCAAGTTTAACATAGGTGAAATGCGGGTTGCGTATTCTCATTGCGATATAAATAACCAAACCTTTTCTGTGAATCGTCATTTTAGACAGGGTAATATTCTATTCTAACTCGCTCTCGATAATAATTAGGAAATTAACCATAAAGTACATAAAAGACAAATCTCTTGACAAAACGGCGAAGCTCATTAAAATTGACTGTAACGTATTGGTATAAGTCCGAGGGTACATGTTCTAATCTAATAGTTCAATACAAGGGCGTACCCAGCGAGAGGCAGGGGGCAGCTGCCCCCTAGAAGAAAATATAACTTTATGACCTTCGCAAACCGAATTCGTATCCCGGCCCCTCCCTCGAAAATAATATGAGTTGCCCCTTCTAGCTCAGATCCTGGGTATGCTCTTGGCTCAATAACTTTTAAATATGTCAATCATCATGTCCATTTTCAACCAGATTGTATGTATATTATAAATAAACTTGATAAAACCCCCGAAGACGTACTTGTTGGGGGCAAATCTATAATTTATATAAAACTATATAATTTTTTTATTATACAAAGTATTATCAAAGTCTCGATCAAAGTAATTCCAAAAATTTCTGTGAATCGTTTGTTGTTAATATCCAAGCTTTTATTTCAATTTTTTTATTTTTTTAATGATACAATTCTTTTAATATTTACTGGTCAATAATCGTTTAAATAAAAACATAAATATTTATAATTCTTTTGTACTATAAACTTATGTGTTTTTGGATTAATGGAAATTTCATTTTTAAGACGCGTGTCATGGTTATGTTCTTTAAATTGTATTAGATTTTTATTTTTGAAAACGTATATTAAAATATTAAATATATATTTGCCTAACGTCCATTTTTTTTGTTTCTGAATACAATCCCTTTGAAGGATAAAAATAGTCTTTATTAAAAATAATTTTTAGAAATCTTTTTTGTAATACTTCTATTTTTTCACTAAAATTCTACTTATTCCTCCCTAACCTAAAATCCCGTAATTCAAATGAATTTTAACTAATGCATAATACAATGTTTCTAAAGTGTTTTATATCCAAAAAGGTTTTAACTTTTTTGAATATTGGTAGCAAACTTTTTATTTTTTAATTAAGTAATCTACATGTAAATCCCAATTTAATTTACTGTCAAAAATTGTTCCGAATAATTTAACACTGTTAGCTTTTAAAATCTGAATATTATCGTCTATTTTAATACTACCCACATTTGAGGTGTTATTATTTTGATTTAGACTAAAAGTGAGATAATTTGTTTTGTCAAAATTAATTGTTAATAAGTTATTATCAAACCAATTTTTAACTATTTTAAAATATTTTGTATCACTATAAAAAATAACAGTATCGTCTGCAAAACTATGAATTTTCCCATCACAATTTATACTAAATAAATCATTAATGTAAATATTAGAAAATAAAGGCCCTAAAATTGTTCCTTGGGGAACACCGTATGTAAATACTGTTAGACGAACAAATAAACAATAAATTGAATACAATTTTATCACGATCCCCTCAACTAAAAATCGCGGAAAAACGAGATGACTCGAATGACACTTGACAGAACTGACAGGAGCAAAGACGGCAACAACGCGGAGCCTGTTCTGCAATTAGACGCTCGTACGTGTAGGTACGTATCTAAACCAGCCGACCCGAATGTGTTAGGTCTTACGATTTCGCAAGATCCGTTGTACAACGTAAACGACAAACATGACAACTTGAGGCGTTATCAGACGATTGATGAAAGACATTTTTGTAATTTATGTTTAAAAATCAAAACTGTTTCGATTTTTCGGAAATTTATACAAACATCGCAATATCTCTAAAACCTTGAGCAAAACTATTGGGAATAGAAAGTGTAACATAAACTTAGCCTATAATTTTGGGCATAATCAGAAATTTGAGAATTCATACACTGAAAAAATTGTATTGTTATCTGTTAACAATATAGTATTGTGAAGAAAAATATAGTTACGATAAAAATTTTTATTGTTAGTATTACAAAAGTCCAAAAGCCATATTGTGATCGTAGCCAAATATACATAGGGCTAATTCTAGAAAAGTGGGAACATTTCACTATGCTGGCGATACAAAAATAAAATGACTCAAAAACACTTCACCTGCTTCTAGAATGTCGAAAAATGCCTTAGGAATGAGGAGTCATCATAGCTGCGCTGAATTTTACGGAACAATATGTTTCTAAATCATTTTCAGAAGGCAGTTTCTATTTTTCGTCATTTTCCCGACGATATTTAGATTCACAATTTTTACTGATTTATTAGTACACCTTCGAAGGTTTTTGTATTGTTATTAGTAAATGGCTTTTTTCATAATGGGGTATACATTTTGAATTTTATATTGCTTATAATTTTGTTACATTTACTACGGTTTTAATTAGAAATGCTAAAAATGTCAGCGTTGGCGAAATGATGTTCCATTAATGAAACACAAAATATTACAAATACCTAACTAAAAAAGAAAATTTAGACACGATTGCAACAGCTTATTTTGTAACATAATGTAACATATTTCTTGAAAAAGAATTTGTAAAATTAGTTTGGAAATTAAACAAAATTAATAATTTTTTTTGCTTTGGTTGGGTTTCATTACATTTACATAATAAAGGAACAAACTTCTTCTACGCAAATATATATGTGAGGGTAAAAAAAAATCTTCAATACCGCCGTTGTGGACAAGGGACTCAAAAGTGCCCACTTTTTTAGAATTAACCATATATCGTTATATTTTTAACCACACAGTATTGCAGCTACAGCAATAACAGTATAGTAATGATATTCAAATAGTTATTTTAACAAAAATATTTAGTCAAAATTTGATAACCATATATTTTGTTAGGTGTCTCAAGGAGATATCGCTAAATTTATAACCTACAAATTATGTACGGTTATCCTAGCAATACAAAATGTTTAAAGGCATTTTGAGGCCCGGCGACAGAACGTACGATCTTTTGCGATGATTGTCGAAAACATTAAACGATGACCTCAAGGATGGCTGTTAGTTCTAGTAAATCGCTGCATAGAATTAAATGTTATGTAAATGTAAACTTAAACACCACACATCTGATGAGGCATATGTGCCGGGTTGATGCAATTCTTTAGTATTTCCAGGAATAACAACGAAACAATGTTTTGTTTTGATTTTGATGTTTGGCAAGAGGCAGTGGCGATCGGTAGCATGAGGCAGGTGAGGCCCGGCCTCACTACAATTAATTTAAAATGTAAAAATGAAAATTTTCGTAGGATCTCCTCACTACAATTAATTTAAAATGTAAAAATGAAAATTTTCGTAATATTGATTAACATGTTTTGTTTTGCTCTTCTTCATCACATTACTTCAAATCTAAAATTTATTATATAAATTTGGCAATTATAAAGGTCGAAAGGTTTAGCAAACGTCTATATAGCCACTTTTATTTACAAGGGAAGCGCTACTATTTGCGACAATATATTCGAATAAAAAAGAACCACATGCGATATTCGCAGTACGCGCTGTATGTTACGAAGTTCTTCTATGAGAGAACGGCCTATGCAGCAGAGGCCCGGTGAGCGCTAGACTCTCGAAGCAGCTCGTCTCTGGACGTGTGTGAATGGTTCTGTCTTTATTTAGTATGTTTATATTACTCACTTCCACGCGTACACGTATTCGTTGCTTCCATGCGCGAATTTATAGTGAAGAGAGGCCTGTAAAGCGCTTGGCCTCCTGATTTACTAGATATTTTATTTGAGAACGGAGCTACGTATTTTATGATGTTTTATTGCTGCGGCAAACGTCATTTTCTATGCGTTCTCAACGTGAAAAAAATTAAACTGTTACTAATGGGAGACCTACTTCACAAGTACTATTATACAAGTATACGGGCAAGAACCGAAAATAAGGACCTAATTAACAATGATGTTACATTGACTTACCAGGCGTTATTTTATGAAGTGCTTGATAATAATCAAATTACAGATCGATTTAACGGTATTAATAAGTTATTATTTTTGAACCTAATTTAACCAAACGCTTTGTGCCGATTTTGACGTATCATTTCTAAATCAGTTATTTAACAATTTAGTTCAAAGTTATAAAAATCTTTTCCAAAAAGACCGATGCAAAACCGAGCTTACAATTTTTTTTGCTGACAAACAGTTCCGTTCCTTATCTTTGCCAGAGATTATAGAGACAAAATGTTCAAAAATGGTCTAAACGAGTTTTTATTAGAAATGTACAAATTGTTATGTTTAATAGCCAACACTACCTGGAGCATCGGTTTCAGTTGAAAGAAATTTTTTAGCTTTAAAACTCATAAAACTTATTCGAGAAATTCGACTGCACAAGAAATGTTAAATGGTTTGGCTGTAGTGTCTATAGAAAAGGCTTAATAATTAAAATGTATTCTTCTGACTCATTTTATAACTTAGTAATAGGATCGTTTGCGATTAAGTGCAACAGAAAGATAGACTTAATCTATAAAACATAATTTTGCGTTTTTCTTAGTTTGTTTTTAAGTTTGCCATTTGATTTCCGTTTTATGATATTTTACGTTTTGATGTGTGTTTTAAATAAAACTATATGCTTCATATTATAACTTTTGGCCTCACCTCTTTTACTGACCACGGATCGCCACTGGCAAGAGGCATTATAATATTATTTTGCGCCTTTACTTTTTACTCTTACTTTATTGGAAGCTATGAGAAGTGCTCGGGGTTGGTGAGTGACATCGATCTCTTAAGGTAACTGATTTAATTTAGTAGGTATAGTTTGATTTGTACTAATATTTTCGTCAATATTATGTTAGAAATGAAAGGATATGGACATACTGAACATTGTACACAAAAATTGGAATATTCACGTATATTGTTATTTAATCGTACGTTGTTTCTTATGTTAGGTGGACCTGTTTCAACCAATGAACTGTGATACTAGCCTAGTCGGAATGTACTTTTGACATCAAGGAATTTTTTTTCCACAATTTTTTATTTGTAGTCGTCGGGGAGGGTCATTGGTAGTCTAAAGCCAGAATTACGACCGTATTCTGCCTATGGGGCGACCACCATCCTGAATTTAAGGAGGAATTTTTCTTTTGGTAAATAACTCGTCCATTTCTAACTTTTGTAGGAAATTTAATTATCTACAACTTTCGTTTCAACAATTTTTTGTCTACGATCGATATTTTTCCATTTAAACCTGAAAAATAGGGTGAAATTAAATTATTGCATTATCCCGTTTATTTCAAACTTTAGCGCATTAATGAACATGAACAATCTTGTAGGGAATAAAATTCTTGACAATTTGGGTCCTAACCTTTTTTCTCCTAGGATTAATATTTTTGGTCCTACGCCTACGGTAAAGGAAAATAGGGGTGCGAAAAAATTATTTGACTAATTTTATTAGGTATCTTATTATTTATTTAAAAAAAATTCTTTTAATTTTTTTTTTCGACTTTTTGAAATCGGAATTACTTTTTCTGCAGATGTGATGCTGACATCACAGCTGCCTGTGATGTCAGCATCTCAGGTACGCTTGTCAATAAATTCCAGTTAGATTTGCCATATAAGCAAACCCAACCTAAAATATTGATCCTAGGAGAAAAAAAGTACAAGTTCAACCTTCAATAATATAATTGAACCGTGTAATTTTTAACGTTGCAAAACGTTAAAGCACTTTGAATAAATTTAGGCAACTTTTGTGACGGACAACAGCATATCATTTATATATAGATATATAAATGCACGCAGTAGGCGCATTCGACCAATAGAATTAGACACCTTCCGCCTCCCGGTAAATACACTGAGCGCCATCTGTTGATGGTTACCGATTTTCAAGATCATTCGTATGTGAACCCCCTATCCACTGCAGAGTAAGATGTTTTGCAACATCAAAAAGGTTAGGGCCGAAATTGTCGAGAATTCCATTACCTACAAGAGTTTGAAATAAACGAGATAATGCAATAATTTAATTTCACCCTTTTTCAGGTTTAAATCTAAAAATATCGATCGTAGACAAAAAATTGTTGAAACGAAAGTTGTAGAGAATTTCCTACAAGTTCTGTTATGGCCATTTTTAGTCAAAAGTTGAAAATGGACGAGTTATTTAACAAACAAAAAATTCCTCTTTAAATTCAAGATGGTGGTCGGCGCATAGGCAGAATACGGTCGCTATTCTGGATTTAGACTACCAAGGATCCTCCCCGACGACTACAAATAGAAAATTGTGGAAAAAATTCTTTAAATTCAGGTTTTTTTTTCATACTAACTGGGCGATACCCGCTGTTTCACTGTTTTTACATGAGCCTATGAAAGCCAGAGTGGTCTAAGTCAGTTTTTTCGGAATTGCGATTCTTGACAGTACAACACTAACAGATATCGCTACTAACATGGATGTACATAAAATGCATCCACATATACCGATGGTAGTTATGTGCTCATCATTTCATGGAACTGCTGTGTTGCAGAATGCTGAGCTAAGCACCGTTCCCATGCGAATCTAATAATGCATTTTGCATGAGGTTTTCAAGTTAGAATCGACATAGACTTTAACGTATTAACACGTAAAATTACCTGTATTGTATTTTACCAATTTTACGACTTTTTGTTAAATTAAATTAAAGTAACATTTTTTAAAAACGTGTTTTTATAAACGCGAAACATAAAGTGGCGCAGTCGGTAGGATTTAGAAAGGGACTTTCACAGTGAAAAACCCGTCGGTTTTAACCGTTTGTTCTAAGAAAAAAAATTGAACTTTTTGCATCGCGCAAAACTGTCCGAAAAAAGTGGTAGAGAAAGTGCAGCATCGTGTTGGACTATACCAATTGGATTAGAAGAATGAAAATTGCTTCATTTATGTAAGTTGCTTTCCAATTTTCCTGTCTATGTCATTCTCCTCGTCTCATTCTAATTCCATAGAGGAAAATAGTGATAACGAGTTAGATTTAAGCGAAACTAAAACTGAAATTGATTCTACATTAGATAGGTTATTTTCAAGTCTTTCTTTGAGCAAAGTAGAAGTAACCCCCAATAACTTTAAACCAAAAATGGCAAGACCAACCTTTGAAAGTAAACTTTTAGAAATTGTTCCAAAATTCGATGGAAATCCATTAGAATTATCTTCATTTTTGGATACTGCCAATTCTTTGATTCATACTTATTGGGACCCAGCACCCGAAAATAAAAATTCTGTCCAAAATGTCACACTTATTTACGGCATTTACGCCAAATTGATAGGTAAAGCTAGGGAAGTTTATAGCATTTGTATTTCTAAAGAATGGCCGAGCGTAAAAAGCGCACTAATAGCTCATTTTGGTGACCAACGTGACGAAAACGGATTATTATTCGATCTAGATCAAATGAGACAAGGTAATAACGAGCCTTCTTTGCAATTTTATACCCGAATAATGTCGAATCTAAGTGCTCTACATAACTACGTAGACACACATGAAAATAACCCCGGCATTGTTGCCGTAAAGAAGGAATTTTATAACACACATGCTTTAAAAATATTCTTAGCAGGCTTAAAAGATCCCTTAGGTTCGACTATTCGTGCTATGCGACCAGATTCTTTAGCAACCGCCAGACAGTTTATTATATCGGAAAATAATATTCGTCATTTGCAAAAACCACAACAAAAATTTGGTAACAACCAACTACATAATTTTTACAACAATAACAACCAACCCCATAAATATAATAATAATTTTCAACCTAGTTTTTCCCAACAATCTCATTTTAATTCTCATTTTCCACGCGGTCCTATTAATATTCAACCAAGGCCCACATTTAATCAAAGATTTTCTACTAACAGACAAGTCTTTGGACCCCCTAGAAATCCAACAAACGTTTGGAAACCTAACCCTCAACATCAACCAAGACCTACCCCTATGAGCGGAATTTCACACGGGACCTTTCCCAAACCTAGAACTATGATTCAGCAACAACAAACCCCACGATATTCTAGACCAAATTTTGTTTTCGAAGAACTTTATAACATGGAGCAACCCCCTTTCTTTGACCCGAATACCCCCGGTCCTTCTTATGAAAATTATGCTTCCTATGGACCCGAATATTTTTATTCAAATTATGACAATCCCAATTACGTGAATGTACCCGATCAGCAAAACGAAAATTGTGAAAATTTTGACGAACAAAATACTACATACACCCCTGAACAAAACGATGATTCCGACCAAAATTTTCAGGAAATCACGCCTCAAGAGCCAATCATATAGAAATTCATTCTATTTATGACCGAAAGGACCTACCATATATAAAAATATCGAACCCACCTTTAAAATTACTAATTGACACCGGTGCAACGAAATCATTTTTAAACCCCGAAATTGCCGAAAATTATTTTCAAGAGTGTATAAAAAACGAGCCGTTCACAATATCATCTATATTCCAAACTACTAGTAGAGATTTATGTGCCGAAATACCAGCTTTTCAAGAATTTAACTCTGACAAAAAGATAAAATTTTATTTATTTAAATTTCATCATTTCTTCGACGGTCTCATCGGTTACGAAACTTTAAAAAACCTAAATGTTCAACTAGATTTACAAAATTCTGTTTTAAAAACACCCTCCGCCAAACTACCCTTAACACACTACGAAACTAAAAACAAACTTTTATTTTTTACACGTATTGAACCACATACTATAGAAACCTTAAAAATTCCTGTCACCGTAGCGAATGGTGACGTCACTATTATTGAAACTAGACTATTTAATTGTTTAATTCGCGAAGGCTTAACAACATCTACAAACGGATATGCTCCGGTTGACATCCAAAACCGCACCGATAGTGTACAAGAAATTTATCTCTATTCCCCAATATCAGTCAGTTCTTTTGCAAAAAACGAATACGAAATTTTTCATGTTACCGTAGAACATAACAAAAATTCGGAAAAAATCAAGATACCCGATTTAATAAGAACAGAACATATGAATCCCGAAGAAAAATATCACATCGAAAATTTATGCACAGCATTTTCCGATATTTTTCATCGCGAAAATTCACCCTTGACTTTTACAAATCAAGTTAAACACCGTATAAAAACGACAGACGAAATACCAATATACACTAAATCGTACCGTTACCCATTCATACATAAGCCAGAAGTCGAAAAACAAATAAATGACATGTTAAACCAGGGAATCATACGACCAAGTGACTCACCCTGGTCGTCTCCAATCTGGATCGTGCCAAAAAAATCTGACGCGTCCGGGAAAAAGAAATGGCGCATAGTTGTAGATTATCGTAAAATTAATGATAAAACCATCGATGATCGATATCCACTTCCGAATATATCGGATATCCTTGATAAACTAGGCCGTTGCCAATACTTTTCAACTTTGGATCTAGCCAGCGGCTTTCATCAGCTAGAAATGCATCATGACGACATAAAAAAGACGGCATTTAACGTCGAAAACGGGCATTATGAGTATCTGCGCATGCCTTTCGGGCTCAAGAACGCCCCCGCAACGTTTCAGCGCGTTATGGAAAATATGCTCAAAAATTTAATAAATAAAATATGTTTTGTTTACATAGATGACATCATCGTATTCTCAACATCTTTGCAAGAACACCTAGTTAATCTTAAAGCTGTATTTCAAAAATTGCGTGAAAGTAACCTAAAGGTGCAACTTGATAAGTCAGAATTCTTGCGCAAAGAAGTTGCGTTTTTGGGTCATGTTATAACGCCCGATGGTATCAAGCCAAATCCGGATAAAATCAAGGCAATCTTAAATTATCCCATTCCGAAAACTACAAAAGAAATTAAAGGGTTTTTAGGCCTTTTAGGTTATTATAGAAAATTCATAAAACACTTTGCGAACATCACAAAGCCATTCACTAAGTGTCTGAAAAAGGGCGCTACAGTTAATATCGATGACCCGATATATATTAGATTGCAAAGCTCTTTTAATTAACGACCCGATTTTAGAGTACCCAGACTTTTCTAAAGAATTTAATCTGACTACCGACGCAAGCAACGTTGCCGTCGGCGCTGTTTTATCACAAGGTGTAATAGGGAAAGACAAACCTATCGCGTACGCGTCGCGCACCCTTAACAACGCAGAACAAAACTACTCAACCATAGAAAAGGAATTACTAGCCATAGTATGGGCAACTAAATATTTTAGGCCCTACTTGTTTGGCAGAAAATTTAACATTATTACAGATCATAAACCTCTTCAGTGGTTGATGTCGTTAAAAGAACCAAATTCTCGTTTAGTTCGGTGGAGACTAAAACTTGAAGAGTTCGACTACAAAATAATATATAAGAAAGGGAAGAAAAACACAAACGCGGATGCGCTTTCTAGGGTAGAAATATACCCCACCGAAACTGACGTCCCGCCTGTTTTACAATATATGAACGAATTTAACGAGAACCCCATTTTAGACCCACAACCTTCGACGAGCCGCGAAACCGATAATCAATCGATAATGGTACAAGCAGACCCTGAGGAAAACACCGATAATGAAACAGTGCATACTAGTGCGGAAAATCCCATATTAACTATTAACATTACCGAAAAACCTATAAATTATTTTTTTTGTCAAATTGTTATTAAAAAGGTTGACCAAAACCCACGCATTGAAATGAAGAGAATTTTTGGCAATCCAATTAACCGTACGCGGTGGCATCTTTACGTGACAAATGAAACACTTCGCGAACAAACAATACAATTTTTAAAAGAATATGCCGAACCAAGACGGCAATATGTGTTTTATTTCGAAAATGATGACCATCAAAAATTTTATAAAGAAATGTGCAGATTTATCCCCGAAACGTTTAAAAATTCATCATACAGACTTCTGAAATCTAACACTCTCTTACATGACGTCACACGTGATAATACACAGCAAAGTCTAATAAAAACACAACATGAAGGTATTACGAACCATCGCGGTATTCATGAAACAATTGACGAATTAAGGACCAAATACTATTGGCCTAAGCTGAGCGATGACGTCAGAAAATTTATCTATAATTGTCAAGTTTGTCAACAAGTAAAATATGAACGACACCCGCCATTAATTAGACTACAATTAACACCTTCTCCTAAAAAACCATTTGAAACCATTCATATAGACACTTTTAAATTTGGCAACACCGTAACCCTCACAATTTGCGATAGTTTTTCTCGATTTGGCCAGGCTTACGTACTACCTAGCCTTTCGGCCTTACACGTATACCAATCACTATTACAATTTATTTCTTCATACAAAATACCTGAAAATATAATTTCTGACAATGGAAGTGAATTTACTCAAAACTTATTAAAAGATTTTGCAAAATTATACAAAATTAACTGGCATTATACTTTACCATTAAACCCCAATAGTAATGCTATAGTAGAACGATTTCACTCTACACTACTAGAACACATGCGTACACTATCTATTACAAAACCCAACTTAAGCCCTTTTGAAAAAATCACATACGCAGTTTTAGGCTATAATAATTCCATTCACTCAGTAACTAAACGAAAACCAATCGACCTATTACTAGGACATTTAGAACTTAAAGATCCAATCGACATCGATAATCAATCAGAACCGATTAGTCACCAAATTTATGAACATAAAGAAACTATGGTGGAACTATACAAAAAAATACACGAGAACACCTCCAAACAAAAATCCAATGTTATTACAAAATTAAATGAAAAACGCGATGACCCACCAGACATCGAACCGGGTACCATCGGTTATAGAAAACTGACAGACAGACAGTCAAAAACTAAACCTCTTTATCGACCCGAGCATGTAGTAAGAAGCAACGATCTCACAGTTACTACCCCGCTTAATACCTACCACAAACAAGTATTCAAAAAACCACAAAAATTTATAGACAAATCATTGTTACAGGTTGATGACCTTTCTGGTTCAAACCTTGATGACACAGAAAATTCAAATACAATCCCTCCAGTCCAATCCGGGAATCCTACCATTTAAACTAGGATCTGCTAAAATAAAAATAGCTTCCCATACCTTTCTACATTACATTCAACTTAGACCTCTCCAAAAACAAATTAAGTCAATAACCGATCAATACAATAATTTAGAAGGACTATTTAATAAATCATTCACCACTCATACAGATCCCCTGTATAGTGCATATAAACATTTAGAATATGAAGTAACAACTGTTAACAGGAAACTACAATCAGTTTTCCCCGAAAAACGTAGTAAACGCGGTCTTATCAACCCGTTAGGCTCTCTAGTAAAATATATTTCTGGTAACTTAGATCAGGAAGATGCTAAAGAAATTCATGATAATTTGTCAGAACTGGAATCTAACCAAAATAAAATAGTAAAGAAGGTAAACAAACAAATGTCTTTAACATCAAATTTAATGAAAAATATTAACGAAACTATGACAAGAGTAACACGCAATCAAAAGCTAATCGAAGCAAAAATTGAAGAATTGCGAAAAGAGCTAAATGACCTTACTTTTAGTTATTTGCATTACATAGAACTACGCGAAATATTAGATGAAATAAAATTAAACTTAGACTCGTTGCTAAACTTTCTTTCAGAAATTGAAAATGCTATAAGTTTCGCCAGTCTCAAAACACTACACCATAGTATCGTCTCTCCTACAGACTTAAAAGAAATCGTAAATAACCTATATCAAATTCATAGTCATTCGCAAATATTATTTACTGATAACGATTATCTAAAATACTACAGCCTAGTAGAAACAAATGTTTTCTACATTCGAGAAAAAATTGTTTTTTCACTCGATTTTCCTCTGATACATCCCGATACCTTCGACTACTATCATTTGTATTCCATTCCAAACCAAAACCAATCAATAATAATTCCACCATCCACATACCTTTCTATAAGCAACAATGGCTACCAATACCAAGAAGACGAGTGCATCGACCTAAGACCAAACTTTCTCTGCCTGAAGAACCACCTCTTACCTCTACAAGACAACTTAGATTGTGTAACATCATTGCTTTCCAATGGACCCAAGATAGAAAAATGTCAACAAGTTCCCGTCCATATCAGTGAAGAAATTATCGAAGAGATAAATGATGCTCACTACATTGGTATATTTCCTAGAACAAAGAAACTTCAAGCAGAATGCGCCGAAAATGACGTCGCCCTACTACAAGGAACATACCTGTTTGTTGTCCCGCCAAATTGCGCTATCAAAGACGCAAAGTTCACCTACAAAAACGAAAAAGGCATTATTTCCGGCCACCCAGTCACATTACAAGACATCAAGGTGTTACATATCCCCACCTTGGAAGTACAGAAACTGAAACTAGAAAACGTACCATTGGATAAACTCCATGACGTCCAGCTCCAACAGCTACAAGAAGAGCCACTGGAAGAATTACACCTTCATTCGAAATACTCCATTTGGTCCCTGGGTTGCGTCGTGACGCTAGTCTCATGTGTCACTCTCTATATCCTGATCACACGAAAAGAAAAGATCTGCAAATTGATATGCAAGAAGAAGCCTACAGCAGCTAAAAGAAAACAAGTTGAAGAACCGTTTATGGCAACTCAGATGGTTCCACCCTCGAGTTCCTTTTAGGGATGGAGGAGTTATGTGCTCATCATTTCATGGAACTGCTGTGTTGCAGAATGCTGAGCTAAGCACCGTTCCCATGCGAATCTAATAATGCATTTTGCATGAGGTTTTCAAGTTAGAATCGACATAGACTTTAACGTATTAACACGTAAAATTACCTGTATTGTATTTTACCAATTTTACGACTTTTTGTTAAATTAAATTAAAGTAACATTTTTTAAAAACGTGTTTTTATAAACGCGAAACATAAAGTGGTATGGTGGTCCAAGCCTGACTTGGACCATTATGCCTGTAAACATTTTGTATCGATTGTTAAATACTGCTTTGTTTAAATACTAAAAAATGAATATTAGTGATTTTGACGCTGAACCATATGAAGAAAGTGAGAGTGAATATGAGCCGTCAGCATCTATTGAATCTGATTCTACAAGTTCAGGTAAATAAAACGTAAAAAAATATTATTTTTTTTAAATTAGAACCTAATTTTTTATTTTGGATTAATCAAAAGTTAAAATATATGCTACGAATTTAAAATTGTTTAAATTTATCGATAAGAAGCAGCTACACAATTTTTTTTTATAACGAACCCGTCAACGACGATATTTCGTTGAAAGAAATGGATTTGGCTCCAACGAATAAAAAGAGTAGATTGATGGATTTCAAGAATATTGACCTGTCCCTTCTTTATAAATCTAGCCTCCCGGTTAGTACCTGCAAAAAAAAAACATGAAAGAAATGTTTCAGTTTATATCACCCGTCTACCAAGACTGTTCT
Source organism: Philopedon plagiatum (assembly GCA_963971165.1). NCBI lineage: Eukaryota > Metazoa > Arthropoda > Insecta > Coleoptera > Curculionidae > Philopedon > Philopedon plagiatum. Next base: position 45,528,881 of record OZ020197.1, read on the forward strand.
CGATCACTGAAAGTTGATGGAGAAAATAGCAATGTTCCAGAAGATATTGGTCCCCTATAGAAGACTATTTGTTCAATAATGATGAATATTAATATAGTTACAATCACTATTAATATAATTATTAGTTAATAAGTTATAATCTATGTGTTTGATGATTTAAGTATAAAACAATAAATAATTAAAGTTGAGAAGATATTTTCTACGAAATATGTTAACACACAAACAATGAAAGCCATAGTGGTCTAAGTCACAAGTTTCAAAAAATAGAGATAAGAATCATTTTTTTTAATAGGTACTAAATATCACAAAACTTAAGTTTAGCTTTTCCCAAGAAAAATCTCCTAAACCCATTCGCTATTTGTTTTTCGACATTTGTTGATCCGCATTTAACTTTGAGCTTTAATATCTCAAAACTACTCTTTTTGACTTAGACCACTCTGGTTTTCATTGGCTCATATATTTCTTACACTTCTGGAGTAGTCACCGGGTTTCTAGCGGCAGAGCGACCAAAGGAAATTATTATGCTGTTTTTAGTTTGCTTTACTATATTTTTCCTTTTTTCAATCTTTTGTCTTACTCTTAAGAAAATATCGTTGGAAAAAATCGTTATAGTGAGAGTGGACCAGATTTTTCAAAACTTACAGCATTAATAGTAAGTTTTTGCTGTGTTTAAGTGTTTTACAAAAATAAGATTGTTAGAAAAACATAGCATCTGCAGAGATGTGTGCTCCAAATATGAAAATATGTCTTAGTAATTCAAACTTTAAGGAATTGATGTTTTCGAATATAAAAAATTAATGTCAACCAAGTTAAGACAAAAACTTGTAAGATCTACTTGGTTGAAACTAAAAGAAAAATAAGGGTTAAATTTATTTTTATATAGTAGTTGTAAATTTTTCGAACTATTTTTTAAGTTTTGTTTTGCATATTTTGTGTTTTAGTTTCATTTTTACGTATTTTTTATTATGCGAGTACTTACATGTTTCATTAAGCATTTAAAAACCTATGTAATAGAAACTGTTACTTCTTTTGCTTCAAAGGAACATACGTTTATTTAGCTTTATTTTCGCTTTATTTTTGCTATAAAAAACTTTACAATTACGAGACAAAAATTATATTTCCTTCTTCGATGACTTTTCTTGACTTCTTTTTTTTCTTTTCGTTTCCCTGGATACGAATCTTCATGGGCGCAACATTTAGTAAAAATAACATAAAATCCTACATATGCCGCCGCCGTTGAAAAGTGTACTTTTCAAAAATTATACATAAATAACAGTATCAACAAAAAAAAATTAACAATTACAAATTAAATGATAATATGTCAAAATGCTATTCTTCGTTGTTCACTGGCAGCAAACAAATTTTTGACAGTGACCGTTTCAGCACAGTTCCACTGGGTAACTTCACGGAAACCACTCTTACAATATCGTCCATTCCGGGATGCAAAGCGGTTAATCTACCCAATGGCCATCTGAGAGGAGGCGTATTATCTTCTTTAACGACTACCATGGAACCCACTTTAACACAGCTGGTTCCTTTCGTCAACCATTTTTTACGAGTTTGGAATTGACATAAATATTCCTTTGACCAGCGAGACCAAAAACTCTGGAGCATTTGTTGAATGAGCAAGTATCTTGATAATCGATTAGTTTTGCATTCTAATACATTTTCTTGGGGAATGCTTGCTAGTGATTCTCCGATTAAAAAGTGGGAGGGAGTTAACGGAGTGAGGTCATTTGGATCATTGGAAAGTGGGGTAATAGGACGGGAATTAAGACAAGCCTCGATTTGAATGAGCAAGGTATTCATTTCCTCATAATTTAATATAGAATTGCCGATTACTCTTCTGAGATGGAATTTTGCCGATTTAACAGCAGCTTCCCACAAACCACCTACATGTGGAGATTTGGGAGGTATGAAATGCCAACGTATTAGATCATTCGTGAGGAATGAAGACACTTCATTATTATGCGTTTTATCATTCAACAAGTTATATAGCTCGATAAAATGATTTTTTGCACCGACAAAATTTAAACCATTGTCAGAATAAATATCAGTGGGTTTGCCCCGTCTTGATATAAAACGTTTTAGTGCGTTTAAGAAACTTTCAGTAGTTAAATCATTGGCCAATTCGATATGTACCGCGCGAACAGCAAAACAAACAAAGATACAAATATACGTCTTTACAAATTTGGCTTTACGTGTGGTTCCTTCTTTAATGAGAATTGGTCCGGCATAATCAATACCGCATTTTGAAAAAACTCTACTAGGTGTACTTCGTGCATGGGGAAGTTCTCCCATTAAAAATTCAGAAGGTTTTGGTTTAGCCCTGAAACAACGAACACATGATCGTATAACCCTTTTAACCGAATTTTTACCATTTACAGGCCAAAACCTTAGTCGTAAAATCGATAACAACGTTTGAGTTCCAGCGTGAAAATTTTTTAAATGTTCGTGAGAAATCAACAAATTTGTAAACTTGTGTTTATAAGGCAAAATAATTGGATGCCTTTGGTCAAAAGAAAGTTCGGAGTTGGACAACCGTCCTCCTACTCTGAGAATGTTTTGTGAATCTAAAAATGGATTTAAATTTACCAGTTTGCTATTTTTATCTATGTTTTTCGCAGTTTTAAGATGTAAAATTTCTTGATTAAAACTTTCAAATTGTGCTAATCTTGTAAGTATTAATAACGATTCTAAAAGCTCCTCTACAGTCAGGTTCTTTGATTTATTGGGTATCTTTTTTAGACTACGGTTTTTAAATCTGACAATGTAACCAACTACATGCTGTAATTTAAGAAACGTCGAATAATTGTCAAAAAGAGAAATATCATGATCATGAGTCGTCGCTAATGTTACAAAAGTCTTTTTTATTTCTGGTAATACCTCTATTGGCTCGGAACAAATGTTATTATTTGAGTAAAATGTCTCATTTAAATCTGCTGGACCATGCCACCATATAGTACAGTTAACTAAATCGATCGGATCTATTCCTCGTGTTATAAGATCAGCCGGGTTATGCTCGCCTTTAACAAAATTCCATTCAGTAACATTGGTCAGTTCTGTTATCTTTATAACGCGATTAGCTACAAATGTTTTTAGTTGATTTGGTTCAATTTTTAACCATGATAATACAATTGTTGAATCCGAAAACAAAATCGTTTTTGAAATAGTAATATCGAGTGTCCTTTTGACAGTGTCAACTAACTTTGCCAGTAAATAAGCAGCAAGTAATTCGAGTCGCGGTAACGTAGGTTTTTCGATGGGACAAACTTTAGATTTTGCAGTTAGTAGACATGTTGTACGTTTTTTGTTTTTGTCTATAGAACTTAAATAAATACAAGCACCGTATGCTAGTTCAGATGCATCACTGAGTCCAACTAGATCAACATCACCTTTTAAATCTTCTAAGACTCGTCTTTTAATTTCTATTTCGTTAAGAACTGCAACCTGAGATAAAAACCTTAACCATACCTTTTTTAATTCATCGGGAACTGGTTGGTCCCAGTCTAATTGTAATTGCCACAATTTTTGCATCAGAATTTTCATTTTTACTAGAACTGGGCTAATTAGACCTAGCGGATCATAGATCTGAGATAATTTTGACAGAATAGAACGTTTTGTGATGCGTGACAATTTAGAGTCAGTGTCAATTGAGTACTTAAGTGTATCTGAATTTGGATTCCACGAAATTCCTAACGTATTTAATTCTTTGTTATCGCGAGGACATATCAATTTATTATCGTTAAGGATACTATTTTGCGAAATATAATCTAAAATCGAAATATCGTTAGAAGACCACTTTCTTAATTCTAAACCGGCTTGTGATAAAATTTTTGCAATCTCTTGATAAACATCTATCGCGTTTTCCCTCGAATCAAGACTTACAATTAAATCATCCATGTAAAATGAATTTTCGATAATTTTACACGTTCGGGGATAATTTTCTTTGTTTTCTATAGCCAGTTGTTTCAAACATCGCGTAGCTAAAAAAGGAGCAGTTTTTGTTCCGTAAGTAATTGTATTTAAATAATATACCTTGATTGGTTCATTCGTATCTTTTCTCCAAAGTATTTGTTGAAAAGGACGATCAGAAGGATCTACTAATATTTGCCTATACATCATTTTAATATCTGCGTTTAGAACAATTGGTCTAAGTCGGAACCTTAAAATAATAGAAAATAAGTCATCTTGTATCGTGGGACCTAAACATAACAAATCATTTAGTGATACGTCACTACTTGTTTTAAAACTAGCATCAAATACTACCCTACATTTAGTTGTTAAACTTGATTCACGTATAATAGAGTGGTGTGGTATAAAGTACGTTTGGTTATCCATTGAGCTGTCTAAGTCTAGTGTACATTTTAAAGTCATGTGTCCAAGATTTTCGTATTCTTTCATAAAATCAACATATTGAATTTTTAAATTTTCATTTCGTTGCAATCGGGTTTCTAAATTCAAAAATCGTTTTAAACATACATTTTTAGAGTTACCGAGTATTTTTTCAGACCTTTCATGAAATGGTAATTTAACTACAAATCTACCCTCAGAATTCCTATATGTCGTAGTTTTAAAATAGTGTTCACAGTAATTACCTTCATTGGATAAAATTTTCTTTTGAGGTATTTCCTCTATTTCCCAAAATTTTGTTAAAGTTTGGTTTAAAATATCGTTTTCGTTATTTTGAATAAAATTACAAACTTCCTTTCGTGATTCTTGCCTTTGAACATTATTAAAGCAAATCGTACCTGTAAATATCCATCCAAACACAGTTTCTTGTAACCCTGTCATACCGTTTCCTAATTTAATTTTTCCGGTTCCTAATATATCGTAAAAAATATTAGCACCTAATAATAAATCAATTACCTTTGGTTGGTTAAAGCCTTCGTCTGCTAACGGTATATTTTTTGGATAATCTACCATGCTTTTAGAAAAAGAGATTGAAGGTATTTTTTCTGTTATAACTGGTAAAACTAAAAAAGTTAATTTAGTTTCGAATGCGTTCAATCGAGATTTTATTTTTGTACTTGTTTTAGATCTAATATCTGTTATTGTTTGATTTATTCCTGCAATCGGCAAATAGATGCTATCACAATTTAATTTTAATTTGTCACACAGAGATTGACTAATTAAGTTTGACTGACTGCCTGAATCTAAAAGTGCTGTACATTCGTGTAAATTTCCTAAAAAATCTTCAATTAGTACTGTTGCCGTTGACAAAAGTACTTGACTTTTGTTTACATTCGCGTATGAAACTTCACAAATATTTCCAACTATATTTTGATTTTGGGTAGATTGTATATCGTTTTCTGTTTCTTTTTGTGTGCTCGTTGTAGGCTCAGTGCATTGTGTTGTAAAATCAGGTAGTACATGAGACGTGTTAACAATGTTACTATCTACCGTATTACTTCTCTTAATTTCACTTTTATGTTTGTAACTACCATCGTGTAAAAGAGTACTATGTCTTAAATTACATTTTTTGCAATTACTTGACTGACATTGCGTTTTATAATGTCCTGGTCGTAAACAATTTGTGCAAAGCCTATATTTTTTAACTTCATTATATCTTTCATTGATAGGTAATGCCAAAAATTTAGGACATTGAAAAATCGAATGTTTGTCTTTACACACTTCGCATTTCTTTTCTGCAATCGCGAAACACCGTGATAAATTAGGAGTTGAAACCTTTTGAAATTTACTATGTGACCTATCATTCGGTTGATCGGGTTTATTTTGTTTATAACTGTCACTATAAATAGCTTCCAAAGTGAAACATTTTTTCGTTAAAAAATCAGTAAAGTTAGTTAATGTAGGCAATTTATTATTGTCTAGCTTACCTTCCCATTCGCGTTTTGTTCTATCGTCTAACTTTCTTAAAATAATAGGGATTAATAAAGCATCTCAGTGCTCTGTGGGTAACCTTAATTTTTGTAAAGCAGTTAAATGATAAAAGAGCATATCTAGTAACTTTCTTAAAGATGCAGATGATTCCCTTGGTATATTAGGTAAGTTAAACAATATATAGTTTATGTGATCATTGACAATAGCACGTGTATTTTCATAACGTTTCGTGAGTAAATCGAGAGCTATTTGGTAATTGTTACCAGTAACTTCTAACGAGTCAATTAACTTGAGCGCGTCGTTTTTGCAACAAACCTTTAAATAAAGAAACTTATCAGTGTCAGTTAAATCCGTTCTTTTATCGATAACCGATTCAAAAATGTCTTTAAAACTAAACCATGTCTCATAGGTACCGTAAAAGCTTGGAAGACCTATATCTGGAAGTTTAGCGATAGCTCTTCCAACCTGAGCCGTCACATTTGACATAGAAACAGTTGCTTGTTTTGCTGTTTCTCTTTCTTCGAGACGAGTTTTAGCTTTCCCTATGATTTCGTAAAATGAATTCTCGATATTTAAACGTTTACTTTTTTCATCCTTTTTCAAAAATTCTAATCGAGTTTGTGTTTTATCAAATTCATAGAAATCTTCTTGAATACTCTTTAAGCGAATTTCTATTTGAATATAATTTTCATTATTTTGATCTTTCGTTACAAATTCTTTAAATCGTTTTAACCTTTCACCAATAACTAACGTGAATATTCTAATTGGGCGATTTCATCCTCAATATCTTTTTTTAACGGCATTTTGCGATATTTATTCTAAGAGAAAAATAGTGTTGTACGAAACTGCTGTTAAATACGATTTATTTATGTGATTAATTTTACCTTTGAAATATTCTACAAATTTTGACAAATCTGTCACAAATTCACTAAAGAAATTTCTATTATTATTATGTACCTATATCGAGAATTGCCTTTTTTAGGAAAGGAATAGGAAGGAAAAAATGGAACGGACTCACTTTTTCGTGCTTTTTCTTTCGATGACGTGATTACTTCTTATTCGTGGGCTGGGAACTTCCGGCTCTGTAGGCCATAAAAATGTTACTTCTTTTGCTTCAAAGGACCATACGTTTATTTAGCTTTATTTTCGCTTTATTTTTGCTATAAAAAACTTTACAATTACGAGACAAAAATTATATTTCCTTCTTCGATGACTTTTCTTGACTTCTTTTTTTTCTTTTCGTTTCCCTGGATACGAATCTTCATGGGCGCAATATTTAGTAAAAATAACATAAAATCCTACAGAAACTTTCATGTAGCTTTTTTCTTAATGTAAGACTGCGGTGCGTAACATGTCATACTACTAAATTTTGAGTTTATTTTACATACAAATATATTTTATTGTAAAATAGTTGTCTCAAAGAGCGTTTCGATATATAAAATAAAACTAATTATTAATAAAAACTTTATTTAAATTTTTCCTTAGTTTAGGTCTATTTTGCCAAAATATTTTTACTTACGTGCTATGTGTAATTATAACTATTTTCTTTTTATGTAGGACTAATTTGAAATAAAAATATTTAAAAACTGTTCTCACTTTTTAGTTCACTCTCATTAGTCCCTTATTTTAATGTTTTAACAGTATAATCTGAACTTTAAGAAATGATAATGTTTTATGGTAATTATTTTTATTATCAGTGTAATAACAATAATTAGCATTGTAATTATTCTTATTATAATACTCATAACAAATGCATAATAACTATAACTGTATAATTATAATAACTATATAGTTATAGCTATTTTAACAATTAATTCTATACTACGATTACAATAATGATATAAGTATTGTTCTCGTACGGTTTGTATAGTCATAGTAACAATACTAAATAATTAAATTAATCATACAATATACAATATAGTTATATGAATCCTAAGCATTGTTTTCCTAGCAATTTTTCATATTATCACAGGTGTCAAAATCATATTGTATTGTTACAATAAAAATATGTATATATATATATATATATATATATATATATATATATATATATTATATATATTATATATACCTTTTTTAATAACCATTGGTGCTTCTAAGAACACTTGGTGCTTATGGGGACCGTCCTCATAAGAATTTTATATCTATCGAGTTTTGTAGGGACAGTCCTCATTATATCTTTTTTATGTCCATTGTGTCTTATGAGACTTTTTTAAGTGGCTGTCCCTACATAATCCATTTAATATCGATTGTGTTTTGTGAGAACTTCGGATTTTTATGTCTAAAGTGGTTTTTAGGTACAGCAACTAAACTGCTGGCCAATTCAAGCGGGACAAACTAAATTTTTGATAAAATTTAGAGTGGAATATTTTCGAAACGAAACAAGATTTTGATTTAACTTTTTCAGTATGTAATTGAATAGTTCTTCTAGTTTTTATACTTCAAGGCACTATTGCTAGCAGTCGCTGCAACTCTATTTTACAGGGTGTTAAGTGAAACCCTGACTTTTTTGGAAAAGTTTTCCAGTTCCGAGAATCTAGGAAGAATTTTTTTTGAATTTTCTTTTCATACTAAAATGATCCATGGTCAAATACAAAAAAACAATTTCTCCGGATTTTCTCTATTTTCATTTGTTTTCCGTATACAGGGGTTAGTCGAAATTATCGACTTCTTCTTACAAAGGAACCCCTAATTTGGCCGTTTATTCACAAAAAGCGAAAGACCAAGTAAATTTGTAGTTTGAAGTAGTCCAGCTAACAAAATTAATACAAATTTTTGTACAGGGTGTAGCAAGTTTGGATCACGGGCTAGTAAATTATTATTTTTTAATTTCTACTACTTTTTCCTAAGTTAACTATTAATTATCACGTGCTACGTTAAAGGGTTAAAATTTGTTAGGTCCGATAACAGTACTGGTTAGAAAGATCCTTTTTGCCCAAACGGGTTTTTCATTTTTTGTCTAGTCCCATTTTTAGTGATTAAACGGCTCGCATTTTGAACCTAACTTTTTGCAATTGCATCCATGAACGATTGAAGTGAGAGTGCTTTTTTGGTGGTACATAATGAATGTTTTATCCAACCAAAAAACATGTAGTGGCCAAACAGCTAATGATGCTTATTCGAAGAATTTTTTAGCATTATACAGGGTTGCAAAAAATATACCACCTATACTTTGCAGGTGGATTTCTGTTAATTTAGCGGCGTTTCTATTTCTTAGTCAAAAGATCTAGTAGGCCAAAAAATAAAACATTTTCTTTGCTATTGACAGTTACCAAGGCAACAAAGTATTCTTCTTTGAATTGGTGCGTTATTATCCTTTATAATGGCTCGATTAAGTGCAAAAGAACAAGCTAATTGTTTGCGTTTACTACAAGATGGGGTAAAAATTAGTATTATTGCGGATATGTACGGGGTTGGGCGAAGTACAATATCTCGACTGCGTCAACGCTTCCACGAAACGGGAATTGCAAACTATCGTTATGGGGGAGGTCGCCAAAAGAAAGTCGGCATTGCAGATGAAAGATGGTTGGTTAGAGAGGCTCGTCGAAGGCGAAAAATTTCATCAGAGAAAATTAACCAGGAGTTCAGAGCAAGAACACACATTCGTGTGAGCAATAGGACCATTAGAAGAACTTTAAACAATAATAACTTAAGGTGAGTTACTTCAAATGAGATCTTATTTTTTGTACCAATATTTTTAGTGTTTCATTTTAGTAAGTCGGCTATTATAATATCGACGTCAGCTGAGGCGTGAATCTTGGATTTTGCGCACCGATATTATAAATGTAAACTTGAACTAAGTTGTTCATAAATTAAAGTTTTGATAGGCGACCCTAAACACATTATTTGTGCTTGCAGCGTAATGTTCCTTAGTTCTTCCCTAGAACTAACGTTATGAAAATTGACCTAATTTTGCATTTTAGTATAATAAAAGCTACTGTTGGCTTATTTATTGGTTCATTCCCTACACCTATACTACAGATTTTTAAGCCAAAATTTTAATTTTAGAGCTCGGCGACGTGCTAAATGTGTGCGACTTCTACCACAGCATAGGCGAAGACGTCTCCAGTGGGCATATGAACATCGCAATTGGCCATTAGATAACTGGGAAAACTGCATGTTTGTAGACGAGTCAAGATTTAATTTAATTCACTCGGACGGCAGAATATTAGTTTGGCGTGAACGTGGCGAACGGTATATGGAGGAGAATATGGCTCCTCAGGAACCTTTTGGTGGTGGAGGCGTTACTGTTTGGGGTGGTGTAATGTTTAATGGCAAAACGGAACTTTTTTTAACATTGGAGCCCATTAACGGTCAGGTATATAGGGACGAAATTTTAAGCAATATCGTTCTACCATTTGCAAACAATTTTGGGAACGATTTTGTGCTAATTGACGATAACGCCAGACCTCATAGAGCACGCATTGTGCAAGAGTTTTTGGAAGCTAATAATATTACCAGGATGGTCTGGCCTGCAAAATCACCAGACATGAATATTATCGAACACGTCTGGTCTAAATTGAAATTATTGGTAAGTTCTAGGGAAGATCCTCCTCAGACTCTAGAACAACTTGCAGACGCCATTGTTCAGGAGTGGGAAAATATTCAGCAAGAATTTGTCAATAATTTGGTAATAAGCATGCCTCGAAGATGCCAAGAGATAATAAATGTAAGGGGAGGTCCTACTAGGTATTAAGATTTGTTTTGTTTTCGTTAGTTGCAAGTTTTTATAATACCTTCAAGTAAAAAGAATGCTCTATAATTTAAAACGTTTTCTGTTTACCTATAAAAGTAACAACCAAAATTTACATTTTGGATCTCCTAAAGTAATGCCGGGAAAAATAACTACTAAATTTGAAAATTACGTATCTTTTCGAATACTTTCGAAAGTAATTAAATCTTCTGAAATTTCTATACCTTCTAAAAACTACGCTATACAGAATCTTATAACTTGTTCAGTTGAATTCACTATCCATCTCCAATTTTTGACGAGAAAAATGTACTCCGTGACTATTAATTTAAGACACTTCTTATTAATTAAAATTTCTCAATGCCATGTACTGACTTTTTAGAGCAGTGGTAAAATATTTTTCTTTTATAATGAATAATCGAAGTTTACGAAAATCCAAAGATATCGAGAAACACGTGGCTTCTATTATAAGTAGTAACTTCTGCACAATCCTGTATAATGTGAAAAAGTTCCGAATGAATATTATTCTTTTTATCTGTATCGTTACTAGATTTTATTAATAATAAGTAGGACATTTTCTTTAATAATTATTAATATAGCAAAAAGGAACTTTATGAATACCTAAAGGACTCTAAAATCACATGATTTTCATATAAAATGTAGGTGATATGTTTTGGGCAAACGCGGACAAAAGCAGCGAATAAGCATCTTTAGCTCTATGGCCACGACACTTTTTTATTGGTTGGTTAAACCAATAAACGATGTCCACTTCAATAGTTCATGAATGCAATCGCAAAAAGTTAAGTTTTAAACGCAAGCCATTTGTATCACTAAAAATGGGACCAGACAAAAAAATTCAAAAACTGTTTCGGCAAAAAGTTCCAAGAAAATTGGGACTATATTCAATTAATTTGAAAATCACATGACTTCCATATAAAGTATAGGTGGTATATTTTTTGCAACCCTGTATAATGCTAAAAAATTCTTCGAATAAGCATCATTAGCTGTTTGGCCACTACATGTTTTTTGGTTGGATAAAACATTCATTATGTACCACCAAAAAAGCACTCTCACTTCAATCGTTCATGGATGCAATTGCAAAAAGTTAGGTTCAAAATGCGAGCCGTTTAATCACTAAAAATGGGACTAGACAAAAAATGAAAAACTCGTTTGGGCAAAAAGGATCTTTCTAACCAGTACTGTTATCGGACCTAACAAATTTTAACCCTTTAACGTAGCACGTGATAATTAATAGTTAACTTAGGAAAAAGTAGTAGAAATTAAAAAATAATAATTTACTAGCCCGTGATCCAAACTTGCTACACCCTGTACAAAAATTTGTATTAATTTTGTTAGCTGGACTACTTCAAACTACAAATTTACTTGGTCTTTCGCTTTTTGTGAATAAACGGCCAAATTAGGGGTTCCTTTGTAAGAAGTCGATAATTTCGACTAACCCCTGTATACGGAAAACAAATGAAAATAGAGAAAATCCAGAGAAATTGTTTTTTTGTATTTGACCATGGATCATTTTAGTATGAAAAGAAAATTCAAAAAAAATTCTTCCTAGATTCTCGGAACTGGAAAACTTTTCCAAAAAAGTCAGGGTTTCACTTAACACCCTGTAAAATAGAGTTGCAGCGACTGCTGGCAATAGTGCCTTGAAGTATAAAAACTAGAAGAACTATTCAATTACATACTGAAAAAGTTAAATCAAAATCTTTTTTCGTTTCGAAAATATTCCACTCTAAATTTTATCAAAAATTTAGTTTGTCCCGCTTGAATTGGCCAGCAGTTTATTTAAAATAATGAGAAGCAAATCATTTAAAATTTAATTAATAAACAGTTCACCGTCAAATAGTAAAAGGCTATTACAAGCAAAAAACAAAAATTAAAAGCATTAATGCTCATTTGCCGTTTATTTTTCCATTTTAAGGTGAAAATTTAAAGGCAACTGTTTTATTTTGAATTTTGAACAACTAATGGCCGGTTTCTCAAAATTTAAGGTTATTTGAGCGATACTCTAACACTTTTGTAGTGGTAACGGAATCAGCTGATTGACATTTGTCGCCCGTGGCCCAATTTTTTGTTTTTTCAGTCGTTTTTCTTCTGTTTTTAAGAGGTTTTGAGTGTTTTAATTGTTTTTTTGTATTGTTAGACTTGATATTGTTATTTTTTTGTATGTGAACTATTTTTTATACTTAATTCATCCTGTTTTGGGTAAGTTGTCAGTTTGTTTAAAACTAATAATTATTTTATAAAGAATACTTTTTAGAATATGGATTACAATAATAATTTAATTATCATGTATCTAGTCCAGAAGAGACGGAGAGAAGAGACTCGTGGTGGATCTCAGAGTTGTGATGGAGCAAAAAAAGACTTGGGTATTAAACATAACCAAAAATTTTACTAAAAAATAAGCCTAGTTTTAACTTTTTTGGACGAAAAAAGCCCATAACATGGCATTAGCGACTCTAGTTTGTCAATGTTGTTTTCTTATAATGACCCAAAATAATTTTAAAGTTAGAGGTTAGGTTAGAATAAATTTTTGTTTTAAGGTTTTGTTAAATATTGTCCTAATTTCTGTTGTTCTTTTTTAGATCGAGGCCTGTTATTGCAACATTGGTGTTGAAGCATTTAATCAGGTATTAATCAGGTAATTGTTTGTTTTAATAGGGGTATTACTTTGAGCCAAAAATATTTCTGCTTTATCGTGTTGCTGTATCGTGTAATTTACATTTTACTCGTATGTATAATAGTAATGTGTGTGAAGAGTATGTGTTATTATCATATTTTAGATAACTTCTGCTGCAACAGGTTTTATTGAATTAACCATCACCAAATAGAATGATGGGCCCTGTAAGAAGACTACTAGGCCTCTTAAAAGAAAGAGAGCTAAGCCAGCTACTGAGGTCAGCAATTCTACTGCATATGAGATTCTTCATGAAATATATGACATGATGCCAAACGTGAGTATTTAACTGTTGCAGGTAATGTTTATTTCTAACTAAAATTTTATTTCTACAGCTCGTGACGAAGACTTTTGGTCGATGCATCTACATAACACATAGGAAGCGATGTATCAGGTTATACAGTTCTGCATAAGTATCAACTACCTATTTAAAGTTTATTTTTAAGTTAAAATTAGGTCAGTTCTAATGTTTAAATGCAAGAATTTGCTTTAAATGTTAATGTTCTGTTACTGATCGAATATATTCTTAAAAAATGTATTTTCTGGGTAATTTATGTAACAATTTATAAGCATCGTATTACTGTAATACTTTAAATCAATAAAAAAAAAAATCCCTGTTTTGTTTTATTTACGCGTCCACCTTAGGAACACGTTTTTTCAAATTGCTTGACCTCAGTTTTAGAAAAAATCTAAATATAACTGCCCTAGAGCAGGGGTCTTCAACCTTTTTTTTTATTAAAGGGTCAGATTTGGGATTCCATATCGACCGGTGGGCCAGAAGTGAAGAAGGTCGCAGGCGAAAAATTTTCGAGACCACACCCAAATTTCGTCAAGAATTCACCCAACTATTTTCGTAAATTAAATTATTGCTTTTTTTCGTCTAAAAGAGGTAATATAACGAGTAGGCAATATTTAAAGTTTTGAGTAATTTATTACGTATTTATCAAATTGTTTTTTTGAATATTGTCGGAAATAGAAAATGTTTCGTTACTCGAAATAGGGTTAATTCGGGGAAAAAATAATAGATGGCGCTTAAGTAAGCTCGATAGGTTGGCTTTAATACCGTCGTATGTCGTATTTACCCCACTTCTGTCTGTCCTCAAAAGCATCAGTATATACGTAAACAATTCGCGCTAATTTTTGCTGTCCTGATAAGCACCTGTTTATTGCTGTACATAAATCAATATATTAAAAAGTGAAAGCACAACAAAACGAAACTTTTTTACTTTCTTAACTAGATTGCGTAATGAAAGTAACCACTTAGAAAGAATTTTCAAAAATTTGACTTGGAAAGGAATAAAAGGGTATTGGTAATGTTAATGAACATTATATGGATCTATTAACGTAGATTACTTTTTTTTACTTTGTTTGGATCGCGCTAATTTTTGCTGTCCTGATAAGCACCTGTTTATTGCTGTCCATTAATCAATATATTAAAAAGTGAAAACAAAACGAAACTTTTTTACCCTCTTAACTAGATTTTGTAATGACAGTAACCACCAAGAAAGAATTTTCAGAAATCTGGGCGTGTTTTATTTTCTATATTATTTTTTTATATCAGCTGTCCTCAAAACCACTAATACATCAAAAATTATGTCGCGCAGTTTTTGATGTCCTAATAAGAACCTTTAATTAATTATTGTCTCAATTATAGTTTCCGAATACGTATTTTAATAATTAATTTTTACAAGAGAATGACTTTTGCTTTTTAGCCCCTATTGTTAAGGCGTTTTGAAACAATTGCACATACCAAAAAAACAGGTTGTCAACAAATAACATCTTTTTAATTTACGTTTTCGTCACAGAACAGAATACCAAAATTGTTTTTCTTGTGTTATTATTAGCTGTGAAGCGTCTTCGGTTCACTCCGCGTCAAATGTTTTGCAAAGCAGCGGCTAAATAGGTACTCTGCTGATTCATAATCCGAGTTTACACGGTTTCAGTAGCTAAAGCGAATCACTAAAACAAGTTACTAAAAGACTGGTATATGGTTTTGTCATTTTAATAGGGGTAGGGGACCGCCACTAGCCTAGCACACACCTGCGTACCAAAGTACCAAGTTATCGGCGTTGGTTACAAACAGACAGACCGACAGATAGCAGACAGAGAGAAATGGAACAAAAAATGTTTAAAGAGACTTAAAACGCAAAGACTAATAGTAAATGTTATAATTTTTAATAAACCATAGATAACAGCTTTAATAAACTTTGAAAAATTATTTCTAGAATCGAAAATCCAAAAACAGGTGAGCTGTAAATACACTTCAAAATTAGGGTTAGGTTAGTTTGGGAGGTGTTGACTACGTTTATACGGATAAGTTTGATACGTAACATAACTTTCTTTACTTAAAATACCTCAAAACTCAATACCAAATTTTTGTTCTTGATGTATTTGATTAAAACGTACTTTCAAAATGTGAAGTGTGTTTTTGTTCTAAAATAAATATGGACTATTTAAAATTGTTGATAATCAAAGATCCGGTATAAACTAAGTCACTACTGAATTTTAGAACAGCTTCTATCTTTCTTCTTCAACTATGAAAAAATAGATGAGACATAATCGGACATGATCCTTATATGTCTTGTTTAAAAGATTTTCACTAATTTTCGCAAATAAGAATAAAGGGTTGTAAGGCCAGCGCAAAATGTATGTAAAAAAATTGATAAAGGGCACTTAAAAATCAATAAAGATTATAAAAACAATAAAATTTGTAGTTAATGTATGAATCCGCTTTTAAACAGATTGCAAAGCCTGTTGTTTCGGATATCCTTTGTAAGTCCATTTGTGGACGTAAAAAGGATACGCAGGGACTTCCAATTTATGTCCATGACTCCATAGATAAACAGAAATTCCCTACTTTCCTCCCCCACTTATTACGATGTGTCCTTATAAAAACCGTTATATGGAAAATTCTTTCAAAAGTTCCTGAAATAACCTTTGCATCTAGAAGAATACTATTATATTGTATCTTTATGTATACACATATAAAATATGTCCTTATATGAACCGTTGATTACAATTTCCCTCCAAACAAGTCGGCCGCAGGCGAAAAATTTTCGAGACCACACCCAAATTTCGTCAAGAATTCACCCAATTATTTTCGTAAATTAAATTACTGTTTTTTTTTCGTCTAACAGAGGTAATAAAACGGGTAGGCGATATTTTAAGTTTTGACTAATTTATTACGTAAGTATTTATCGAATTGTTTTTTTTTTGTGTGCGGGCCGCAAAAAAATGAAAGGTCCGCCGCGGGTTGAAGAGTGCTGCCCTAGAGGTTGGTTTAAGTGCAGCAGAAACAGAATTTTTATTTATTTTTTGACTGCAGTAAGAACGAACAGCAGAGCAAAAATATAAAATTCAGGTTAGGACACCAAGCGTTCTAGAGATTGTTATAGCGTACACAAAACAAATAATAATGCTAGAAACAAAATCTAATACATATAAAGCACAGGGAAAAGTCCTTCTTGAGAAAATTTAAATTTTAGGTTTATTGTCGGAAATAGAAAATGTTTCGTTACTCGAAATAGGGTTAATTCGGGGAAAAAATAATAGATGGCCCTTAAGTAAGCTCGATAGGTTGGCTTTAATACCGCCAGAATCTTATTACCCCACTTCTGTCATCAAAAGCATCAGTATATACGTAAACAATTCGCGCTAATTTTTGCTGTCCTGATAAGCACCTGTTTATTGCTGTACATTAATCAATATATTAAAAAGTGAAAGCACAACAAAAAGAAACTTTTTTACTTTCTTAACTAGATTGCGTAATGAAAGTAACCACTTAGAAAGAATTTTCAGAAATTTGACTTGGAAAGAAATAAAAGGGTATTGGTAATGTTAATGTTGTACGGATCTATTAACGTAGATGATTTTTTTACTTTGTTTGGATCTCGCTACTTTTTGCTGTCCTGATAAGCACCTGTTTATTGCTGTACATTAATCAATATATTAAAAAGTGAAAGCAAAGCAAAACGAAACTTTTTTACCTTCTTAACTAGATTTCGTAATGAAAGTAACCACTAAGAAAGAATTTTCAGAAATCTAGGCGTGTTTTATTTTCTATAATTTTTTTTTATTTCAGCTGTCCTCAAAACCACTAATACATCAAACCCTGGCCTTACAACCCTTTATTCTTATTTGCGAAAATTAGTGAAAATCTTTTAAACAAGACATATAAGGATCATGTCCGCTTATGCCTCACCTATTTTTTCGTAGTTGAAGAAGAAAGATAGAAGCTGTTCTAAAATTCAGTAGTGACTTAGTTTATACCGGATCTTTGATTATCAACAATTTTAAATAGTCCATATTATTTATTTTAAAACCTTCACATTTTGAAAGTACGTTTTAATCAAAGACATCAAGAACAAAAATTTGGTATTGAGTTTTGAGGTATGTTAATTTAAAGTAAAGAAAGTTATGTTACGTATCAAAATTGTCCGTATAAACGTAGTCAACACCTCCCAAACTAACCTAACCCTAATTTTGAAGTGTATTTACAGCTCACGTGTTTTTGGATTTTCGATTCTAGAAATTATTTTTCAAAGTTTATTAAAGCTTTTATATGTGGTTTATTAAAAATTATAACATTTAATATTAGTATTTGCGTTTTAAGTCTCTTTAAACATTTTTTGTTCCATTTCTCTCTGTCTGCTATCTGTCGCTCTGTGCGTTTGTAACCAACGCCGATAACTTGGTACTTTGGTATGCAGGTGTGTGCTAGGCTAGTGGCGGTCCCCTACCCCTATTAAAATGAGAAAACCATATACCAGAGTCTTTTAGTAACTTGTTTTAGTTTTTAGTGATTCGCTTTAGCTACTGAAACCGTGTAAACTCGGATTATGAATCAGCAGAGTACCTACCTATTTCATGATACAATGTACCTATTTAGCCGCTGCTTTGCAAAACATTTGACGCGGAGTGAACCGAAGACGTTTCACAGCTAATAATAACACAAGAAAAACAATTTTGGTATTCTGTTTTGTGACGAAAACGTAAATTAAAAAGACATTATTTGTTGACAACCTGTTTTTTTAGTATGTGCAATTCTTTCAAAACACCTTAACAATAGGGGTTAAAAAGCAGAAGTCATTCTCTTGTCACAATTAATTGTTAAAATACATATTTGATATTTGGAAACTATAATTGAGACAATTAATTAAAGGATCTTATTAGGTTTTGAGGACAGCTGAAATAAAAAAATTATATATTTCTGAAAATTCTTTCTTAGTGGTTACTTTCTGTTCAAACATCATCGTTTAAACGCAGTACAGATTTAATCTTTCCCAGAAATTCTTTATCTCAACGCCGGAGCCACCGCAGCTATAATATGAGCCAGCCATAATTAACTTACCCCTTACGCCTTTCCCCGCGTATCGTTTTCTCTTATTGCTAACCGTTTTGTTTGTTTCCCACATTATTTTGCTGACTGAGTGAAATACTCACCTTGAGTGAACGCTCCGTTCGGTACCCCGCAAACCGCAACATGATATATCCCGGACGATCGCGAAACATAGAGAAGTAGTCACACAACAGCTCCCGAAGTTTAAGCATATTTTCTCGAATAAATTGTTTACCCGTTTTCTCGTTCCCGGAAGTTTCCCCGTTTGTTTGTACAGTAGTACCACGGTAATCCCCGAAGTGTGTGAACTCTCTGATAGTAGTTTCACCCGTTGTATCGTTCCCGGAAGTTTCCCCGTATGTTTGTACAGTAGTACCACGGTAATCCCCGAAGTGTGTGAACTCTCTGATAGCAGTTGTACCCGTTCTCTTGTTCCCAGAAGTTTCCCCGGAAGTTTCCCCGTACGTTTGTACAGTAGTACCACGGTAATCCCCGAAGTGTGTAAACTCGCTGATTGCAGTTTCGCCAGTTGTCTCGTGCCCGGAAGATCCGCTGTATGTTGTTAATTCCCGGTGTGGTTTACATTGTTTCTAACGTGTGTGCCCTAACAAATAAGTACTGAACTCACTAACATCCCCGCTAATATCTCCACGCATATGTTTGCACTGGTTCCCGTTGTGATAGGCCCGAGTTCCCTATAGTCAGAGGGATTATAATTACTGAACTATATACCTACTACGTAACACCTGTTTTGGTTGTTTACTTTCACCTTTTGGATTTAATGTAAACTGATTTATATAGTGTACATTCACAACGATTGTATAATGAGTAATTTGTGAGCAATAACTAACTAAAGTATTGTGGAATAGTGAAGTGTAAAGCGAGTGGTGCATATGAAATGGACTTCGTGGGTTAAGAGTACCTAACCTATTTTTAATAATATATTGGAAGTCATTTCTTCCTAGTGTAAAAATATTAGAGGTGGTTTAGCTTAGAATAAAGATAAAATAGGAGCACAAGACTTTTATTTGGCACCGCAAAGTAAATTCTCGTGCGCAACAAAAGCAAGTTCGCACACCCCTCATATGTCTGAGAGACAAGTAAAACCTCCCAGAACATATAATGGTCCTTCGAGCCGGATGTAAAAAGCTAAAACCACCAGAAACCCCGAAGATAAATTGTGTGAAAGTGAAGTTCAAAGAAAATACCTCCTCACTCAAACCAACAGTTGGATTCACGTGCAGTCGGAACAAGGCAGTTCAACGTTCACGTGTCGTCGGAACAAAGCAGTTCAAAATTCACTTCCCGTCGGAAAGAAAATCTGCAATACAGGACTCTTAAGGTCAGATCTCTTCAATTTATTTTTTATCTTTGATGTTTAATGCTTAAACAAGGAAAAACTGTCAAGTGTAGTTGTGTTTTTGTTTAATCTGTCGCATAAACATTAAATTGATTTTTTAATGGTATTGTATTTAACACTACGGTTTTTTTGAGATAGTATTCTCACGAAATTTAATAATTATTCTACATATTTTAAATATCGCAGTGTAGGTTCACATTTCTCAAACGTAGCTAAATTAAATAGTGTATTATCTTCAGCATTGTTTTGGTTTATACTTACAATTTATAAATAAACAGATTTATAGTGTAGGATGTTTGGATTTAATATTTGTCGAAATGAGCATAATATT
Source organism: Philopedon plagiatum (assembly GCA_963971165.1). Lineage (NCBI taxonomy): Eukaryota > Metazoa > Arthropoda > Insecta > Coleoptera > Curculionidae > Philopedon > Philopedon plagiatum. The sequence goes on from OZ020197.1 coordinate 45,549,136, forward strand.
TTTGTGGCTTAAATTTTGATTGTACTTTATGATTTTTTAAGAAATTTATTTTGTAGTGTTTTTTGTAGGTTTTAGTATAAAGAATCACAAAACCCATGGATGATTTAATAAAAAAACGAACGTCTTGCAAGAGTACTCTTACACGAATCGAAAATTACATAAACAAAAATGTGAATAACCCGAATGTGTCAATTTCTGAATTCATAACGCGTCAGAAACGTCTGAGTGAAGTTTTTGTGGTTTTTTCTGATACTCATGATGAAATTGAATTACTTGATAAGTCTGATACTCAATTAACTGAAAGGGAACATGTAGAAAACAGGTTTTACACAGTTTTATCGCTTTTAAACGAAATTATTGAAGCGGCTTCTCGCAGCTCACAGACGACCCCGATTATTCGTCAAAATACTCAAAATACGCCAGCCGTAAAATTACCTAACATTGATATTCCTCCTTTTTCTGGCAATCCCTCTGAATGGGTGTCTTTTTATGAACTTTTTACTTCTCTAATAATTAATAATCCTGACTTAAGTATAATAAAAAGTTACAAATATCAGGAATATCCGAAAGAAGCACTATATCAAATAAAATGATTAATCTCACTATTTTTTCTAATATAAACCCCAATTTAAGTTTTAAAATTTCTTGTGCAGTGTTGGATAAAATAACCTGTAAGCTACCTCAAACTCGAATTGATACCAGTAAATTAAAAATTCCCCACGGTTTAACACTGGCCGATCCTACATTTTATAACCCCTCTACCATCGATATATTAATTGGCGCGGACGTCTATTACAATTTACTATCCGATGGACTCATAAAACTCGGAAATGCCCTTCCGATATTGCATAATACACATTTAGGTTGGGTTATCGCAGGTAATGTGCCTTACCAAAATGTATCGTCCCACGCGTTAGTAAATACCCCAGTAAGCGCGACAACTAGTAATAACGTTTCCTTATTTTTACGAAAAGAATGCATTTCAGAAAATGTTGATTATTTGCTAACGCCATTTTGGGACTTGGAAGAAATCCCGAATAAACCGATCTTAACACCTCAAGACGAATTAGCAGAGCATATATTTTTAAATACCACGAAGATCTTAGAAAATGGTAGGTATCAAGTAAACATACCCTTAAAGTCAGAAGAGGAAAATTTAAAGTTAGGAAACTCCCTTTCTATTGCGAAAAGCCGATTTTTGCACTTAGAGAAACGGTTTGAGAAAGATATCCAATTATTCCGCGACTATAAAAATTTTATAGACAGTTACGTCGAATCAGGTTATGGTAGATATATCCCGCTCACTCTCAAGAATGAGAATAATGAAAATAAATATTTTCTTCCCCACCACTGCGTTATTAAAGAAAATAACACCTCTACTAAATTAAGAGTTGTGTACGATGCGTCATGTAGAACTTCCTCAAGTTTAGCGCTTAACGATATTTCGTTAAAGGGTTTTCCCGTTCAACCCGAACTATACGACATTTTGTGTAGGTTTAGAACCTCAAAATTCGTTATGACCTCAGATATCGAAAAAATGTATTTGCAAATTAAAATTAACCCGGATCAGACATTTCTTCAAAACATTATATGGAGAGATAACCCGACCGACGAGCTTAAATGCATAGAGTTAACAACGGTTATTTTCGGAACCAAGTTCGCCCCATATGTCGCAACTCGCGTTTTGAATGACCTTGCTCTCAGGGTTAAAAATGATTTTCCCTTGGCCTCGAGCGCTTTACTAAATTCGACTTATGTAGATGATATTTTATGTGCGTGCGATAGTTATGAAGAGTTGGTTGAAACTTACACCCAGTTAAATACTGTTTTAAAATCTGCAGGATTTAAACTACATAAATTTTGTTCTAACTCCAAAGAATTTTTGAAAATTTTTTGTAATAATGAACAAGATTCTAATTATGACATAAACGTTGAAACCTACTCTAGTAGGGTTTTAGGTATCTCGTGGAACCCCAATCTGGATTATTTTTTAGTTACACTCCCAAAAAATCCTGGGAGCCAGAAATACACAAAGCGTGAAGTACTTTCTAAAATAGCTCAAATGTATGATCCACTTGGATTAATTAATCCTGTAATTGTCCTTGGTAAGCATTTAATGCAAAAAATTTGGCTTAGTCGACTTAAATGGGATGATCCATTAACTCCAGAACTGCTAGATGAATGGAAAAACCTCGTAGATAGTCTTTTATACTTATCCCAATTAAAAATCCCAAGGTATTTCTTCAAGAATAACAAAATTTTGCGACTCGAACTACACGGCTTTGCAGATGCTAGCCTTAAAGCTTACGGTGCGTGTTTTTATATTCGGGCTATTTATTCTGATCACTCTATATCTAGTAATTTAGTGACCGCAAAATCACGAATTGCGCCTATAAAAACAATATCACTGCCGAGGCTAGAATTATGTGCTATGGTAGTTTTAGCAGAATTAGCACAAAAAATTACGTCAGTGTTTTTTAATCTTATCTTTGACTCAGTAAATCTTTGGACAGATTCGCAGATCGCGTTATGCTGGATTAAATCTCACCCGTCACGTTGGACTACTTTTGTATCAAATAGAGTAAGCCAAATACAAGATTTGACTTCAAATTTTGAATGGCGTCATGTTAGATCATCTAACAACCCAGCCGATATTCTTTCGCGCGGTATGTCTCCTAAAGACATAATAAACTTGGATCTATGGTTTCACGGACCTAAGTTTTTGCAAGAACAGACAGATTTCAGTAAAATCGACACTAAATTCAAATTAGATCAACTCCCTGAAGAACGTAAAAAGGTTATGGTCGCAGTGACGAGCGAATTTTGGGATACGGTGTTTTCCAAATTTTCGTCATTTATTAGACTGCAACGAACAGTGGCGTGGTGTCAAAGATTTATACATAATTCTAAAATAAATTCCGATAAAATAACAGGCGCTCTCACGGCTGATGAAATAAAATCCGCATTAAATATGATAGTAAAAACTTTACAAGAAAAATATTTTTCTCGAGAAATCTCAGAACTTAAAAGCAGTAAACCTCTGACTAATAAAATTATTATCGGTCTTAAACCCTTTATAGATAAATTAGGTTTGATACGCGGAGGCGGTCGCCTGTCAAATGCCGAAATTTTTTATGATCAAAAACATCCGATTTTGTTACCCTCAAAAAATCATGTTGTGTCATTGTTTTTAAAAAAGGAACACATTAGATTAGGACACGCAGGAGCTCAAACTGTGTTGTCCAATGTACGGTTGAATTTTTGGCCTTTAGATGGTTTGCGAGAAATAAAACGCATAGTTGGAAAGTGCTTAACTTGTTTTAGATTTCGCGCAAAACCCAGTCAACAAGTTATGAGTGATTTACCAAAGGATAGAGTGTCCTTTTCGCGACCATTTCAAAAGGTGGGCGTAGATTACGCTGGTCCATTTTTTATCAAATCGTCTCGACTAAGAAAGGCTCCAATTCAAAAGAGCTACGCCGCTATTTTTATTTGCATGACTACTAAAGCGGTTCATATAGAGGTCGTGTCAAATTTATCTACCCAAGCATTTCTCGCAGCGCTTAAGAGATTTATTTCACGTAGAGGAAATCCCTCTATGATATTTAGCGACAACGGCACTAATTTTTTAGGAGCCAAAAATTATTTAATGGAATTACGCGACTTCTTCAGAGACCAACAAAATTTTAATCATGTAAAAGATTTTTTGACTTCGCTAGAAAGTAAATGGCAATTTATACCTCCGCGCAGCCCACACTGGGGAGGACTTTGGGAAGCGGCAGTTAAGAGCGCTAAGTACCATTTAGTTCGTATTGTAGGTAACGCTAATTTGACGTTTGAGGAGATAACGACCGTACTTACCCAAATTGAAAGTATTATGAATTCGCGTCCTCTATGCGCTCTATCAAACGACCCCGCGGACCTAGACTATCTTTCTCCTGGACATTTTCTTATAGGGACAACTATGACAGCATATCCTGAAAAGAATTTAACTGATATACCCGAAAATAGAATATCGTTCTGGCAAAGGTGCTCGCAAATGCAACAGCAGTTTTGGCAACGGTGGGCTGTAGAATACTTGCACAGGTTGCAAATTAGACCAAAGTGGATTAATGCCTCGGAAAATCTGAAAGAAGGCGATCTAGTGTTGTTAAGGGATGATAACACTCCGCCATTGGTTTGGCCTAGAGCGCGAATAACTAAAGTTATGCCCGGACTGGACGGTAAAGTTAGAGTCATTAAACTCAAAACTCAGGACGGTGAATTTACGCGAAGTATTACTAAGGTTTGTCCTTTACCCCAACAAGAATCCTCGAACTTCTAATGCCCTTACTAACCCGTTTGTTTTGAAGTTTCCCTAACTTCAAAGGGGGGGGAGTATGTTCAAACATCATCGTTTAAACGCAGTACAGATTTAATCTTTCCCAGAAATTCTTTATCTCAACGCCGGAGCCACCGCAGCTATAATATGAGCCAGCGATAATTAACTTACCCCTTACGCCTTTCCCCGCGTATCGTTTTCTCTTATTGCTAACCGTTTTGTTTGTTTCCCACATTATTTTGCTGACTGAGTGAAATACTCACCTTGAGTGAACGCTCCGTTCGGTACCCCGCAAACCGCAACATGATATATCCCGGACGATCACGAAACATAGAGAAGTAGTCACACAACAGCTCCCGAAGTTTAAGCATATTTTCTCGAATAAATTGTTTACCCGTTTTCTCGTTCCCGGAAGTTTCCCCGTTTGTTTGTACAGTAGTACCACGGTAATCCCCGAAGTGTGTGAACTCTCTGATAGTAGTTTCACCCGTTGTATCGTTCCCGGAAGTTTCCCCGTATGTTTGTACAGTAGTACCACGGTAATCCCCGAAGTGTGTGAACTCTCTGATAGCAGTTGTACCCGTTCTCTTGTTCCCAGAAGTTTCCCCGGAAGTTTCCCCGTACGTTTGTACAGTAGTACCACGGTAATCCCCGAAGTGTGTAAACTCGCTGATTGCAGTTTCGCCAGTTGTCTCGTGCCCGGAAGATCCGCTGTATGTTGTTAATTCCCGGTGTGGTTTACATTGTTTCTAACGTGTGTGCCCTAACAAATAAGTACTGAACTCACTAACATCCCCGCTAATATCTCCACGCATATGTTTGCACTGGTTCCCGTTGTGATAAGCCCGAGTTCCCTATAGTCAGAGGGATTATAATTACTGAACTATATACCTACTACGTAACACCTGTTTTGTTTACTTTCACCTTTTGGATTTAATGTAAACTGATTTATATAGTGTACATTCACAACGATTGTATAATGAGTAATTTGTGAGCAATAACTAACTAAAGTATTGTGGAATAGCGAAGTGTAAAGCGAGTGGTGCATATGAAATGGACTTCGTGGGTTAAGAGTACCTAACCTATTTTTAATAATATATTGGAAGTCATTTCTTCCTAATGTAAAAATATTAGAGGTGGTTTAGCTTAGAATAAAGATAAAATAGGAGCACAAGACTTTTATTTGGCACCGCAAAGTAAATTCTCGTGCGCAACAAAAGCAAGTTCGCACACCCCTCATATGTCTGAGAGACAAGTAAAACCTCCCAGAACACTTTCATTACGAAATCTAGTTAAGAAGGTAAAAAAGTTTCGTTTTGTTTTGCTTTCACTTTTTAATATATTGATTAATGTACAGCAATAAACAGGTGATTATCAGGACAGCAAAAATTAGCGCGAATTGTTTACGTATATACTGATGCTTTTGAGGACAGACAGAAGTTGGGTAAATACGACGGTATTAAAGTCAACCTATCGAACTTAGTTAAGCGCTATTTATTATTTTTTCCCCGAATTAACCCTATTTCGAGTAACGAAATCTTTTCTATTTCCGACAATATACAAAAATAACAATTTGATAAATACGTAATAAATTACTCAAAACTTAAAATATTGCCTACTCGTTATATTACCTCTTTTAGACGAAAAAAAAGCAATAATTTAATTTACGAAAATAGTTGTGTGAATGCTTGACGAAATTTGGGGGAAATTTTTCGACTGCGGCCTTCTTCACTTCAGGCCCACCGGTCGATAAGGAATCCCAAATCTGGCCCTTTAATAAAAAAAAAGGGTTGAAGACCCCTTCTCTAGGGCAGTTATATTTAGGCGGACTTGTTTGGAGGGAAATTTTAATCAACGGTTCATATTAGGACATATTTTATATGTGTATACATAAAGATACAATGTAATAGTATTTTTCTAGACGCAAAGGTTATTTTAGGAACTTTTGAAAGAATTTTCGATAGAACGGTTTTTATAAGGACGCATCGTGATAAGTGGGGGAGGAAAGTAGGGAATTTCCAAATAAATTGTGTGATATACCCTTTCTAGGCTTTTTGAAGTCGAGCAGTTCAAAACGTAAGTTAATTTGGTAATATTTTGAATACTTACCATAGTAGATTTTATTTTAGATATCATCGGAAGAATATGTATCGTAAAATGAGGAGAAGGTGTCAAATCTTTAATATATCCAATTTATTTACATTTTAAAACTACTATTAATATTATTTTGTACCTGGGCGTTTTCTATTTTCTATAGGTATTATTTTTTATTTTAGGTGTCCTCAAAACTACCAATACATCAAAAAGTATACCGCTCAGTTTTTGCTGGCCTAATAAGAACCTTTATTGTCTCAAGTATAATTTCTAAATATGTATTTTTAACAATTAATTTTTACAAAAGAATAACTTTTGCTTTTTAATAGCTATTGTTAAGGGATTTTGAAAGGATTGCACATACTAAAAAACACAGGTTAAGTCAACAAATGTCATTTAATTTACGTCTTAGTCACAGAAAAGAATACCAAAATTGTTTTCTGTGCATTTATTATTAGCTGTGAAGCGTCCTGGGTGCACCGTCGCGTCGCCGTCGCGTCAAATGTTTTGCAAAGCAGCGGCTAAATACTGTGCTGATTCATAGGCACAAAGCTCTCACATTCCATAACCCTACATTTTCTACCCCTGGTAAATGGTTTGTGTTAATTTTATTATGAGATCATCTGACTTAGGACACATCTTGGTACCAAAATTTAGTAAAGATCAACTAACAAAAAATAAATAACCACCATTTTCTCCGCACCTGCTGGATGGTTTTAATTTATTTTATTATGGGATCATCTGTAACTTATGACAGAGCTATGTCCCAAATTTCGTAAGAACCGACCACTTAAAAATAAAAAAAACCCTAAGATTCTTCGCCTCTGGGATATGGTTTTATGTCATTTTAATAGGGGAGGGGACCGCCAGTAGCCTAGCACACACCTGCGTACCAAGTTTCGTATAAATCGCTAAAGTACTTCTCTAGTTATCGGCGTATACAGACTATTTTTTTGAGAGACCGACAGACAGACAGACAGAAATGGAACAAAAAATGTTTAAAAAGACTTGAAATCTGTATTTTTTTTAAATATAAGGACTTTATTAACGATCACAATAGCTCCCCATATATGTATGTACCACTATTTGGTATTATGTCGGAGCTAGAAAAAATAAATAAATCTATTGAACGCCGGTTCCTGTATTTTTAATATTGTTCCAAGGAATTATAAATGCACTTAATATTTCATGCAATCGTTGGCACATAGCTGATTGACAAAATGTTCCGAAACATACCACTACATATTAAAACGAAAATTTTTCTAACAAATTTTTGTTTTTTCCCAGAAATTTTTGTATACATGATCGTTCATATTGGATGTATATACATGTATACCAATAAATTTTTAATATCTCAAAAAATTAATCACATCATCAAATGTACAAAAATGTCCCTACAAGAACCGTTATCTAGAAAAATTGTTTTTTTTTTGCTTAAGTCGACTTTTTTAAAGAAAAATTGGTATACATAGGGTTTAATATATAATGTATACAGATGTATAAGTAGATAGGCAGCAAGAGTTCTGGCTCAAAATCCCATGTTATTTCTTATGGAGGTTCATTCTGGTATTTTTTGGAACCGACGCCTGCAGGGCGTGGTCCAAAATTAGACGTCGCGACGCCTCAGAAGTGACGTTCGTCTTCTTAGGTACTTGGACGTTAGCTACTTGGGCATGAACTACTCGAGCATCAACTACTTGGGCCTCAGCTACTGGATCCTGGTTCTAGCGCCATCTGGGGGATTTGAACCGAGCCTTCAGCTATTGGGATATATTAACATGTTTCTAGTGGGTCTCGACGTCGTCGTCGTCGACGTCGTCGTCGTCGACGTCGGCGTCGTCGATCGGCTAAACTTTCCATCTTTCAACTCCAACGCGGCATCGTTAAATATTACAATTATTTCTTCAAGATGACGTCACAAACTTTTTTTATGGATTTTACCCATGCTAGGAGTAGAACCGGGGACCTATGGATTAGTAGTGCATCGTCTTACACTTTACGCTGTCGAGGTATATTGAATATTTCCGTCTTTAATTAAGTGTTAAGTATTTTATGAAGATGACATCAAAAACTTTTTTCTTTATTTTGCCGATAGTAGGATTAGAACCTGGGACCTGTATGTTGGAATATCAGCGCTCTAGCCGATCTCGCCATCGACTTCACATAAAATATTGTGTTGATGAGATATAGACTTGCAGCTAGAAGAGCACGCGTTTTCAATTAGAAATTTAATATACGTAACGTGTTGAGAATTAGGTTGTAAGATATGTATAAAAGTATGGTAGCTGTCACCTGCCATTTAAGATATGTTAACTATTATCAGTCACTTGTAAAACGCTAAAATAGAAATTTAACATAGGTAACGTGGTAAAGATGGTGTCTTAAGACATGCGTAAAAGTATGTCAGCTGTCACTTCTCATCTAAGATATACCAACTGTCACCTGTCACTTGTTAAATGCCAAAATAAAAATTTAACATACGTCACGTGTACAAAATGATGTTATAAAGCATGCGTAAAAGTATGTCAGCTGTCACCCGTCATTTAAGATATGTCAACTGTCACCAGTCACTGACCAAACGTCAAAATAAAAATTTTCAGTTCCGGCAACCGTTCAGTCCACCATCATGTTAGACGAGTTGGGGTAAAATATTAAGGATATTTTTAGCGAGAAAGATTAATATTAGATCAAAAATTACTAAGAATTAATGAGCTGATAAAAAAAAATGAGAGGTGTGCACGGAATACCAGTATTTGATATTCAAAACGGTATATGAGAAGATAGAAAAATTTAAATATACAATGGTATTAGATTATTAAAGAGCTATATATTTTTCAGAACGGATTAATATCAAAGGTGGTTCACTACAGGTTTCGAAATGTTTCATAATGGTTTTTATTAGTTGTTTTCAGAAACAGGAGCGTTTTTCCAGAAACAGGGTCTGTTTAATAGCTGTTTTCCAGAAACAGGGTCTGTTTTTTAGCTGTTTTTCCAGAACAGGGTCTGTTTTTAGCTGTTTTCCCGAAACAGGGTCTGTTTTTAGCTGTTGTTCCAGAACAGGGTCTGTTTTTTAGCTGTTGTCCACAAACAGGGTCTGTCCTCAGCAGGGGAAAAAAAGATGAAATTTTTCGAAAACTAAAATTTTAGTTCTAGTTATCATCATAAGTACTTCACAATGTATCATTTTCGATTTTAAATAAAAATAGCACGTTTTAGTACCTTAAACAATCAAACCGAACCGCAACAACTGTTCTATTGCCGGTGATACGAAAGTATTCGAAACTTAAACAATCCGCAGCCTCAGGTTATAAATAGAAGGTGTTTGCGTTATGTCGACGTGGTGTAGGTGTTGTTAGGTGGTTGATAGGGATGTTAGATAGTGTTGTGGAGTTGTTTAGGGTGGTGTTAGGGTAGTGTTAGGGTAGTGTTAGGTTAGTGTTAGGGCAGTGTTAGGTTTAAGAAATAGTGAAACACTCTGTTTGCACACTCAGGAGTTTGCAAGACAACATATAGGTAAGATGGTTGAAAGAAAAATTAAAATGACGCTTCTGGAAGTGGCAGATAAAAACGTTATGAGATTTAGAACTGATGGCAGCGAGTACTTTATTGGAAATGTTCCAGTAAAGATTCAAAAATAATAAGTTATTGAGTAACAAACTATTAAATTTACTCACGAGTATCCCCAGTCACTTGTCAAATGTCAAAATTAAAAACTGACATAGGTCACGTGTTGGGAATGATGTCAGAAGGCGTGCAAAAAGAAATCTTGACATGCGTAAAAGGATGTCAGCCGTCACGACATATGAAAAAATATGCCACTTGTCAACTTCAATGTGTCAACTATCACTTGTCAAACGGCAAAATAGAAATTTAATATTGGTAACGTGTTGAGGCTAACGTCTTAAGACATGTGTAAACGTATGTCAGCTGTCACCTGTCATTTAAGATATGTCAACTGTCATTATGCACCCAAAGATCGGGATTTAGAATGCTAAATTCAGCATCTTGATGAGGACGGGTGATAAAAAACGTTGAGCGGTAAAAAATAAAAGACTTGAAAAAAAATATAACTAATTATTCCACCATCCAGTATAGCTAATTCTCCAAGTTAAAATAATGTTGGTGTAAAGTATGAGGGCTTCCGGTCGGTCTTATTTTGTGATTGGTAAATACAAAGGTAAAACCCATATTACAAACTTTAAATTCAACATTATACTGATGAGTATTATTGAGAGTAAGATTTATAATACTTATTAAACCAAAGCATTAACAAGTACAAAATAACACCTTAACAGAGCTGCCAGGCGTGAACTGAGCCCTCAGGCGCGCTCCAGTTTCGATTTTTTTAAGGATAAAAAACGAAAATTTTGAAAGCAAAAACCATAGTTTTTAATTAAACGAACAACTAATAAACATCGATTTTATTTTAAAACCAAACATATTTACAATGTATATTTCCAAGTATTTTAAAATGTTTTATATAGCAGCAAGTAAAAATTGATCATCTTCTTGATCTTATTCCTCCATTATGCTACAATGTCCCCAAGGTAATGTAGTAGGTGAAGTCTTCGATATTCTTCTTTTATCGTCATGGGGGCTTAATCCTATTTTAGTTTGCTGTATTGTGTGGAGTTCATGCTGTCTAGATCTAATTAGTTTTTGCGAAATACATTTTTCGGTAAATGTTTCCAAACAGGTGACATAGTCCTCAAATGTAATATCGGCTTTGATTACAGACTTTTTTATACCCTTAATCTTTTTTGTTATACCCAAGTTCGCCAATGCTCTATCTATATCGGCACGTTCCTTATTAGCATTCTCCAATTTAATACGTGATGGCTCTATTTCTTCAGGTGTGTACAGAACTTTAGTTGCATACATTTTCGATCTAAGTCCAATGAAATGTGTCATAATTCGACCATTGTTTTCATCCTTCATCATACCCAGAACTTTCTTATTAACTTTCGGAATACCATATACATTATTTTCTGGGTAATCACTGGTATCAAAATACTGATGACAATCTTCTTTAATAACATCATAAACGTTTTCATGTTTAATTTCGTAAATAAGACTGTCTGTGTCAGTATATAAAACTTGACAACGATCCCCAAATGTTCTATTCATATAATTATAGTGAAAGTCATAAATGGTGGTCTTGGCCAAATCCAAAATGCACATACCCACATAGATCGGTTTGTTGAAATAAATATTAGTTTTTGCCAGTTCAATAATAACTAAATTTTCACTTATAATAGTACTACTTCTAAATTCGGGCCTTGATACTAAAGCTTCGGCGCCATATCTGCCATCCCATTTAGTTATCAATTTTACATTAGAATGATTTCGAATGTTTTCCATGGTCTTCCCAAATACCGCGTTGTTCATTAATTTAAAGAGATTCTTTTCAAAATCGTTCTTGGCAGCTTGGCGAAGTCTAGTGTTGAGGTCGATATACTCTTTTAACCAAGGCGACTGCTTAAAGCTTAAAACACGATGTATTTTTGTTACTTTTATTCCCAATGCCAAAGCTTGCTGTAAATTTCTATAGTGAATGACGTATTCGGATTTATCATACAGCGTTGCCAACAGTTTTTCATTTTTAGATCCTTCAGGTGTTGCATGCTGTGGACAGGGTGGGAGATCGGAAAATTTATCATGAAGTGCTTCTGGTACTTGCAAATCTACTTCCAAAATATAGCCAATATCTGCCTTATCGGCAACATCTCGAATATTCAGTTGAGAAATTTCACTGTCAGATAACCAGTTAAATCCTCCGTATGGCAGGTACTGCGACATCGCCCAGCCGTATTGGTTATTAACGTCATAATACATTAAATATGCGTCCTCCTTGGTAGAATCATAATCAGGTAAAAATTTATTATTAGCTTCAGCATACCTTTTTGAACACTGGCTTAGTCCACCGCGAATACCTTTTTCGATAAAATATATCATGTCTAGTTCGGTTAAAAGCTCGAGTTTGGTGTTATTTGATCTTTGCATTTCAAACAACATATTTTGCCAGGCGTAACCAGGTAAAGTATACGACCATGCTGCATCCAACCCATATGTTTTGTGTGACGTGTTGCGAAATTTTTCAAATACATCAGCCAACAGTAGAATATCGGTCTTCATATACAACTCTGAATATTCACGCATTGTTTTGCAGTTAAAACTGTTCCACACTCTTTGTGCATGTGCATACTCTTCATCGCCGATCGAGGAATCGTTCAAGCTATTGTAAAATTCAAGTTTTGTTGGTAGTCTATCTTCTTCAAGTCTAGTCCAACTATCCATAAAGTCGTAGGGAAATACACCCTTTCGACACAACAGCGAGTACTGCTCTTCTGTTAGGTTCTCAAATCCCGACTTAAGAATTGGATAATCAGGGAGATCTGCAGCTAACTTATCCAATCCGGAAGCCAGAAATCTAAAACTGTCGACGAATCGGAATTTAATTAAACTATCGGGAATATGTTTGGTGAAAGAGATGTATTTTTCTTTGTTGACAGGTAAAATATCAATATGCCCCTCTACCTTCGCTAAAGCTTTAATAACCATATGACCATCATAACAACTCAAGTTATGAAACAGGACCGGTATGGTGCAGTCATCCTGATAATTTAGATTACAAACCTCGTGGGCGGCGGCTCTTATTCTCCCCGTGAAGTGATTGTGATCTCTAACCTTTTTATCTCCAGCTACAAAGGGCTTTTCACATATATGACAGATGGTAGCATTATTAAATTGTTCTTGTTCCTCGGGTGTTAAGCTATACATGGGTAAATCGCATAAAAACACCGTTTCCACATCTTCTGCAAAATCTTGAAGCTCTTTTACGAACCACTCCATACAGTCCCGTCCAGTATATGACTTGTAAAATGATAATGTGTCGTCATACTGGCACTTAACGTAATACCCGGCGCTGTAGGGTACATGTTCTTGCAGATTTTGTGTAGTTTTCCTCGTGTCATCTGCTTCAGGAACCAGCAAACACTCGGTATCAGCATATATTACAAAGGGGGCCTTTTCCTTGTACTTAAAGTCCTTAAATTCAACCCACTTCTTTTCTTCTTTTGGAGCTTGCGGAATGGTGGTGCCATTGTTTAGTTTATAACAATCTTTGGTATGCAAGCGTAATTTCTCTTCAGAACGAAAGTAATGTAAACAGCGATCACAAAGGTACTTTTGACCTTTTTCTCTACTAAGTTGCGATGACAACAAACGAGACATATTTTTTATCCAAACGTAATGAAGCTTAACTGGGGACAGATCATTGTAGCTATCCTTGGTTAGGTAATCATCCTGAATTAGAAGTAAATTTACATGCGTTTCTAGTTTATCCTTGGTCAGATAATAGGGTATAATCTGAAAGTTCTTCTTTGACCTCTTTTCTAATCTATACACATTTACAGAGATCTGATTCTGTTTTTCAAATCGCGGAATCTGCCGTATCGTCATGGGGAACTGCATCCCCGTTAAATTAAGCACATCCTTGGGGTTTGGGTATGATGACGTCCTGTCTGAATTCTTGTTAACGAGGTGCACGGCGGAAACAACTGCCCAAGCAAAACACAAATCATCACTGTTCTGTACATTAATACAAGCCTTTCTTTGGGAAATAGGCTTTGGGAGCTCGATGTAATTTCCAACTCGTAATGGATTAAATTTGTTTATGCTAATCATTAAGTTAACGACGCGGGATAGCGCCCAATTGGAGTCTTTTTCCTGAAATTCATCCAAGTTAGTTAATATAGGTTGTATAATATTTTCGACAAACCATAGGTCTAAATTCGTATCTTTATAGATTGGAGCGTTAGCGGTGTTGAGATACTTGTTTTCACACAATTCCTTATCGGCCTTTTGAATTTTAAATTCTCCACACAGCACAGCGTTAACCTTCAAGGCATCGTCTTTCTTCAGTGCGTTTTGAATCCTCCTTTTAAACAGGGCAGAAGCATCCTCCAAGAATGATTTTACATCAGCATGCTTGAGATTAATGACGATGCCGGTTCGAATTCGAGATTGGAAGGCTGAATGTAGATCTTCCCATTTCACCCGGTGCTTGGCAGTCTCCTTCCTAGGTATAGATCCAGAACCAGTAACTTCCGCAGCTTTAAACATTTCTCTAAAGCATTTGATCTGACCTAAGCAGGCTAATAAATTATTTTTTGCTCCTATTGTTGCGGTATTTTTCAATGCTCTATGTATCAATTTTGAAGCCTGTGCACATTGCTTTAGGCCATCTTTAACTGCATTCTTGTTTCCATTAAGCGAGGGACTGTAAACCAAAATCTTGATACTTTCAACCAGTTTATTAGCAAAAGACATTCTGCAGCTGGAACAATAGTTAACGATAGAATACTAAAGACTGGAGCTCTCACGTCTACTCTCTTGAACAAACACAGCGTTAATGTGCTTGAGCCTAAACTTGACCCCTATTTATAACCTCGGTTCGGTTTGTTAAAGCAAAATTTTAGTGTGCGTTCAGAAAATGGGGTGCGTTCGGAAAACTTACCTTTAATGCGAAGTCAAAGATTAGTATGCAGTAAAAGTTTGAGATAAGTATAGAACTAAAATATTCTGTTTCCTAAACTTTCATCAATTAATAGAAACTATCTGTAACAAAACAAACAGTTACAGGTTTCCCAATCTAAAGTCTATCTCTCTCTTACTTACCACAACATAAAGGATAAATGTAAAAAATTTTAAGGCACGTTCAGAAGCAGGGGTACGTTCCGTAAATCTACAAATTCAAAGGAAAAATTATTAAAATATTAGAGAAAATTCTACAACATTAAATTAGCTCTCCCTCTCTCTCTCTCTCTCTCTCTTACATGCCACATCAAAAAGGATGGCCGTCCACAACAAAAGGGATGGCCGTAAATGTTTTAGAGTACGTTCAGAAGCTGGGGTGCTTTCCCTAAATCAGGAAATTCAGAACGAAATTACTAGAATATTCGAGAAAATTCTAGAACATTGAACTTAGGCCCATATCGTTCTTACTGGGATTCTCAAATCTAAATTATGGTTGTTTCGGACAACTAACACTAAGACTCTAGAAACTCTTGTTATTCCTACTTACATATTCACAAAGATTAAATTTTTAAGTTCAAGTACTGCAAAATCTGAAACAAAAAGAAACCAACCTTTACCCCACACTAATTAACTATATATTTAATCATTTTACTCTGCAACAATCAGTCTTTGCTAGTCGATCAAAGCGAGCACAATGCCTAAAGAGTGCTTTTGGGGAAGGCCTTGCGATTGTAGCGAGTGTCAACCAGAGCTAGAGGAAAAATGTGAAATATGTTTAGACAAGGCTGGATATAAAGTTGGTGGGAAACGAAGAAAAGATCGCAAGAACATCACATATTACGACTTTAAAACTTATTGTTATGAATGTTATCAGGAAGATATCGGACAATATGAACAAGCAAGATATGAAATCTTGAAGGCCATAGTCGAGAGTCCAGTTCAGCCAGAACAAAAATTTGTTAAATCACAGACAGAGGAAGATATTCGTGCAAGGCTTTTAGGTTGTTTTCAGGCCAACTTAAAACACATAAAATTTGCCCGAAGTGGTACACCTGATGTGGTCAAGATTGAGTTTTCCGTTAGTTTTAATTCGGGAAAAGAACGAAAGAACTTAAAAACGATGGAAATGGAGTTGCCGAAACTAGGAGATTTAGTGGAGTGGTTTACCAAAACTGTCATCGATGCGTTAGTTACACAGATTCTAACATTCCAACCACCTATTTGGTTCCTAAATCTTGATGCGCATCTTAATCTACGAGGATGTCGAACATATACAGAAACGCCTGCTGAGGCACGAAGAAGGGAGTGGTGCAGACGAAATTTGTAACTTAAATAGAATAACTCTGTAAGAAATGTTTAGTATACTGTCAACCGTCACACGATTAACATGGCGGAAATATTAAAAACTATTCTTGTCAACATTGAAGAAGTATTCAGTCGGAACCAGTATTATGGGTCCTGTTTACCGGCAACTTTATTGGTTTGGGAACTTGCTAAAAAATATAATGTACATATAGAGCCAAAATGTGGAAAGATTTTCTATGAGGAAATAGGAGGCAACATTCATTTTTGGAACGTCTTTGAAGGAGAAATTTAAGATCCTACCGTGAAAGTTATTAAACATATGATGCCATCCGTAGACCTTACGAAGTTTGTGTACAAAGAAGATACTAGTATAAGCACAGATATGGAGGCAGCACTAATGCTAGATATTTTTAATCAGTTCCAGAGAACAACCACAACACACCAATACTTTTCCAACGCTCCAGATAAACTTAAAACTCTTAGAAAAATTATCCATAGAAATGTAGCTAGATGTATTAAATAAAGAATTAAACTAAGTCCTTTGTATGTTTTATTACCTGAAACAATCAAACCTAACCTCAAAAAATAGTCTAGTGCAGGTGGTACAAAATTCTTCGAAACTTAAACGATTCTCAGCCTCAGGCTATTTAATAGAACAGGTTCTGTTTCCAAAGGATTCGAGCTTTTCTCAGGGCGTTTGTCTTTGCATTGTGTGTGACGCCCCGTTAACGCCCGGTGAACCCCCTATTGTTGTCCGGTTACTGCCTGATTGTTGACCTATTAACGTCCGGTTGCTGTCCGGATAACGTCATGACGTTGTCTTGTATGTGTTATAACGAGGTTTTGATGGATAAAAGGACATGTCCAGATTAAAGGTTTTAGTTGAGAACTGAATGCCATAGTAAGAAGATGTATGCCAACCGGCTAAAGTATCAGCTTCTTGAAACACCAGCTGTTAAATATGGCATAAGGACAGAGGGGTCTAAGTTCTTTCTTGGAAATATCCCTGTTGTAATAAAAGATAACGTTCTCATAATAGGGAAAGAAAAATTTTTGCTGACGGATGGACTGTGTAATTTATTAGCTACAAATCAACCAGTAAAATTTAATTCAAACGATTTGAATAATTATAAGAAGCTTTTATTGATTACACATGCACAGCGAAAGGGCTTCAATAGGGATGAGAACATTTTAGCCTCCATAGGGTGGAAATATACTCAGATCATTTCCCAACTGTTTCCTCCTAAAAGAAGTTATATCTCAAGAACGGTGGGTAAGGCAG